>VZQC01005092.1:4199407-4212780 GCA_009823505.1 Rhizomys pruinosus
AGGAGACAAACAACTTTATAAGTGGTCTCTAGGGGCTGGAGAGATGGCCTAGCGGTTAAGAGTTCCGACCGCTCTTGCAGAGGACCCGGGTTCGATCCCCAGCACCCACATGGCAGCTGAGAGCCGTCTGAAACTCCAATTCCAGAAGAACTCCAGTTCCAGGGGAATCCGAGACCCTCTTCTGACCTCCGCGGCATTGCACGACACGGGTGCACAGACTTGCATGCAAACAGTACATTCATACACATACAGAAATAAATAAAATTAATTAAAAAAAATTTTTTAAAGTGGTCTCTGGGCTCCATATGTACTTGGTGTGTGTGAATACACACATGCACACACACACACACACACAGTTCATAAAATAAATAAAATAGACAGTCACATAAAATTATCCAGTGACATCAATGTGACATTTTTACCTTTATTGTACTAAGGAAACCAAGAATATAAGGAAAGTAGTAAGACACTGCTGACTTTAATATTATTATTTTATACCACAATCCAATTTCTGTCATTGTAAAGGTCATTTTCTTATTGGAAGTCAGGATATTTAAAAGGGTAAAATCAAAAGAATATTAATTCCAAATTGATGTTAAAATAAGAAAATTAGAACATTTTTTACTCTTGTTAATTTGTAGTAAGTCATTTGAGATACATGCATGACAGATGATTGATGATAGCTGATACAAGTAAATTCCTATGCAATGTGATCCACAGGTTACGTACTAAATGTATAATTTCATATTACAGACATATATCTACAATGAGATATGAATTTTAGATTTGATTTTCACCAAGCTCTCTAAGTGAATGTATCAATAATCTTTCAATACCAAAACAAATGGTTTCAAACATTTTCCAAGGTATTAACTTTAATTTTTTTTGCTACTGTGACAGATGCTAAAACCTGGTGACTTATTACGCTTTTATCATTTTAGAATCCTAGTCAATTTTCATTTTGACATATGGCCAATAGCCAAGGACACCATTGGGACTGAGATTAAAACTGGCTTTTGATTCAATGACATCTCCTCCAATGGAAAGAAAGGACCTTGGAGATTTTGGCCTTGTAGTACTGGCAGCATCTAAGAAGATGGAAGTGTTCTTTTTTTTAATTTTTTAAATTAATTTTAGTAATTTCTGTATGTGTATGAATGTACTGCCTGCATGCAAGTTTGTGCACCCGTGTCGTGCAATGCCGTGGAGGTCAGAAGAGAGTGTCTGATTCCCCTGGAACTGGAGTCCTCCTGGAATTGGAGTTTCAGATGGTTCTCGGCCACCATGTGGGTGCTGGGGATCGAGCCCGGGTCCTCTGTAAGACCTGTTGGCGCTCTTAACCGCTACGCCATCTCTCCAGCCCCGGAAGTGTTCTAAAGACAGAGTTTGAAGGGGAAATTGTAAAACATTATAGATTTCTTCAAGAGCCTGAGGATATCGAAGTGAGAAATATGATGGAATGAGACATCTAGTCATAAATTTACCATGGAACTCTTGATTTTACATGATCTAAGAAAACACCACTTCTGGGGGCTCTCTAATCAAAGTGAGAAATTACACCATATTAGTAGACAACAAAATATGAGAAAAACTACACACAATAGAACAATGAAATTTAAGCGAGTTCATGTTATTCCTCCCCATTCTAACAGAAAGAACAGCTAACAAAGTTATCTTCACTCAGTTTGAGAGGAGTCAAAATTAAACCTCCACATTTCTTAGTAACATGCAGTGTCGTGATCGTCATGTGTCTCCATTTTGTTCATGTCGAATATTGGGAGAACTGATTTGGGAAAATCACCTAAAAGCATCTGGAATAAAAGCAGTTTTGTGAATTTGCAAATAGTGTCATTGGCCTTGCCTGCCTGTTGGTCTTACCAGCCAGACTTTTCCCACCATAGATCCAGATTAAATGTCTCAGTATCCCACAACTAGGAACCTCTTGGTCACACAGTGCTGTCCACAAACTATAGCACCCCTCACACACTGCATTTAACTTTAAAATACTATCTGTTGATGGATACTGCAAAGACTTGCTACTGGCCACAGTTACCATGCACACTTTCAGACTTTCCAACTGACCCCTCCGAAAAGCATGAAAAGAGGTGACCATTGTCTGAAAAGTGAAAATCATACTTTTGATCTCAAGATCAAAGAAAACTGAATATACCATAGGAAGCTAATAAAGCTCCAGATACACATATTTTCAAAGAGATATAAGGATTTGCTAATAAAACATTCAATCTCATTTTCTTAAATAAACTGAACAAACAGTAAGAGAATTTCTGCAACTAAACAAAATCAGAATGAAATATGTGTTCAAAATCAGGATTTCAGAAAAAAAAAACATTCCTAGACATGAAGAACAGAGTTCCTGAGGTTCTAAGCTTTCAAGAGAAAGGTTCATGACCAGGACTGATCATGAAGTAAAAAATATAATCAGCAAATTTTAGCTAAATCAACATGGCACTAAACTGCATTCTAAATACTGGACTCTTAAACAGAGAAGCTCCTCTTTTCTTTTTGACAAAGATATTGTTTAAAATCTGATATTTAATCTAATCCATAATAGAGACCTTCATTTCTTAAATTTCTTTTTTTAATATTATTTATTTTTATGTGTATGAATGTACTGTCTACATGTAGATTTGTTCACCAGTGTGTGTCACGCAATGCCATGGACGTCAAAAGAGGGTGTTGGATTCCCTTGGAACTGGAGCTAAAGACTGTTCTCAGCAGCCATGTGGGTGCTGGGGATCGAAGCCTGTTCCTCTGCAAGAGCAGGTGGTGCTCTTAACTGTTAGGCCATCTGTCCAGCCCCATTTCATTCATTTTTTTTAAATTAGTTTTTTATTGATGCTTTGTGCATTTCATACATTTTTTCCAATTCAGTTCAGGCTTATTTCCCTTTCCCTTCCCCCCCACTCCCACCCCATCCCAGATCATGCATTCTGCCATAACTGTCCTGCATCTTTCTCTCAGTTTTTTTTTTTTTTTCATTTTTAGCTATAAGTGATAATCCATGAGTACAAGCATCCTTCATGCAAAACCTATCTGCAGGCTGTTGTGCCCAAACACCTACAGCCCCACCATCCAGTGGGGGGTGACATGTTGTACACTTGGGCCTGCTGATGTCTTCTAGGTAACTAGAAACAGGATTAGTAGCTTGGTGTCTCTGCCTTCATACTGTACCTGTACCCTTTTGCGACCTTGAACTTTTAGGTCAGATTCTTCTTCAACTCTGCACATAGATGTGTTAAATGACTGAGTGTTCACATTAGCCCTAAGTTTATCTAATCTCTCTTCTCCTCTCTTTAAGAGTGAAAACACTAAGAATAATTAAGATGTTTTCAAGATTTACAGGAATATTATCATCAGCAGCCACCAGATTTTACAATGTCTTGTCCCAGACCTCCCAAGTAATGAGTAGAAGTCTCCACTGGAAAAGGTAAAAGATGGCCTTGTCACTGACCCTGACTCCATGTTGTGCTTTCTCCTTGTTCTTTCCAACTCATTCTCTCCTTCAGTCACCTTGGATTCCAGGAACAACAGATCTGATCCATAAACATCCTGTGACAAGAGCTATAACTGCATGTCCGCCCCACAAAAGAGCAGCATTCTGTAATTGCTAGCAAGATTGCACATGACTAGTTTTGAGATATGACCAAGGGGATCATGGCCTGGTCATGCTCACCAGCTACAGAAACCCCCACTACATGCCTTTGTTCCTTTCCTATATGACCCCAGTACTACTCTAAGCACATTGAAGATAAATCCCTCTGTTCGTCGTACAGTCACACTTTCTTGCTTTCACCACCATTTATCTTTTTCATTGGCCTTTTGAGACGTGTGGCCAGACTTGGTCTGTTTGAACTCCTTCAGCCAGGCCTTTGGCCCAGCTCTGATAGCATGCTACATCAGTTGATTTGATCACTGAAATAGCTGACTAATGAGCAGATTATCATATATAGCATGGATATATGAATAAAGGAAAGAACTACCTCCAGATGAGATGTGACAGAATGATGTAAGATTTCATCATGGAAGTAGGAGGATCACCAGTCTGAAGTGAGCCTGGGTTACACAGTGATAGCTTGTTCCAACAGAAAAAAAGGACAATAATGCAAACCTAAAACTGGTCCTGTTAAAACACAATTCTATTAGAATAGTGAACTGCTCTTATTAGACACAGTGGTAGGTTTTGCTTTACATTTAATGTACGCAAAAATTGTTTCATCAATATGAGTCCCTTCACTTTCTTAAGTCTTTGATTATTTAAGAAAACTGCAACCTTGCCATTATAAAGAGTGGATTACTTTGGCTAAATGAATGACTTATTCACAGTGACCTGTGGTCATATTTTTGGTCATATGTTTTAAAATTTTTTTCAAGACAGGGTTTCACTACATAGCCCTGGATGACCTGAAACTCACTATGTAAGCCAGGCTGGCCTCCAACCCAGTGATCTGCCTGCCTCTGCCTCCCAAGTGCTAGGATTAAAGGTATCAGCCACCATACCAGGCTCACATTTTATATTTTTTTATATATTTCCCCAAATCAAATTCTAAATTAAAGTGAGCCCCCCCTTTTAAACCTTAAATTAACTTTGAGATTTTTTAGTTTGGTCCTGGAAAACTATAAAGTATGTATGTCTTTTTCCCTATAAAGAGACTTGATATGGTAAATTATACATAAAGTGTATGAATTGCTTTTCTCAACACTGTGACAAGACATTTGACAGAAACAACCTAAGGGAGGATTTATTTTGGCTCCTGGTTCAGAGGGGTCCTTCATGGCAGTGAAGACATGGTGGCAAGGGCATCTGGAGCAGCAGGGTCTATGATGAGACCTGTGGCCTGACCTATTATATCTCACAGGATCAGAGAGCAGACAGCAAAGGCCTGGCTATAACCCTCAAACCCCACTCCTATGCCCTACATTTGCCAACTAGGCCATATCCAAAAGGTTCCATGAAGGGAGAGTCATTCTAGAAGTCTAAAGAAGAAAATGGCTGCTTTACAAAATGGCTAACTTGGGGCTAGAGAGATGACCTAGCGGTTAAGAGCGCCAACCGCTCTTACAGAGGACCCGGGTTCGATCCCCAGCACCCACATGGTGGCCAAGAACCGTCTGAAACTCTAATTCCAGGAGAACTCCAGTTCCAGGGGAATCCGAGACCCTCTTCTGACCTCCGCAGCATTGCACAACCCGGGTGCACAGACCTGCATGCAGACAGTACATTGATACATATACAGAAATAAATAAAATTAAAAAAAATTAAAACAAAATGGCTAACTTAACATCAAGCAGAACAAGAATTAAATATCAAGGAAACATGGCATCGGAATTTCATGTTACATCCACCAGTACTGAATATTAAGGTATGCAATTTGATGCCCTTTCTGGGCAGTGCACAGCCATTGCAATCAATAATAAACTCTCAACAACTGCAGATGACTGCACTGGGTCTGCAGAAGAATGGACCCTTCAGCACCCAGACGGCCCTACCCCTCACTCCTGAGCTATTTCCTATTAATAGATTCAGGAAAAGGGGCAGTCATCAGTCACGTACCTACTGATGAACCCACCAAGCTCCAGTGGATAGTCCCAATCCCACAGTCACACGGACAGCCCTGATTAAACTAAATGAATTACCTTACAAAAAAGAAAACCATGAAATCTAGGAAAGTGACAGTGTGGGGAGGTGGGGCTTTGGGGGTAGGAAATAAAAGAAGGAAGAAGGTAACCATAATGCATTATGTACATGTATGAAATCATCAAAGAATTAACTTGGGCTGGAGAGATGGCTCAGTGGTTAAGAGCACTGACTGCTCTTGCAGAGGACCTGGGTTTGATTCCCAGCACCCACACAGGTGCACCAACCTACATTCAGACAGTACACTCATATACATAAAAATAAAATTTTTTAAAAACGAATAAACAGATATGAAATTTGAATGAAGTCTGTTAAGAGTCACCCAAGTCAAACTATCCAAGATTACCTATTTAATCCACAGTCCTATGCACCTGAAGAAATAAAATTTGCATTTAAGAGGATGTAAATCCACAAATAATCCAGAACTCATTAAGAACCAGGACAACTGTCTGGTCCTTTCTGAGTCCTTGAAGCTTCCATTATCAAAAGCTTTTCACTCCAAGATTTATCATAAAAAAAGATAAAATAATCCAAACTATGAAAAAATACTGGTGTGATGACCTCTAAATTTGATAAAATAGTATTATGACAAATGTTTGGTTTATCAAACCTACAATCTTGGGCAGACACAACTTCAAGTAAATTTCTGCTAACCTGGTAGGCTATTTTAAGACTGGGGATTCAATGTAGTTTCAGAGCATGCTTTCCAGTTATCTAGTAGCTTTCCTGTGCAAGAAGCTTCATGCTATCACAGTAGCTGAAGGGCTACATGGAAAAAGTTCTCTTGGGGGAAATTCTTGGAAAACTGTGACAAAGCTGACATGCACATATTCCCATAGAAAACATGAGTTAGGCTCTCATAGTCGACCAAGGTGTTCTTTTTTTTTAAATTTTATTTATTTATTTTAATGTGTATGAATGTACTGTCTGCATGCAGGTTTGTGCACCCGTGTCGTGCAATGCCGCGGCGGTCAGAAGAGGGTCTCGGATTCCCCTGGAACTGGAGTTCTCCTGGAATTGGAGCTACAGACGGTTCTCAGCTGCCATGTGGGTGCTGGGGATCAAACCCGGGTCCTCTGCAAGAGCGGTCAGCGCTCTTAACCACTAGGCCATCCCTCCAGCCCCTACAGAGCTAACTCTTAACAACTATTAAGATGTAACTACTGTTTTTGTTGATTAACTTATATGTGATTACTTCTTCAAATGTGTCATCAAGCATGTGATAAATATAATGAAAAGAAATATTGGGTGCTGGAAAGATGACACTTCCTGTTCTTCTAGAGAACGTGAGTTCAATCCCCAGCACCCAAATCAGGCAGCTCACAATGTCCTGTAACTCCAGCTTTAGGGGACCCAGTGCCCTCTTCTGGCCTCCACTGGCTCCCACATTCATGTGCACACACCCCACACACATACATGCATGCATATAAGTAAAAATAAATCTTTTTTTAAAGAAATATTTTAATTTTGCATTCATTATAAATTAAGACAAAAGGAAAATGATGAGACCACACAATATAACCATGACACCAAGCACAGAAAGATGCAAATAACTCATATAGTATAACCTTTAATATAGAAATTAGATGTCACTTTATCTGTTGTTAGTCACATCAGTCTAAATTTTACATCATATATTAAAATACTAAAAAGCTAAAAAAAATTACAATATAGGTATGATGTGGGAAAATACATTTTGTGGCTTTATACACAATCTAAATTAATTCATCTATACAGTAGTTTTCCAAAATATAAATTGCACTTTACATGCAACCGAAGATATAAGCTGGATGTCCTCATACAATTTAATATACAAGAAAATAAACAGAAAATATCCTTTTAACTAGACAGTCTCACAGCAGAGGTGGAATGTAGAATATTTTGCCTGAACACAATCCTGGAAGATTAAAGAAATGTATAAAAAAGACAGTTTTACTACTTGCATTTTTAAAAATGAAGTCTACTATGATTTTATGTTTTCAAATTGCATCACAAACAGAGAAAAACCAAACAAAGAAAACCTGATCCTTTATGAATTTTAAACGTGAGCCCTGCCTATGGGTTGCATTTAGCCACTTTTCTGTTGACAGTTTCCTAAATTACTTCTGCCACTCTGAATTGTGCATCAGTAGTCAGATGAGTTTTCCAGACTTCATTATGCCATTGTGTAACCATAGCTGCCACAATGCAGTGCCACAAGGAGTCTGTCCTTGAGTATTTCCTTACTTGGGTATTCAGGTAACTTGAGCATGTTTATGCTTTAAAAGAAAAATAGACCACCATTAAACAGAAAATCTCTCAAATGTCTGATTGTTTTATCTCACAGTGAAAACACTGCTGATAATTAACATAAAATCACTCTTTCAAATTTGCATTCAAATTGGAAAACCCTGAAGTAGTTTTAAAAGGAAGAAAAAAAACTGCTACAGTGCAGTTTCTCTCAGCATGCAAATATAGCAGAAGAAAATAAAATTTCAGTTTAAAATAAGTAACAGGGCAGTATGTGTGAGGTGATGATGTAATTCAAATGACTGACATTTTAATATCAGTGATATTCGATTCAATTTTAGCAGTTAGGGCTTCCTCCAAAATTTCCCTACCAAAAGATGATGAACAAAAACCATGTAACCACTTATGTGTAATTCTAAAATCCTGAAGAGAGATTATGGGAGAGATTTTCCATCCATTATAGAAATAGAGCAATTATCTTTGATCATTTAAATTTAATAAAAATAACTCACAATTCATTTAAATAAATTAGCTTAACTTACCATGTGCTGGAAGTTGGTAAAAGATTAGGGGTATATGGCACAGCAGCAATTGTAAAGTTTTGCAAACCACTTCCACCCATGATATTGGCAAACCCACCATGTGGGACCCTGGAACTAAGAGTTTGAATCATTAGTTGTGATCATAAAAAGGGAAATCTTTATCTGACAGATATGTTCAAATTCTAAGTTAGGGTGAGAATATATTCAACTCTAAAACACACTTTCCAATCCCAAACTCCCATTTTTGCATGTTGCCCTGTGATCAGTCAGCAAGCTTCCACAGAAGCACCTCTCTGTCTCCAACAGTTAAACTATACTGTCAACCGGCCACAGCATGCACAGCATGATGCGTTTATAATGATCTGTTTTCATGTACCTCCTTATTAAACTAGGACTCTCAAACATGTCCTATTTACATTTGTATCTTCCAGGTTAGCAAAGAAGCCTGGTAGTTGTTAAATATTTACTGAATAAATGGACTGTTGTGGCTTGAACTTGAAATGTCCCCCTAGGCTCCTATGTTTAAACACTTGGTCCCCCAGGAGGTGGCACTGGGAAGGTTGTAGAACCTTTAAGAGGTAGAGCCTTGCAGGAGGAAATATTCCCTTGGGAGCCCAACCTGAGGTTTTGTAGCCTGGCCCCAGGTCCTGTTAGTTGTTTCCTGCTCCTATTCCAATGCCTTTCCCTGGCTGCTGCCATGTCTTCCTCACCAGGGCAGACTGTATCCTCTCCTGGAACTATAAGCCAAAACAAACCCGTTCTCCACTTTCTCTCTTAAGCTGCTTTCTGTCTGGGTATTTCATCACAGCAACAGAAAAGAAACTAAAACATGGATGTTTGATTAATTTCAGAAACTGAGCTTCTACATGTTATAATTCAATGGTTTCCTTCTTTGTAAAAAAGGCACAAAGTGTTTTTCATTCTATTTTGTTTTTCACAGTGGAAAACCTAAAAACATTTTGACATTTATCTTTCCAGTTTCCAGATACTCAGGATATTGGCAATATGGGGGGGGGGGGACGGGGGTGGAGGGAGAGGGCGAGGGAGGCGGGGGGAGGGAGGAGATGGAGAGGGAGAGGGAGGGGAGAGGGAGAGGAGAGGGAGAGGGAGAGGGAGAGGGGAGAGGGGAGGGAGAGAGGAGAGGAGAGAGGAGAGGAGAGAGAAGGAGAGAAGGAGAGAGACATGAATGTGTGTTAGATGTATGTGTCATGTACACATGTGTGTAAGCCAGAGATTTACTTTAGATATCTTTCTCTGTTCTTTCTACCTTATTTTTTGAGACAGCGTCTCTCACTGAACATGGCATTCAATTCACCAATTTGCCTAGACTGGCTGGCCAGCACATCCTTGAATTTGTCTGTGTCTACTGGCTAATGCCTGGGTTACAGGCATGTGCCACAGCCCCCAGCTTTCATGTGGGTGTGGAGATTCCAAACTCAATTCTTCATGCTTGCACAATAAGCAAGTTACCTGGACTGAGAACTACAAGAGACTGAATACTGTTGGGTGAGGAAGAATACGTCTTACCTAGAATTCTTAGATATTCAGACTAGACTCCAGCGCATCTATTTGCACACATGGGTTTGAGAGCTTGGCTGAATAGGGCTTAGTATCGATGTTATAATGCATGAGTTCCGATGGAGGCAGGGGGATGGGGAGGACAGGGTTTGATTGGGAACCATTATATGAGTTGTACAAATGCTCCAATAAAAAAAAAAACATATATATATATATATATATGATAAATAAAACATTACAGGGGCTGATGAGATGGTTCCGCAGTTAAGAGAACGAACTGTTCTTGCAGAAGACCCAGGTTGCAATCTCAGCACCCACGTGGCAGCTAACAAACGTCTGTAATTCAAGTCCTCTTCTGATTTCCACAGGCATTGCATGACATGGGTGCACTTACATATGTAGCCAATTCACTCATACACAAATAATAATAATAATAATAATAATAGAAGAAAATAAAATAACTTCAAGTTCTGTGCACTTGAAAATAAGTTAATATTTCAAATTGATCATGGAAATTGATTAAACAAATTGATCATGGAAAAAAAATGGGTTGTTGTAGGCTGGGGGTGTAGCCCAATGGAAGAGCACTTGCTTAGTAGACCTAGGAACTCAAGTTTGAATACTAGCACCACAAAAGACAAAAACAAAAAATTAGTAAATTACATGACATGCTGCAGTATTTCTGGGATAAATTAGAATATTTTGTATCTAAACACTAAATTTATACTTTTTCCATTTTTTAAAATTAATTTTTAGTTATAATATAAAAATGGGTATCACTATGGCGTGTTCATATATGTACTGTTACACTTTGCTCTTCCTCACCCTCCCCATTGCTCTCATGCTGCCCCTTTGCCCATTCCCTTCACTTCCCCAAATACTCCCTTTGTCTACCTTCCCATTACAGATATATTGTATTTCCCTCTCCCCTTTCAGATCCTTTCTTCTCTCCCACAGTCCTCTTCTTACTTTCATGGCCTACATAGATATATATCTATATAAAAATTTAAACCTAGACCCTGCATGTGATATTTATCTTTCTGAATCTGGCCAATTTCATTACTTACAGCTAAATAAAACTTCATTGTTTATATGTACATTATCTTTAACTGTTCATTTTTTTTGATAGACAGCTAGACTGGGTCAAATGTAGTATGACTAGGATTAAAAGGGTTTCTAACATATAAACCATAGCCCAAAGGATGGCTGGGTGTGGTGTTGTGTTCTTATAGTCCCAGCTATTCAAGAAGATAAGGCAGGAGTATCCTAAGCTCCAGGTCAGGCTGGGCTATACAGTACCAAGCATAATCCAGTCCAATTTTTTTTAATATTTAAAAATATTTTATTTTTTTTCATTTTTTAACAATAAGTAATAATTTATGAGTACAAGCATCCTTCATGTAAAACCAATTTGCAAGCAGTTGTGCCCAAACCCACACAGCCCAAGGGTCCCACCATCCAGCTGGGGGGCTTGTATGTTCAAGCAAGTTGATCAAATAAGTGTCCAGTCTATATTGCTGTAGTTTCACCATTCACCCCAATCACAGCCCTTACATTCTACCACGCCCCAGTCCATTTTTAATGTTGATTGGAAATAGCTGAAACGATCTTAGTGGAAAAAGACTGACACATTTTGATTTTAAACTTATTACAGAAGCATAGTCATGAAAAGTGTTATGCTGATATAAAAATAAGACACAGAGATCAATAAAATTAAAAGCCTAGAAATATACCCCATCAAACATCATCTAGTCATTTTTGACAAAGGTGGCAAGAGTATTCAATAGGGTACTGGAGATGTAGCTCATGGCAGAGTGCCTGCCCAGCATGCACAAAGCCCTGAATTTGAGCCTAAACCCTGCCTGCAATCCGGTACTCTGGAGGTAGAGGTGGTAGAATTAGTATAGTCAAGGTCATCCTCAGCTACATAGAGGGAGCCAAAAAGGAACATGCAATGGGAAAACTGGCTACGCAAAAAGCTGTATCTGTTACCATATACAAAAGATTAGCTCAAAATAGACTGTGTTTGAATGAGAAATGTTAAAAAAAAAAAAAAGGAAAGAGGAAAAAGCAATGTCTCATATAGGCTCGAGTGTCTGACCACTTGGTCCCTGGCTGGTGGAACCATTTGGAGAGGTCATGGAATCATTAGGAGATGTGACCGTGCTGAAGAAGTATGTCACTGGGTTGGGCTTTGGGAGGTCACGGCCTTGGCCTCTTCCAGTGTGGTCTCTTTGCTTCATGTTTGTGGTTCAAGTTGTGATCTCTCAGCTTTTGACGCCACTTGTTGTCATGCCTTCCCACCATGAGGAACTCTTAACCTTCAGAAACCATAACCCCAAATAAAATCTTCCTTCTAAAAGTTGCCTTTGTCTATGAGTTGTACTTTATAACAGTAGCAGCAAAAACTGATACATAGATCAAAGACATAAACATCTCTGTAACTAGAATTTTGAAAATACAGAGGAACATCTACTGGGAGTAAGAACAGGAAGGAGGGCTGACAAAAATGGCTTAGTGCATATAGGCACTTGCTGTGAACCCAGATAATCCAAATTCAATCCCCAAGACCCAGTGGTGGAACGAGAGAACCAACTCATACAAGCTGTTGTCTGACCTCCACACCCATGAAGTGGCACATATACACATCATATACACACACCAGACATAAGTAAATAAATAAATTTTAAATGTTTTAAAGAACAGGAAAAGACTAATATCTAGAAGACACAAAGGACTCCTAACAACAAAATGTACCCGGCTTAATATGAGCAAAGGAGTAGAACACATGTTCCTCCAAAGATACACACATGGCCAGTAAGCATAAGAAAGAAGCTCAGCATCACTGATCTTTAGGGAAATATAAATCCAAACCACAACTTAAAAAAAAAAAAAAAAAACATACCTATAGGCAGGAATCAAGGTGTAAATTAAATTTCCCTCCCAAATAAGTAGCATATAGTCAATGAGAAACAGTTCGGGTAAATTTAATGAAAGCTTATGCCTTGGCTCCTGTTTATGGGTATGTTTAATACAACTTAGGCATCTATAGGTCAAAACATAAAAACCTAAAAAAAAAAAAAAAGAGGGAGGTGGGGTAGTATCCTTTCTGGGATACAAATGGAAAACTCTGTGTTCCAATCCTATTGACCTTTTTGAGATACAAATGAAAAACTCTGTGTTCCAATCCTATTGATAAATTTTCAGTTTTTGAGATCTTGAAACTAACAATGGGAGGAAAATTTTATGTTCCCACAGGTAAAAATCACCAATCTAAATGCCTGAAAACATACAACTTATGGCTGTGCAGGATGGACTGGGAAATGCCAGCAGAGAGGTTGACCCATCTGAACATTAAAGAAAGAGGAACCTCAGACTGCCTGAGTCACAGACACTGAGCATCTCTCTGAATACTATTGGGGTTAACT
>VZQC01005092.1:4214016-4256924 GCA_009823505.1 Rhizomys pruinosus
TGTAGTGTATGTATGTATGTATGTATGTATGTATCTATCTATCTATCTATCTATCTATCTATATATAGAAATATATATATATATATATATATATATGATAAATAAAACATTACAGGGGCTGATGAGATGGTTCCGCAGTTAAGAGAACGAACTGTTCTTGCAGAAGACCCAGGTTGCAATCTCAGCACCCACGTGGCAGCTAACAAACGTCTGTAATTCAAGTCCTCTTCTGATTTCCACAGGCATTGCATGACATGGGTGCACTTACATATGTAGCCAATTCACTCATACACAAATAATAATAATAATAATAATAATAGAAGAAAATAAAATAACTTCAAGTTCTGTGCACTTGAAAATAAGTTAATATTTCAAATTGATCATGGAAATTGATTAAACAAATTGATCATGGAAAAAAAATGGGTTGTTGTAGGCTGGGGGTGTAGCCCAATGGAAGAGCACTTGCTTAGTAGACCTAGGAACTCAAGTTTGAATACTAGCACCACAAAAGACAAAAACAAAAAATTAGTAAATTACATGACATGCTGCAGTATTTCTGGGATAAATTAGAATATTTTGTATCTAAACACTAAATTTATACTTTTTCCATTTTTTAAAATTAATTTTTAGTTATAATATAAAAATGGGTATCACTATGGCGTGTTCATATATGTACTGTTACACTTTGCTCTTCCTCACCCTCCCCATTGCTCTCATGCTGCCCCTTTGCCCATTCCCTTCACTTCCCCAAATACTCCCTTTGTCTACCTTCCCATTACAGATATATTGTATTTCCCTCTCCCCTTTCAGATCCTTTCTTCTCTCCCACAGTCCTCTTCTTACTTTCATGGCCTACATAGATATATATCTATATAAAAATTTAAACCTAGACCCTGCATGTGATATTTATCTTTCTGAATCTGGCCAATTTCATTACTTACAGCTAAATAAAACTTCATTGTTTATATGTACATTATCTTTAACTGTTCATTTTTTTTGATAGACAGCTAGACTGGGTCAAATGTAGTATGACTAGGATTAAAAGGGTTTCTAACATATAAACCATAGCCCAAAGGATGGCTGGGTGTGGTGTTGTGTTCTTATAGTCCCAGCTATTCAAGAAGATAAGGCAGGAGTATCCTAAGCTCCAGGTCAGGCTGGGCTATACAGTACCAAGCATAATCCAGTCCAATTTTTTTTAATATTTAAAAATATTTTATTTTTTTTCATTTTTTAACAATAAGTAATAATTTATGAGTACAAGCATCCTTCATGTAAAACCAATTTGCAAGCAGTTGTGCCCAAACCCACACAGCCCAAGGGTCCCACCATCCAGCTGGGGGGCTTGTATGTTCAAGCAAGTTGATCAAATAAGTGTCCAGTCTATATTGCTGTAGTTTCACCATTCACCCCAATCACAGCCCTTACATTCTACCACGCCCCAGTCCATTTTTAATGTTGATTGGAAATAGCTGAAACGATCTTAGTGGAAAAAGACTGACACATTTTGATTTTAAACTTATTACAGAAGCATAGTCATGAAAAGTGTTATGCTGATATAAAAATAAGACACAGAGATCAATAAAATTAAAAGCCTAGAAATATACCCCATCAAACATCATCTAGTCATTTTTGACAAAGGTGGCAAGAGTATTCAATAGGGTACTGGAGATGTAGCTCATGGCAGAGTGCCTGCCCAGCATGCACAAAGCCCTGAATTTGAGCCTAAACCCTGCCTGCAATCCGGTACTCTGGAGGTAGAGGTGGTAGAATTAGTATAGTCAAGGTCATCCTCAGCTACATAGAGGGAGCCAAAAAGGAACATGCAATGGGAAAACTGGCTACGCAAAAAGCTGTATCTGTTACCATATACAAAAGATTAGCTCAAAATAGACTGTGTTTGAATGAGAAATGTTAAAAAAAAAAAAAAGGAAAGAGGAAAAAGCAATGTCTCATATAGGCTCGAGTGTCTGACCACTTGGTCCCTGGCTGGTGGAACCATTTGGAGAGGTCATGGAATCATTAGGAGATGTGACCGTGCTGAAGAAGTATGTCACTGGGTTGGGCTTTGGGAGGTCACGGCCTTGGCCTCTTCCAGTGTGGTCTCTTTGCTTCATGTTTGTGGTTCAAGTTGTGATCTCTCAGCTTTTGACGCCACTTGTTGTCATGCCTTCCCACCATGAGGAACTCTTAACCTTCAGAAACCATAACCCCAAATAAAATCTTCCTTCTAAAAGTTGCCTTTGTCTATGAGTTGTACTTTATAACAGTAGCAGCAAAAACTGATACATAGATCAAAGACATAAACATCTCTGTAACTAGAATTTTGAAAATACAGAGGAACATCTACTGGGAGTAAGAACAGGAAGGAGGGCTGACAAAAATGGCTTAGTGCATATAGGCACTTGCTGTGAACCCAGATAATCCAAATTCAATCCCCAAGACCCAGTGGTGGAACGAGAGAACCAACTCATACAAGCTGTTGTCTGACCTCCACACCCATGAAGTGGCACATATACACATCATATACACACACCAGACATAAGTAAATAAATAAATTTTAAATGTTTTAAAGAACAGGAAAAGACTAATATCTAGAAGACACAAAGGACTCCTAACAACAAAATGTACCCGGCTTAATATGAGCAAAGGAGTAGAACACATGTTCCTCCAAAGATACACACATGGCCAGTAAGCATAAGAAAGAAGCTCAGCATCACTGATCTTTAGGGAAATATAAATCCAAACCACAACTTAAAAAAAAAAAAAAAACAACATACTATCGGCAGGAATCAAAGGTGTAAATTAAATTTCCCTCCCAAATAAGTAGCATATAGTCCAACTAGAAAACAGTTCGGGTAAATTAATGAAAGCTTATGCCTTGGCTCCTGTTATTGGGTATGTTTATATATACCACTTAGGCCTCTATACTGGTCAAAAACTAAAACCTAAAAAAAAAACAAAAGAAGGGGAGGGTGGGTAGTTCCCTTTGGATACAAATGAAACTCTGTGTTCCAATCCTATTGACCTTCTTTGAGCTCAAATGAAAAACTCTGTGTTGCCATCCATTGATAAATTTTCCAGTTTTTTGAGGATCTTAACTAACAATGGGAGTAGAAATTTTATGTTCCGCACAGGTAAAAGCACCATCTAAATGCCTAAAACATACAACTTATGGGTGTGCAGGATGGACGGGAAATGCCAGCAGAGAGGTTGACCACTCATCTGAAATTTAACAGAAAGAGGAACCTCAGACTGCATGAGTCACAGACACTGAGCTCTCTATGACATTATTGGGGTTAACTGTTTATATGGGCCCTAACGAAGTTTACTTTCCAGATACTGAGAAACCTTCCTACCTCTCCCCTTTATAGGAAAAAAGAAAGACCATGATGGTAATTGAAATCATTCCCTAACTGTAAATTAGAGCAATTGTTTAGTGGTAATTTCCTATAAAAACAGGTATATCTACCCTTTTTTTTTATTTGACTGATAGGCATAGGGAACTGTGAAAGGATAACTCTCTATGCTAGAACCAAATTCAATAGTAATCTTTCATAAGACTGTTAATTAAGCAAAATATATTACTACTAAAAGCTCTGACATCAGCAATGAATGTCATTCTGCCTAGGAGAAATTGGCTGGGGATTCAACCCCCCCCCCCAATTTATAAAGGCCCTTTTGCCTACAAGTGGGATATATGCAAGGAGAAAGGCAGTAAGTCCCTGTTGTCGAAGACTGGTGTGATGAAATGAAAAATTGTTATGAGACATCACTTTGCTAGTGTACAACTGGCCTCTTAAAATGCCAGAGAGTGTTACCAAAGCGCACTACTAGCAATCTGCAAAAATTTGGTCTCTTGAGGACAAGCAAGACTCCTCCATCAAGTCAGCCTACACCCCTCACAGCCCTGGAGATACGGTGCAACCGTGGCAGCCAAGTGTCTATATATATCCCAAAATCTAATTGGCTATTGCTCTCTCCTTGGAGGAATAATCACAGGGATGCCACAAGTTATGTCCTCTAGTGGTTAGGAGATTTATAAGCACAATAAGAACTTGTCACCCTTATAGAGAAACCACAGTTTTGGAGGATTCACATACCATCCAAGCATCTGTGTCTATGCTCACAGCTTAGCTTGACATAATAATTAGTACTGCTTAAATGCCTGTACATCCAATTGCTTGTGCTTTGTTAGTATGACTAAAAAGATATCACTGGAAAAGCTGTCAACCCATGAAGGGAAACAACCTGAACATACTAGAGTCCAAAATGACAGCTCCAAAGAAAGTAGACTGTTTTCTTCTCACCCACTTGTGCCCCTTTCCCAAAGCCCAGGGAACAAATTGTGGAAGAGGAGGCGTGGTAGAATGTAAGGGCTGCGGAGAGATAGGGGTGAATCATGAGACTATGGCAATATAGTCTGGACTCCTAATTGATCAACATGCCTGTGCATACAAGCTTCTCCATCTGGACTATGGGAACCTTGGGTTGTTCAAAATTTGGACATAGATACTTGCAAAATGCACCAATTACCTAATTGTATGGCAAACTGAGCAACATCAATGTTATCTGAAAACAACTGTGTTCTTATATTGTAGAATCCCTTAAAAATAAACAAATAATAATAAAACAATTCATACTTTCTAAGATGACTACATTTAAAGAAAAAAATAATAAGCATTAGCAAAAAATGTGAAAACTTGCTTGTGAGAATGGAAGATGCTAAAGTTCTATGAGAAACAGTATGACAGTTCCTCAACACGAGAATCAGAAAGCAGCACAGGGGTGGGGATGTGGCTTAGTTGTTACAGTGCTTGCCCAGCAAGCATGAAACTCTGGGTTGGATCCCAGAACCCTTAATCAGTGATAGTTCAAACAATGTACAGAAAGTTTGTACTTAAAAAATAAAAAATAAAATAGTAAATTTTATATTATGCATTTTTTTAGCACACATAAACTCTTTAAAATGTCCATTAGAGCTGGGCATGGTGGCACACACCTTTAATCCCAGCTCTTGGGAGGTAGAGAGCCATGAAATTGAATCTAGCTTGGTCTACATAGGGAGTTGAATGCCAGTTGGGGCTACAGGGAGATTCCATTTCAAAAAGATCCTCCCCCCTCCAAAAAAAAAAAAAATCCATCAGGATGACCTGTTTGAAATCAGCTTCATTGCACGCCTTTAATTGTAGCACTTCGGAGGCAGAAGCAAGTGGATCTCTGTGAATTCAAGGCCATCCTGGTCTACACAGAGTTCCAGGCCAACTGGGGCTACAGGGAAACCCTGTCTCAAAAAGAACAATCAAAAGAGTCTCTAAAAACAAGTTTTCTTCTCTAGCTGGGAAGTAGCTTGATTGCTATTAAATGCCTTACTGATGAACTTTCTTGGCATTGAAATGAAAGAATTCCTAGGCTAAGTCTGGTGGTGCAGGCCTTATAAATGAGCCATGTATGTTGATAAAGGAAAAACTGAACCATTTTCTTAAAAGGAAATTCATGAAATTTCAAGTTATAAAAAACAAAAATACTTTGCTTACATCTTTCAGAAATATAAGAGGCTAAGTCAAATAGTTTACTGACATCTATTTTAATGTCATAAAATGGAAATTCTCAAAGAAATATTGTATCACAATTTTTTCTAATTTTTATTTATTTGTGGGACTAGAGAGATGGCTCGGTGGTTAAAAGCACGGGTTGCTCTTACAGTGGACTCAGGTTTGGATCTCAGCACCCACATGGCAGCTAGCAATCCTAGGGAATTGGCTGGGGTCTAACACCGTCTTCTGGCCTCACTTATTTGTATTTTATGTGTATGAATATTTTGCCTGCATGTTTGTGAGTTCACCCATGTGTAGAGTCCTGGTGGACACAAAAAGAGGTTGCCCAATCCCCTGGACCTGGAGTAACAGATGGTTGTTCACCACTAATAGCAAGTGCTATTAACTGCTGAGTCATCTCTCCAGCCCCACAAATTTTTTAGGGTATGAATTTTAACATTTTCAGTTTGACAAGAACTAGAGAAAAATGCTGTGTATATATAAGTTTTGTGTGCGTGTGTGTGTGTGAGAGAGAGAGAGAGAGAGAGAGAGAGAGAGAGAAACACCATGGCAAAGTGAGTGTCTTTACTATTAAACCAAACTAGCAACATAAAAACACTAAAATTTGGACTTCTGCAATACATTAAACATTTATTATTATTATTTATTAACATTTATTATTAGAAATGTTTTATCTTAATAACTAAACAAGCCTTTAATACCTAAAATATGGAAAAAGAGGTAAAGACACAAAATAATTCAGAGTAATCATTCTTCAATTAGGATGTTTTTCTGTGGCATTTTCCTTAGCCATTAGAAATGAAATACAATAAGTTCTTTCAATGTTATCATAAGAATATTTACCTGCCAGTAACAAACTGCAAGAGAAGGACTCTCTCCTCTTGAGTAATATCTTCGACGACTTCCCAGAACCACTATCAAGAACAACAAAAATTCAATTCACATTTCAGAGCAAATGTGTACACTTATTAGTATCAGAGAAATATGCAATATTCATACCACATATTTTATTCTATAAAACTCATTTATCAAAAATGATTTCATACAGGCTTTCATATGCAAAATTCCCCCAAGAAGAATTTATGGGAAAACTTTACTTTGTTAATTAATGTAGGTTTTCATCCAATAGTGCTGAAAAGCTTATGAAATTAAATGGCAAACTTAACTTCATTCTAAGCTCAAGAGAGATTTCACCTGAATAACTGGATCCTCTCTTTCATAGCCACTTGTGTATTCTGTATTTTTCATCCAATCACTCACATCAACTTCTGGCATGCCAGAAAGCAGTAGCTCCTTTGGGGGAAGAAGAAAAATATTTCATTAATCTTCTTTGGGAAAAAAAAGCTATTACATTTAAATAGCAAATTTGCCTTAATTAGAATCTAACCCCATATAAAACTGATTTTTGTGACAGTTTCTGCATGTCATAAATAATAAGACTACATGGAAGAATCCTCCATGCCAGCAATTTCAAATATTATGATCTGTGGGGATGTCTCTACTTTGATACAATTAAAAGACTAAAAGAGACAACGGCATGTATGTTTATGTGCAACCAAGTTTGTACATTAATTTTATGAACATTACCTGTGGTTCACCTGATTTTTACTTTTTATTCTTTGCAAATATATTAAATTCTATTGAGAGACCATATTCTTGACATGAAAGTGGCAACAAAAGCTTGAATGTTGGATTAAAACAAAGGGGCAGTATATCAAGAAACCATTACCAATGGGAAAAAGATAATGCAACAAAGACCTTTGGTTTCTTTTTGGTCTTTTTGAGACAGGGTCTGTCTGTAGCCCCAGCTGGCCTGGAAGTCATTATGTAGACCAGGCTAGCTTTAAATTCAGATTCACCTGCCTCTGCCTCCAGACTGCTGGGATTAAAGGCATGTACTACCACACCCAGCTTTATTGTTTTGTGTTGTTTTGGTTTTTTTTTTTTTTGGGGGGGGGGTCTTTTTGAGACAGGGTCTCCCTGAGGCCCCAGCTGTCCTGGAACTCACTCTATAGACCAGGCTGGCCTTGAACTCATAAAGATCCACCTGCCTCTGCCTCCCGAGTGCTAGGGGTGCTAGGATTAAAGGCGTGTGCCACTACGCCCAGCTTGTTGGGTTTTTTTATTATTTTATGTGTATGACTGTACTGTCTGCATGTAAGTAGGTGCACCCGTGTCGTGCAATGCTGCAGTCAGAGAGATCTGCCTCCCTCTGCCTCCTGAGTGTAGGATTAAAGGTGGTGCACCACCATGCCCGGCTTAAAGAGTTTTATTTATTTTATTTTATATTTTATTTTATTTTATGTGTATGAATGTACTATCTGTATGTAGGTTGGTGCACCTGTGTCATGCAATGCCGTGGAGGTCAGAAGAGGGCATCGGATTCCCCTGGAACTGGAGTTAAAGATGGTTCTTAGCCGCCACATGGGTGCTGGGAATCAAACCCGGGTCCTCTGCAAGAGCAGTTGGTGCTCTTAACCACTAAGCCATCTCTCCAGCCCCTTGTTTTGTTTGGGTGGTGCATGCCTTTAATCCTAGCACTTGGGAGGCAGAGGCAGGCAGATCTTTGTGAGTTCAAGGCCAGCCTGGTCTACAAAGCGAGTTCCAGGCCAGCTGGGGCTACTTGGAGACCCTGTCTCAAAGAAACCAAAACCAACAGCAACAACAAAAAAAAAGGATTTAGCCTTTTAAGAATTCTGTTCTGTAATAATTTGGGTCTTTTGAAATCACTTTTACCTAAGGTAATAAAAATACAGTTTTCTGTTTGTGGTGCTAGGCAGGGATGCTATAGTCTTATATATAGTAGGCAAGCTCTCAACTACTGAGTAACATTCCCTAGGCTTCTCAATCATTTTTCATTCGCATTTTTTCCCAGGAAAATCATCAAGCACACAAAATTCTACTGTATAGCTAATGGTGAAATTATGAAAGAACATCCTGTCTGGGTCAACATTGGAGAGCAGCAGCCATGGCTCTACGCTACCCCATGCCAATTGACCTCAACAAGGGCCGCAAGGTGACGAAGAACGTGGGCAAGATCAGACACAGCCAGCCTGCGGGAGCCTCACCAAGCACACCAAGTTTTGTGTGGGACATGATCGAGTGGCGCGTCATGGGGCTGCTCAAGGTGTCCAAGGACAAGCAGGCACTCGGGTTCATCAAGAAGAGGGTGGGGACACACATACGTGCCAAGAGGAAGTGGGAGAACCTGAGCAATGTGCTGGGATCTCTGAGGAAAGCTGCAGCCAAGAAGGACTGAGCCGCAGCCCCCTCTTGTCCCTCAATAAAGAACGTTAATAACCACTGCCATCCCCCCTCCAAGAAAGCCAGAACATTTACCATCAGGCCTTCTGAGGAAAGAATAACCTGAAGAAAATGTGTCCATATCTCTAAATTAGTCCATGCTGGGAATCATCACCATGAGGTAAGGCAATGACGGTCCATAATTATACAGTAAGTGAGAATAAACACACGTTTATTTCTTTTTAATATTTATTATTTTTATTTTTAGGTGTATGGGAGTATCACCTGTATGTAAGTGCACCCATGATATGCAATGCCCACTGGAGGTCAGAAAAGAGCTTCAGGTCCCCTGGAACTGTAGTTACAGATGGTTCTTAGCTGCCATGTTGGTGCTGGGAATCAAACCCAGGTCCTCTGCAAGAGCAGTCAGTGCTCTTAACTGCTGAGCCATCTCTCCAGCCCTCTTTCTTTTTTTTAAATGTTATGTGTATGAGTGTATTGTCTGCATGTATGTAAGTGCACCTGTGTCATACAATGCCCATAGAGGAGAGAGGAGGGTCAGACCTCTGAAACTGGAGCCATATGGGTGCTGGGAACCAAATCCAGGTCCTCTAGAGGAACAGCCAGTGCTCTTAACTGCTGAGCCATCTCTCCAGCCCCCAAGCACAGGTTTCTTTAACAACACAGTGCAAAGTCATGTCTCCTACAACTACTGCTAACATGTATCTAGGTAGGCCAGCATGAGTACTGAGCAAAATTAATAGAAGGAAACGTCTGAGAACTCTCAGGAGTTTTGAAGTCTAGTCCAGGGATCTGTAAGATTCTCCCTTTTCAATGTTTCCTATAGAAATTTGGATTTTACTCATATACTTCAACCAAACAGCTGAGTACAGATGATCATACAAAGAAGAAGAACACCTAGGGACCCTAACTTGACACAACAGGCCTTTGCACAAATGACAAAGTGTATGCATTCCAGTGGGGGCAGGGGGGACTGTGGAAGGGTACCAGTGGGGAAGGAGGTATAAAGGGAGTTGAGATGATCTGTATGAAGTACACAGAAATTCAATAAAAAAGAAAAGCAATGGACACACTCAACAGCTGAGAGAGAAAAGCCTAGACTTAGCAGCAAGAGCAGCAGAAGTGGGAGAACCCTCACCCCTTGGCATTTGGTGACTGATAGAAGAGAAGACGCTAGAAAAATCAGAGTTACATCACAGACCAAATAGTCCTAAGAGAACATTAATCACTGAAGAATGTACCCTTTCTTCAGCAATCCATGGAACTTCCTCTACAATAGGTCATATATTAGAATGCAGAACAAGTCTCAATAAATACACAAAAACGAAATAACTTCTTATATTTTTTCTGACCACAGTAGAGTAAAGCTACAATTCAACAGCAAGAGAAACTACAGAAAACACACAAACTCATGCAGATTGGATCACTGAAGAAATCAAGAAGGAAACTTTAATTCCTAGAATTTAAAGAAAATGAACACAAAACATATGGGACATAATAAAAACAGTCCTAAGGAAAAAGCTCATGTCTGTAAGTGCCTCCACCAAAGAAAGAGTAAGAGAGGTGCTTAGAAGGCAACCATACCTGCCCACACCGCACCTGCCCACACTGTGCCTGTCCATACCTTATGATCTGACAGATTCCAGGTGGAAAGATTCAACTCCCACAAGTTGTCCTCTGACCTCCACATGCACACCATAACAAGCATACACATATATATACATATACACATACACATAATAATTTTTAACTTAAAAATAATACATAAGGTCTCAAATAAATTAACTTATTGATGCACTCTAGAGCCTTGGAAAAACAAGAATAAGCCAAATCCAAAAGCAGTAGACAGAAAAAAAAAAACTGATTAAGAATCTATGCAAACTTAAACCAGACAAAAACCCAGCACAGAACTGGGGAAGGGGCAAGAAGCTCCAACCTTAGCCAAGGAACTATTGGCAGCTGATCACTGCTGGGTGAGGGAGAGCTGGTCTTCTTTATAAAGGAGTGACACCAGATAGGCTGGCCAGCTCCAGTGGGTGGACTCACACCAAAAGACATCTGGGGACAAACTTGACTCAAGGGGTGTTGATGTGTATGAAAGAATGCATGAAACCTAAAGGGAGGGGACTATGGGGAGTTCAGACAGGAGAGAGTCTAAATATGGCTGACGTATGAAATGCACACAACTTTAATAAGCTACATATTGAAAAAAGATTTAAAAATAAAAAAGGAATATGGCAGTAATCAATGAAATAGAAACAAATAAAACACAAAGAATCAATGAAACCATGAATTGGTTCTTTGAAAAGATACACAAGATAAAGTCTTAGCCAAACTAAACTAAAGCTAAAACCAAAATTCATAAAATCAGAGAAGAAAAGGGAAACATTATAACAAAACTAATGAAATCCAGAAAAATGTAAGGATATACCTTAAAAACTTGTATAACCAAGGCAGGGGTTGTGGCACACATCTTTAATCCCAGTACTCAGGAAACAGAGGCAGGTGGAGCTCCATGAGTTCAAGCCCAGCCTGGTCTACATAGGAAGTTCCAGGCCAGCAGGGGCTACAGAGAGACCCTGTCTCAAAAAGACAAACACAACAAAAGAAAAAGCCTTATAAGACCTACCTAAATTAAACCAAGATGAAATAATGAATTTAAATATTTATTATTTTATTTTATGTGGATGAGTGTATTGCCTACATGTATGTTAAGTACACCTCTTTCATGCAATGCCTGTGGAAGTTAGAAGAGAGCATCAGATTCCATTGGAAGTAGAGTTACAGACACTTGTTCGCCGCTATGGGTGCTTGGAATCCAACCCAGGCCCCCTGAAAGGGCTCCTAACCACTGATCCATTTCTCCAGCTCTGAGAAAAAATTTAAACAGATCTATAGGAAGCAACAAGATTGAAGCAGTAAACAGTCAAGGTCCTCTTCTGACCTCCACAGGCACTGCAACACATGTGTGCACTTACATATATGTAGACAATACATTCATACACATAAATTTAAAATATATATATATTTTTAAAAGTCCAGGTCCTGGGCTGGAGAGATGGCCTAGCGGTTAAGAGCGCCAACCGCTCTTACAGAGGACCCGGGTTCGATCCCCAGCACCCACATGGTGGCCGAGAACTGTCTGAAACTCCAATTCCAGGAGAACTCCAGTTCCAGGGGAATCTGACACCCCCTTCTGACCTCCGCGGCATTGCACAACACGGGTGCACAAACCTGCATGCAGACAGTACATTGATACACATACAGAAATAAATAAAATTAAAATAAAATAAAATAAAAAGTCCAGGTCCTCATAGATTCATTGCAGAATTCTACCATGACTTAAGGAAAGAATTAGCCAGTGTGGTGGCGCACGCCTTTAACCCTAGCACTTGGGAGACAGAGGCAGGTGGATCTTTGTGAGTTCAAGGCCAGCCTAGCCTACAGAGCAAGTTCCAGGACAGCTGTGGCTACAGGAAGACCCTGTCTCGAAAAGACAAAAAAGAAGAAGTATTAACATCAATCCTCAAATTCTTCCATAAAATAGGGAAGGTGATGACACTATCAAATATAATTTATAAAGCCATTATTACCCTGATACCAAAACCAAATAAAGATACAAGAAAAATACAGAGGCAAGCAAGATGGCTCAGCGAGTGAACGGGCCTGCTGCCAAGCCTGATAACTTCAATTTGAACTTTGGAACTCATGTGGGAGAGGGAGAGAACCAACTTTCACAAGTTGTCCTCCGACCTGCACATTGGGGACACACACATGCATATAAATACAATAAATAAATGCAAAAAAATAAGAAAATAATAAACCAATCCCTCTGGTGAGCATATCTGCAAAATTTCTCAATAAAAAACTTGCAAACCAAATCTAAGAACACATAAAAAAGATTCATCATGATCAAACTGGCTTCATTCCAGATATACAAAGATGATTCAACATATACAAATCAACCAATATAATGCATCCCAGAAACCACATGATCACAATCATCGAAATACATGCAGAAGGGGCCTTCAACAAAATCCAACATCTCTTTTTGATTAAGAGAAAAAAACTGAACAGAGTAGGAATTAAAAGAAGATATCTCAACCTAATTAAGGATATATATGACAAACCCACAGCCAACATCATGATAAATGCAGAAAAACTCAAAGCATTTCCACTAAGATTAGGAACAAGACAAGGGTGTCCACTCTCCACTCTTATTGAATATAGTGTTGAATTTTAGGCAGAGCAATAAGATGGGAAGGAAACAAAAAAAGTGAAATAGCTGGACATAGTGGTGCATGTTTTTAATCCTAGCATTCAGGAGGCAGAGGCATATGGATCTCTATGAGTGCAAGACCAGCCTGGTCTTTACAGAGAGTTCAAAGTCAGACAGAGCTACACAGTGAAATCCCATCTTAAAAAAAAAAATTAAAAAAATACAGCACTCGGGGCTGGAGAGATGGCCTAGCGGTTAAGAGCGCCGACCGCTCTTACAGAGGACCCGGGTTCGATCCCCAGCACCCACATGGCGGACGAGAGCCGTCTGAAACTCCAATTCCAGGAGAACTCCAGTTCCAGGGGAATCTGAGACCCTCTTCTGACCTCCGCGGCATTGCACGACACGGGTGCACAAACTTGCATGCAGACAGTACATTCATACACATACGGAAATAAATAAATAAAATTAATAAAAAATTAAAAAAAAAAAATACAGCACTCAGGAGCCAGAGGCAGGTGGATCTCAAAGCCAGGCTGGTCTACACAGCAAGTTCCAGGACAGCTGGGGCTACAGGGGGACCCTGTCTCAAAAAGACCAAAAAGAAAACAACAACAACAAAAACCCAGAAGGGTAAAAAGTCAAAGTATCCTTATTTGCAGATGATATGAGTCTATGCATAACAGACCTTAAATATTCCACCAGAAATCACTTAGAACTAATAAACATTTGGGGTGGGGGGGGCTACAATACAGAGAAAAATCAGCAACCTTAAAAAAAATCTTTACAATAAACCTAACCATGGATCTCTAAAATGAAAACTTTAAAACACTGAAGAACGAACTACAGGAAAAGAGTAGTTGACAGAAACCACCTCCTCATACTCATGGAATGGAAAAAAATAGCACTGTGAAAACAGCTGACCCCTTTATCATAGAAATAGAAAAATAATGTTAAATTTCGCATGAAAGTACAAAATAACCCACATAGCCAAAGCAATCCTATGCAAAATAAATATGCCTAGAGGCATCACCATACCTAAATTCAAATTATACTATAGAGTCATATTAATAAAAACAGCATAGTACTGCTCTAAAAACAGACAGAGATCAATGGACTATTACAGAAAACCCAGTCATAAACTTACATAGTTACAGCCACCTGATTTTTGACCAAGATGCTAAAAATACACATTGGAAGAAAGCCTCTTGAACAAATGGTATTTGGAAAGTGGATATCTACATGGAGAAGAATGAAACTATTATCTATATCTCTCATCCTTCACAAAAAAAAAAATATTCCAAATGGATCAAAGACATTAACGTAAGAATGGAAACTCTGAAACTAGAGAGGAAAAAGTAGGGGAACTACTTCAAAATGGAAGTGTAGTTAAGACTTTCTGAATAGGACTGCAGCTGCTCAGGAAATAAGGCCAAGAATTGAAAAGGAGAAACTTCATGGAATTAAAATGCTTCTATATTAACAAAAGAAACAGGTAATTTCAGTAAGAAGACAGTCCACAGAATAGGAGAAAATTCTTTGCCAGGTGACAGAGAATTAATATGCAGAAGATACAGAGAACTCAAAAAACTAAACAAAGAAACACAACCAAAATTTTTTTTAATGAGCTAGAAGAGACCTTTGAGTTCCACCAGACCCATGTTCTTCAACACCAGCATTCCCTGTCTGCTATCTCATCTCTCAGGCTTAGAATGGGTCAGGCACCCCACCCCAGACCTCTGAGTTTCACAGGACTTGTGAATTCCTCAACCATAATTCCCAGTCTGCCATCCCAGCTCCCACACCTAGCTCAGGTTGTACACCACCTGGCACCAGCCAGACCTCAAGAGTTCTCAAACCTCAGCATTCCCTAGAACCCTTTACAGCTCAAGGACCTAGTTTGGATCTTGCCCTCCTGTGCACAAAACAAACACTTCCCACTGCACCCACCAGACCTGTAAGCTCCCTGGCCTCAGCATTCCCTGGCACTAGGTTCCACACAAGGGAGTCATGCCACCTTCTGCACCATCCCAGCTTGGTTAGATCTCTAGAACCTAGCCTGCCCCTTGTTGTTGTCCCCATACTCCCAGTCACAGCTAGGGCTGTATAGCCTGTGCATCTACCCAGATAAACTCAGTCAAGAATTTTATTTGTATCTTTTCTTGGTTACCACCAACATGGAATCACACAACCCTCCAAACCAAAAACCAGCACTTACTAACCACTGCCTGTTCACCTAGCAGCCACCCCACTGTTCCAGGACCGTAAGGACTCTGTCCTAAAACCTAAGGTTTAGATGTTGTACCTCTCCCTAGCAAACTGAGACCACTTCTTCACTCCAATGAAGAGTGGCTCCAAGACTGAACGCCAAGCACTACTCATCTGGGCAACAAACTGAAAAGGGGCAATTTCAAACAAGACCCAAACACCAAGTCCACAAAGGACAGGTCGGATTCCACATCAGGAAACACCACCAGGGGCCTAACTCCAGATACTAAGCTCCAGATTCCATCACAAAAACACCAACAGGATGAATAACCAAGACAATGTCTCCTCCAGAAATCAGCATTCCCATTGTCATGTGTCCTGAGAAAAGCAACCTAGCTCATGCACAAGAAGATTTCAAACAGCAACCACAAATCTGTTTAAGGAATTCAAAGAAGCTAAGAATGAAAGGCTGAAGACCTTGAAAGCACAAACAATTGAATGACACAAGTAAAGCCAAAGATGTGAAATCAGAATTCAATAAAAAGATAGAACCACTGAAGAAAAGCAAAACTGAAGTATAATTCCAAATGAAAAGTTCAGTAAGTCAGACAAAAAGCTCAGAAGAGACTCTCTCCCAGACTGGATCAAGTGGAAGAGATCCAATCAAATCTCGATAAAGTACTGGAAATGGATCGCTCAGCAAAAAACATAGTTAACTCTAAAATAACCCAGGAAAAGAACAAGCAAAACCTCTGGGACGCTATAAAAAGAACAAAACTACAAGGCATGGATATGGAAGGGAAAAGGGGCTGGAGAGATGGTGGCACAGTGGTTAAGAGTGCCGCCAACTGTTCTTGCAAAGGACCCAGATTTTATCCCCAGCACCCACATGGTGACTAATAACTGTCCTAACTCCAGATCCAAAGGATCTGACACCTTCTTCTGACTCTGTCGGCACTACGTGACACAGGTGCACTTACATTTATGCAGGGAATATGTTTATGCACAAAAAATAAAATATTTTTTAAAAAGTAACTGTGCTTTAAAAAAGGGAGGGGGGAGAAATGATAACTGCTGCTGTGGGGACATGGGGGAAGGGAACCCTAATTGATAACAACTGCTGCTGTGGACATGGGGGGAAGGGAACCCTTATTGATAACAACTGCTGCTGTGGACATGGGGGGAATGGAACCCTTATTCACTGTTGTTGGGGGTACAAAGTGGTGCGGCCACTACAGAAATTATAACAACTGCTGCTGTGGACATGGGGGGAAAGGAATCCTTATTCACTGTTGTTGGGGGTACAAAGTGGTGCAGCCACTACAGAAATGATAACAACTGCTGCTGTGGATATGGGGGGAAGGGAGCCCTTATTCACTGTTGTTGGGAGTATAAAGTGGTGCGGCCACTACAGAAATCAGCGTACAAGTTTCTCAAACACAAAAATTAGAACTCATATAATAACCCAGATCTAAAACTCCTGACATATATCCAAAAAAACTGTCCTGTAACCCAGATACTTGAATATCCATGTGTCCTGCTGCTCTATGCACAATAACAAGGAAACAGAATCAGCCTAGATGTCCATCAATTGATGAATGGATAATATATACAATAGAATTTTATTGAGCTGTAAAGAAAAATGAAAATAAAACATCTCCATGAAAATGGATGGAACTGGAAAATATACTGAGGAAGCAGGGTGAGCAAGGCAGATCTTATACAGATCCTAGCTTCCAGCTTTTACATATGTGCATTTATGTGGGAGCGAGTGTGTGATGAATGGATAATATATACAATAGAATTTTATTTAGCTGTAAAGAAAAATGAAAATAAAACATCTCCATGAAAATGGATGGAACTGGAAAATATACTGAGGAAGCAGGGTGAGCAAGGCAGATCTTATGCAGATCCTAGCTTCCAGCTTTTACATATGTGCATTTATGTGGGAGCGAGTGTGTGTAGAATCCAGGAAACTAGAAAGGGACCCCTGAGATGGGAAAATAAAATCTTTTAGAGGAGGAGAGAAGGGGGTTGGGGGTAGGATTAGTGAAAAGTAACAACATATGACAAAGCCATAATGAAATTTGATATTTGATAAGCTAATCAAAAACTTTTTTTTAAGTTTAAATGAAAGTACCTCGTATGAATAAAGCTGTTCCCAGAAGCCATATGTAATAAAACAAAACCATGGTGCCGGGGTAGGGTCACATGTCTCAATGCTTGTTCCCTACGTTGGGAGTGTTTTGGGAGAGTGTGGAACCCTTAGGAGGTGGTTTCTAGCTAGAGGAAGTAGGTAGTTACAGAGCAGGTTTCAGGTTTATAGTTGGGCTCCCATTTCCAGCCCAAACTGACTCAGGTTTCCCCTTCTTGGTCTGTCCATATCACCACTCTAAACCTTCTCCACCACAATGAAATATACCCTCAAACCAGGAACCCAAATATACCCTTCCTTCCTTTAAGCTGCTCTTTGTCAGGTATTTGGTCACAGGAATGAAGACAGTAACTAATGCAGCAGTTTTACTCTATAATACCCTGTCTTAAGAGTGAAAATTTATTACCAACAACAACAAAAGGAAACAGAACAAAAAACAGAAACAAACAACATAAGATTGGAAGTTCTGTTAGGAAAATACAGGTAAGGAGAAGGAACAGTACAAAACATTCTGGGCTAGAGATGGCTCAGCAGTTAAGAACACTGGCTGCCCTTGCAGAACACCTGGGTTCAGTTCCCAGCTCCCAATGGCAGCTCACAACCATCTTAACTCCGGTTTCAGGGGATCCAATGCCCTCTTCTGACCTACATGGGCACTATATGACATGGGTGTACTTACATGGAGGCAATATATTCATCCACATAAAATAAAAATAATAAAATATCATAAACTAAAAAGCATTCATAAGGGACTAGAACAAAGAAAATAGACTACAAAAGACTGAAAGTATAGAATTATAAAATTACATATGTGAAAAAACAAAAATAAAAATAAAATGAAATTATCTATGTGGTAAAATAAGGAACTGGGGAAAGATACATAAAAACAAGAAAAGCCTCTCTGAATTCTTTAAGTACCAATTAGGAACACCATCCTATACTTCATGTTGCCAAATAAAAACTTCAGAAACTATGTGAAATCTACTACTTCTGGGAGACAGGCCTTCCACATCTTCCATACTGAAGACATTAAAAATAGAACCCATTTTCTTTATCACTCTCTCATCCCATTTCATCAAGTTACTCAGGTTAACAGAAGTAAAATCACAAATCTGATAAATTTCTAAACATAAAACTAAACAATGTCTCATATTATACTCCATTCAGTACTCAAAAATTATTTGTGCTTTTTTTTTGGGGGGGGGGCTGGTAAAGGAACCCCAAGTCTTCTACATGGCAGGCAAGTGCTTTACCACTGAGTTATGTCCCAAGCCCTCAAAATTATTTATGAATTACATCAAATGGAATTCTGTGCTCTTGTGTAACAAGAACGAACATGTTTTTCCTTACCAATTCATACTCATCAAATAGCTGTATGAGGGACGGTGGTATGAACATATGAAAACCCTGTAGAAAAGCATTAATCTGAGGCTGAATGGCTCTTGTCATTCGAAGTTCAGTAACAAGCTGGACATACTCCGCCTATTAAAAAGAAGTTTTTACCATGATTACTTTTTTGATTTGACACAGTTAAGCCAGTGTTAATACAATCACTTCTCATTTAAGAAGTGAAGGTTTAAAATGAATTTGGCACCAATATTCACATAATTACACAAAGATCACAGTCCTCCTTCAAACCCTACAATGACTTCCTTTGAGCTGAGATCCTAGTCTGCAAGGCCCTGGATAATCTGGCCTCTACAATACTGCCAACACCACTACCTTCCATCCTTCCTCGAGCTTGCCCATTCAACTCCTGCTGTGACTGATCCCCAAACTGTGCAGGCCACGATAGCTTTATACTTACAGGTCTCTTTGAACAAAACATCCCATTAGAATTTAATTTCTCTGCAGCAAAAGTTTTCTTTTTCTTTTAACCAACAAGTATCTCCAGCTCCAATAAATAGCTGCTACTTTGCTAGTATTCAATAAATATGTGATATTATATCATTACATCTACTTGGTGTGTACTTTGAACTTACCTAGTTTTTCCATAGCCAATTCAGTTCTGAGTTGAAGTAAGGTATTTTCAGACTTTCATTTTATATACTTTATTTTCTTATTTTTTTACTTTATTTTTCTTTTAAGATAGTCTCATTAAGTAACCCACGTTAACCTTAAACTTGCAATTCTACTGCCTTAGTCTCCTGAATATCAAAATTACATTTTGTTTTAAGCCACATTTTCATCATAGAAAATAGACTCACTTAAAATTTAGCTGGTGATAAAAAAGGTATTTTGCCACAGACTAAAATGATCATGTGTATAAACTCTTATCAGATGTTATCATTTATGTATTTTTCTTTTTTTTTTTAATTTTTTTTTATTAATTTTATTTATTTCTGTATGTGTATGAATGTACTGTCTGCATGCAAGTTTGTGCACCTGTGTCGTGCAATGCCGCGGAGGTCAGAAGAGGGTGTCGGATTCCCCTGGAACTGGAGTTCTCCTGGAATTGGAGTTTCAGACGGCTCTCGACCGCCATGTGGGTGCTGGGGATCGAACCCGGGTCCTCTGCAAGAGCGTCGGCGCTCCTAACCGCTAGGCCATCTCTCCAGCCCCCATTTATGTATTTTTCTAAAGATGCTTCTAAGTCAAATTTTTAACAGAAATATGCTATATATGCTCTATGCAGTCATCACCAACCAGGGATGATTACTCTACATACAAATGAAGAAAGCCTTCTTTAGTCTCTTTCTTTTATTTTTCTGGTACTAATCTGTTCTGTGGTTTCTTTTTATGTAAGGCCCTGAGCCAGCAAGTCATATATGACTGCAAACTATGACTTCCTCATAACTCTTAGGCTGAAGAAGTGTTAACAGTAGATTCCTCAAGATCCCCCCCCCCAAAAAAACCCTATTTGGCAACTTGTGCAATCTGGCACAAGGAAAGCTGCCATACCTCTGAGTTTCAACCCACTGCCATCTCTGAATCTTACTTCCTACCACTCACAGGGTTTTTTCTACAGCAGGAAATTAATCAGTTATTATCAATTATATTCAGGCAGTTACTGAATACAGTCCACAGATAAAAATGTGTACCAAGCAACCAAACACAACATATACTAAATTTTCAAAACTTAACCCAAGAAATTGTGTTTTATGTATATGTGTGTGTATTTGTAAGGCATTTGCAAGTGATCACAGTAGCAAACTGTCACTAACATTCAATTAATTATCATTTTAGTTTATGCCTGATCCCACGGAAGCTGTTCACTGAATGTAATAAAATTTTTCTGTCCCATTCATCACTTCTACCTTTATATACTTAAGGTGCTATTTGAGACCCTATTCTCCTTAAACAATAGCTATTTCTCCTGAGAGGTTTTGATTTTACAATCTTAAAGTACTATCCAATAACTATTGTTCAAGACCTTATCAAATTATGAGGTATGGGGATCAGAGAGATGGCTCAGTGGATAAGCATGCTTGGTGTGCAAGCATGGGGTACTGAGTTCAGTTCCCAGAACACAGGTAAAAAACTGGGCATGACCACACACATATCTGTAACCCCAGCGTTGGGGAGGACTGAGGTAAGATCTCAGGACCACCAATCTAGCTCCTGGTTCAATGAGAGATCCTGTCTCATAGGACTAAGGCACAGATGACAGAGCAGGACACACAGCATCTTCCTCTGGCCTCTGGCCACCACCCCCACAAATGCATATACCACACATAAATACATTTACCAAATTTAAAAACATCCACAATAATTTTCTTCAGTATGAGGCATGATAATACTTTTAGTGGGTTAAGGGAACTCTATTTACTTTAATTATATTTCACATCTATCAGAATAGCATATATTCCTATTGCTTCCTCATATGTGCCACCTTATACTGTACACAACAACCTGCCCAGGGTGGCACCACTCATTGTGAGCTGGGCCCTCCCATACAACTTGACAATCAAGACAATACTCCACAGATGTGGCCACAGGCCAATCCAATGGAGCCAATTCCCCAATTGAGGCTCCCTCAACCCAGGTGTGTCAAGTTGACACTAAAGCTATCCAGCACAGCAGGTAAAGCCACTTGCAGTGCAAGTGTGATGGAGTGAGTTTGAACCTGGAACCAGCATAAAGGCAGAAGAAGAGAACCAAGTCCACGAAGTTGTTCTCTAATCATAAAACACATGCCATGGCAGGTGCATTCTCCCTCATCTCCATCATACACAAATAATAGGAAGTTTTTAAAAACTGAGCTCATAAATTTAAAAATTGATGTAAACATTTTATCTTTTTAAACTATTTTAATACTCTATTAAATACAACTTGACTCATTTTTTTTTTAAATCAAGGAAGTTCTTCCTCAATATCAATTAAATTTTCATACAGGGTGAAGGACAATGGACTTGAACCTAGAAGGCCTGGGTTTTGATTTCATCTTTGCTACTAATTCTTTAGGCTTCCATGTTCTCATGTAGAATTCACAGAGAAAACTAAAATGTGTGTGTATATGTGTGTGTGTGTGTGTGTGAAGTGTGAAAAACCTCAGCTCTTGATTCTGTTTCCAATAACTGAACTTTGTATTTTTGTATAAGTATAGTACACAAGGTTCAAAAGTTTTAAATTTCCCTCAAACATGTAATGCTGAGAATGTATTTTTATAGAATATTACCCAATAACTAATTTTTACACTGCTTTCTCATTTTAGAAAATGTTAGTAACAATTCTCTATATTTCTTTTTTTTTGGGGGGGTCTTTTCGAGACAGGGTCTCCCTGTAGCCCCAGCTGTCCTGGAACTCACTCTGTAGACCAGGCTGGCCTTGAACTCACAAAGATCTGCCTGTCTCTGCCTCCCAAGTGCTAGGATTAAAGGCGTGTGCCACCATGCCCGGCAATTCTCTATATTTCTATAAAATACTGAGTACAATGAGTTGTTAAAAATGTGACCATGTGGGGCTGGAGAGGTGGCTCAGTGGTTAAGAGCACCGACAGCTCTTGCAGAGGACCCAGGTTTGATTCCCAGCACCCACATGGTAGCTAAGAACCATCTTTAACTCCAGTTCCAGGGGAATCCAATGCCCTCTCTGACCTCCGTGGCATTGCACGACACGGGTGCACCAACCTACATGCAGACAGTACACTCATACACATAAAAAATAATTTAAAAATTAAAAAAAATTAAAAACCAAAACTAAAAAAAAAAAGTGACCATGTACTTTGGCCCCTTTAAAAATAACTATATTTTACTAAATAATATACTTTGTAAATCATAGATTAAGTTGCATTATTGTTTTCAACAGTCAAATTTAAAACAAATGTCAAGATTTTATAGCAACATGTACTGATGATGCATAATAAATAAAAACGAGTTATAAATAAAAAAATAATTATAACCAAGAAGTCATATTTACTGGAACCTAAAAGCAAATATGAAGTTTAACACTAGGATTTCTTCTCTTCAGCATTAAAAATCTTTAACCTGGGGCTAAGGAGACGTCTTAGCAGGCAAAGTGCTTGCTACATAAGCATGAAGATCTACTCAGGTCCCTGGAACCCAAAGAAAAGCCAGGCAAGGAGTCAAGCATCTGAAACAGCAGCCCTGGACCAGGAGGTGGGCACAGGTGGTTCCAAGGGTTGTTGCCCGGCCAGTCCAGCAGAAACAGTGAGCACTGGGTTCAGTGAGAGAGCTCATCTCAATAAATGAGGCAGAGAGTCAACTGAGGAGAAACAACCCAGCATCAACTTCTGGCTTCCACATGGGCCACACATTGCACATACATTCATGGAATACATACATAAACTAAAATTTAAAAAACTCTTTTAATGTCTATCTTTTAAAACATAAAATAGCGATCTTCATTAAGCTTATATTTCCAATCACATTCTGAAAATGAGAATGCCCAATTTACATAATCAACTGAATAGCGTTTTAGACTGCTTTATGAAGCATTTTAACATAGCTATTGCATACTGAAATGATCCCTTCTAATTCAAAGTTTGAAAGGTGATACTTATGTTAAATATTTTCCTCTACTAGAAAAAAATTAAAATATGTTTTTCTATGCCAAAATAACTTAGAAAATTAGTAATCAGGGGCAAATTAGAAAATGGGGGGGCTGGAGCAATGGCCTAGCGGTTAAGAGCGCCAACCGCTCTTGCAGAGGACCCGGGTTCGATCCCCAGCACCCACATGGCGGCCGAGAGCTGTCTGAAACTCCAATTCCAGGAGAACTCCAGTTCCAGGGGAGTCCGACGCCCTCTTCTGACCTCCGCAGCATTGCACGTCACGGGTGCACAGACTTGCATGCAGACAATACATTCATACACATACGGAAATAAATTTAAAAAAAAAATTAAAAAAGAAAGATGGGCTAAGGCAAAAAATCTGAATACTTACTTTGTTATTTTGTGTCACAAGAATACTTCCACCCCCAGGTTTCAAAGGCACCTCTTCCATTGCTCCAAACACATCCGTCTCAACAGAAAAAGTTAGTTCCAGACCCAGATCACTAATATCATTATCTAAAATCCATTGCAAATTTTTGGCATATTCTGGATCAATGGATGCTACATCTTGGTAATTTACAGGAATACCTAAAAATTCAAAAATACAGCAATTACGATGTGCATGCTTTTGCCTTCCTTACCTATTTAATGGTAAAATACTGCCATCTACAGATACTCTGAAAAATTGCAAAATATAATCCAATGCAGCATGTTTTAAATGGATGCTAATTCCTAAATTTACTAGTCCATTACATTAAGCCTATGTTTTTTCTATATCTTTGCAATGCAGTCTTTCTTGGAAACAGCTATTTAGGAAGCTGTTATAAACTTCAAAATTGCCACTTACTTTAAGTATACTCATACTAAAATGTATTCTTGGTATAAACACACATACTAAAATGGAAAGACAAAAAGGTATTTTAAACAAAGGTGGGTTTTGTTTTTTGTTTTGTTTTTTTTTAAAGTAGGTCATTCTTTTCCCCCTCTGGTCCCCAAATATCCTCAGAAAAAAGACAGACTCTAATCAGGAAACCAAAATGGCAATGCTTATCTATGCAGTTTTCTCTAAAAGCTGCAAGGAAAATATAACTGTCTACAGAAGTAGTAAGAAACTCATACCAAGAATGTGCTTGTAGAATGATCGTGTGAAGTAAATATTGACCAACTGCCTGTGGTTCAAAGCTAATCCCAAGATCTGTCCAGCAAACCGGAAATAGTTCAAGTGATCAGGATTCACATAGGAGTTGCTATTAGGCTGAAAAGTTGTTCCTATTGAAATGAATAGAGAACAATCATATTTATTGTAGATAAATTAATTCACGTATACCTCAGCAAAGTTAAGGTAACATTACACCAACTTCTATAGTAATGCTCTTTGTAGAATAAAGAAACAGGCAGGTAGAACTGGAAGTATAGAAGATAATCACTAATTCCCACATATTTATTAGGGTAATCTCTGTACAGAAAATTACAAAATGCTGTTGATGACAGTCATTGGAAGACCATTAAAGACAATGGGGTAAACTATATTAAAAGATCATATGTACACACAATTGCATGCACACATGCACACATTTTTCTAGGCAGTGTGCCAATAACTATTAGGCTCTAAACTCAAGCAGACATTGCTTCATTTATTTATATATGCCCAGTACCATAGGTAGTTACTAGACTTTGCATATTAAGAAACAACACTGAGGAAGAGCTGAGAGACTCTGGATGGGCTGACTAGATAGACCCCAATGGATGAATGTGGACTGAGGGACATCTGGGGCCACTAGCTTGACACAGTGGGCCTTGACACAGATGACAGAATGCATGGATTCCAGTGGGAGTGGGCTGTGGGAGAAGCCAACAGGGGAAAGAGTACAGAGATGGATGGTTGGGAAATCACATTGTGTATGACATACACAAAAAGTCAATAAAAAATTTACAAAAAAAAAATAGAACACAATGGGAATAATTGTTCTCATGTAATAGACCTAGTCCCTGAATGTGATGCCCATTAATGATCAGAAAATCAACTGTCTAAAACTCATTCAATTCTTTCACATGGCAAATAATCAAGCTGAAACAAGTACTACTAAATGAAAGTAAAAAATAGTAAGGGTACTGGTCGCTGACATCTGTTAAAACCTATATAGTCATCTGATTCCATTTTTATGAAATATCTAGAATAGACAAATCTTGAATAGAAGCCAAATTAATTATTATTTGAGGGAAAGCTGAATAAATGGTAAAGAGTTTATGTTTGGACTAATAAAGTTCTGGAATTAAAAAGTGCTGATGATTATACACAATAAATATACTTACTGCCAAAAAATTGTATACTTTCCTTTTTTAAAAATAGTTGATTTACTTATTTTTATTTTATGTGTATTGAGTGTTATTCTTGCATGTGTATAAGTACATCCGTATCATGCAGTGCCCGCAGAGGACGATAGAGGGTGTCAGATCCCCTGAAACTGGAGTTAGTTATTAGCGGCCATTTAGGTACTGTGATTCAAACCCAGGTTTCTGCAAGAACAGTCAGTGTTCTTGACTGCTAAGCCATCTCCCTAGCCCCCAAATTGTATACTTTCAAATGGCATCACTGGTGAATGTTTTGTTACACAGTTTACCAGAAAAGGACTTCCAAAGAAATCTAGTACAATGGCAAAATCTAAAGCCACATCTCAACTTTAACTCTCCCTCCCTACTTTTTCTGTAACAACCATTAACTTGGATTACAAATCCACTCATTCATTCAGTAAATACTATTATATAATACCCTGATACTCTTCTATGCGCCAAGACTAAAATAAAGAATAGTGGATAAATCTAATGAAAGAGCATCAAAGAAAGTGGGCAAGCTGCCAGACATGGGGGCACACGCCTTTAATCCCAGCACTCGGGAGGCAGAAGCAGGTGGATCTCTGTGAAATAGACGTTAGCCTGGTCTACACAGTTCCAGGCCAGCTGGAGCTACAGGGAGACTCTTGTCTAAAGAAGAAGAAGAAAAAAAAAAGGTAGGCAAGTATTAGAAAAATGAACATGTTTGGTCACTTAGAATACTTATTTTGAAAAAAAAAAAAAAAAAGCCGGGCATGGTGGTACAAATCTAGCACTCAGGAGGCAAAGGCAGACAGATCTCTGTGAGTTCAAGCCCAGCCTGGTCTACAGAGTGAGTTCCAGGACAGCTGGAGCTACAGGGAGACCCTGTCTCAAAAAAAAAAAAAAGAATACTTATTTTGACAATGATTTACTTTATGCTTTCACAGATCACTGATTTATCAGTGTAACACTGTATTAAACTAATGTGACTAGTTTGCTTAGGTATAAAGTAACTTTGGAAGCTTACGATTGAATGACTTAAGTAAGCATGTGAATGTTAAGTGTTAAGTGCTTTTGAAAAAACTTTCCTATCATGAGGCATGACTAGCTATTAATAGCCAAAACAAAGACTTGGAGATAAGACTTCAAGGACAGCCATAACCATAATTCCAAAATTATTCTAAAAATAAACATAAGTTACCTGTTCAAATAATTAAGGCTTAGAGTTATAGATGAAGCAGCAAAGATTTTTGATGACTCTACTTTCTTTCTCTAGCTCTGTATATAATTCCTTCGCTATCTATTAACATTCTGAGAAATCGGGGTTCTTGAGTAGATAAGAGTAAATTAAAAGAAAATAAAAATAGCAAAAAGGCAAAAGTCTTCAGAAAAAATTTTCACTGTAAAATTACTTAAATCTGAATATAAATTTTAAGTTAAATTTTAAGTTTAAACACAGCTGAACCCCTGACAGCCTCTTAGTTTTACTAGGAAAAACTGTTTTTAACTCAGGCTAGATACAGAGCTCAGCAGTTAAGAGCACTTCCTGCTCTTCCACAGGACTGATGTTCTGTCCCAGTGTCAGATGATGGCTCACAACCACCTATTAATGACAGCTCCAAGGGGATCCCGTACCTGTGGCCTCCATGGTCACTTCATTAAAATGCACATTTACAGACAGACACGGACACAGACACACACACACACACACACACAGACATACACACACACACACACACGCACACACAATTACAAATAATAAAAATAAATCTTTAAAAAACTATTCAGATATATATGGCTTATTGGGATATTTTTCAAGAAATAATAAATTTTTTTCGAGAAGGTAATCCTATTGTACAGGAAACGTTCATTTATAAAAATAACAGTAATAACACCTAATATGTATTTCATAGTTTCCATGAGCCAGGCACTAGGCTAAGTATTTTCACATAACGGTTAACTGAATTATTATTCTAATAAAGTTTCTCACCGTTTTTAAGTGCAGAATCTGAATTTTAGAAAGATTAAATTCTTAACATTACACCAAAAACTGTGGGAGAGCCAGGGTTCACATCTAGTACAATTACAAAGGCCAAACTCTTAAACCACTATATAACATTGCTTCTCTGTCTTAATTTGACTACAAACTAAGGTTTTAAACAATTAGATATTAGATCTACCTAAACATTCCCCACATTAAGAACTCTTAAATCCCAAATGTGCTTCCTTCATGACAACGACAACTAATAACAGAAAAATATTCCACCTCAGTATTGTTATTAATACTATGACACTAAGAGAAGACTTGCACAAACTACAAAATGAACAAACAAAATCTTGGTCTATGTGACTCCAAATACACTGCTCTAAATCCGTATTGTTTAGGAAGTTCCTCTAATAATGACTATGATGTAAACTGACTCAAAACAGAGAACTATATAAAAAATAAATCTAAAATATACTAAATCTAGTTGTAAAAATTAGGACCAAGTAATTAAATCTGGGTACTTCATTAAACTTGTCATAAAAATCCCAAACACACCAAATTTAGCTCATAGTAAACAATCAAACACTACAGGGTTGAAGCAGGTAGTCCAATGTTCCTAAGTCATTTCAATCACACTAGGAGTACTGCTATACATAGCTCCAGGTTTCATTGTAGCCCACCCCTGGGTGTCTCCCTGAACTTTTTATTAAATGGAGATTTGTTGCTACTTTTGATGGAACCAGTCAGAAGTTACAATTAATAAGACATTCTACTCTCAAGAATGTAAACGCAGAGGATAGAAAATATTTTCACATAAAACAAGTAACTATACACAGTATTTGAAAACTGAAATTCCATCTTTACCTCAAATATCTCTTTATTAAGTTAGAGAGTTCTCAAATATACCTCACAAAATGAATTGGTGACCATTTCTACTTAATTTACAATATCAAATTATAACTATAGAGGTTGCAAAGTACTATTTCCACAGTTATACATATGTATTATATGGTTAAGTAAGTGCTTTTTTTTTTTTTTTTTTTTTTTTTTTTTTNGGTCTTTTCAAGACAGGGTCTCTCTGTAGCCCCAGCTGTCTTTTTTTAGACCAGGCTGGCCTTGAACTCACAAAGATCCGCCCTGCCTCTACCTCCCAAGTGCTAGGATTAAAGGCATGCACCACCATGCCCGGCTCGTTTCTTTTAAATTATCTGATTTTTATCTCTTAAAAGGATTAAAAATAAAGTTACTAATTATTAATAGTTAATGGAACATCACAATTTTCAGACTTTAGTTTTTTAAGACTTGGAAATGCAAGTAAGGCTAGCATATTTGATTCCAAATAAAGACTTTTTTTTTCTTTTTTTGAGACAGGGTCTCCCTATAGCCCAGCGCGCCTAGAATTAATTCACTCTGATGACCAGGACCAGCCTTGAACTCACAGAGTCCCCTGCCTCTGCCTCACAAGTGCTGGGACTTAAAAGCATGAGCCTGTAGCCCCAGCTGTCCTGGAACTCACTCTGTAGACCAGGCTGGCCTTGAACTCACAAAGATCCGCCTGCCTCTACCTCCCAAGTGCTAGGATTAAAGGCATGCACCACCATGCCCGGCTCCGTTGCTTTTAAATTATCTGATTTTTATCTCTTAAAAGGATTAAAAATAAAGTTACTAATTATTAATAGTTAATGGAACATCACAATTTTCAGACTTTAGTTTTTTAAGACTTGGAAATGCAAGTAAGGCTAGCATATTTGATTCCAAATAAAGACTTTTTTTTTCTTTTTTTGAGACAGGGTCTCCCTATAGCCCCAGCTGGCCTAGAATTAATTCACTCTGTAGACCAGGCCAGCCTTGAACTCACAGAGGTCCCCCTGCCTCTGCCTCACAAGTGCTGGGATTAAAGGCATGTGCCACCACGCCAGGGCCAAATAAAGAATTTTAAGTCTATCTACTAGCAAAACCATCTTATGGAAGAAATATTAACTTAAAAATAACAGTAATACAGTAAAAGCTAATTCTTAAATCAAATAAAGTTTAAAGTTCTGAAGAGAACTTCCTCAGGCCCTTGAGACAAGTATCTAAAAACTAACTGTTTGAAAAATGCTATACTAAGTTCCATTTATGATTCTATTGCTAATTGGCTATGTGAATAGAGACAAAATTCTGAACTTCAGTTTCTCTTCTATAACAGAAGAAACCACACCTGGACAACAGGGCTACTGTAGGAACCAAAGACAAAATGCACTGAAGAAGTTTGATAAATATAACAGTCCCAGAAAAAGTCTAGACCACACTACTTACCATCTGCTGACTGGGTAAACAACGCATAATCAGGATTGACTATCTCATTAGACAGAATATCAAACCACTCACGTACAACACCTTGACCCTGCATTCAAGAAGATAAATTTTAGCATCAACAGAAATATACTATATTTAGACATTTTTTTCTTAAAGAATAACAAAATTTAGCCAGGCACAGTGGTGCAGGCCTTTAACCCCAACACTTGGGAGGCAGAGGCAGGCAGATTTCTATGAGTTCAAGGCAGGTCTGGTCTATATAGTGAGTTCTAGGCCAGCTGGGGCAACAGGGAGATCCTGCCTCAAAAAGACCAAAAAAAAAAAAGCATAATATCATTTCATTTATAAAGTGAATATTAAGTGGGTTTTGATCTTTTCTGCACAGTGACTTCTTTATACCCACCATGCCTTCCTCACCATGGAACCGCACAGCAATCCCCTGCTTTAGCTTTGCACAGTTTGCTTTTGACACAATTTCACAGCTACTCCTAAAAATAGAATCTAAATATGTAGCATTGGTTAATTTTAATATATTAAAATTTACAATAACAACCACTTTGTGGCTCACACATCTATTAGTTTCTTTGCTAAACATACCTCTATGAACCAGGAGAATATCATTTTCATTCACTGGCCTATGTACCATGTCTGAATCTGGCTGTCCTGAGTGCAAATGTTCATAGAACCATTCACAGCGATCTTTAAATGGCTATCACAAAAAAAAAGAAGAAAAAAAAAAAAAGACAGTAAGACACATTAGCAGTGTTTCAACAACCTAATTACAAGATTAGAAAAAAATTATATAGTCATTCTTAGATCTTTATTTATAATAAACAGTTAAAGCTAATGTTCTAACCTTTCAATAAACATTCACAAAGAGGCAGATCTTAGTTAAAAAACTCCAGCAACCTAATAAATTTTTAAGAATTCATGTTTTAAACAAGAATTGATAAATTACAAAAAGAACTTAATATCAAATATGTAACAATATAATTACCCAGATCCACTGCAAGAGTATCAAGTGCTCCTTAACCATTGAGCCATTTCTCCAGTTTTCAAAAACTAATCTTTTGGGCTGGAGAGATGGCTCAGCAGTTGAAAGTACAAACTGCTTTTGCAGAAGACCCGAGTTCAGTTTCTAGCACCCTGACTAGGCAGCTCACTACTACCTAGAACTCCACCTCCAGGGGATTCAATGCTCTCTTCGGGCCCCCTGAGGGACCTGCACTCATATGCACAGACACAAATATATACACAACATTAAAAACAAAATCTTATTTTAAAAACCTAGTATTTTATGCATACTTGATTCTTATTTCTTTCCTTTAGGATTTAGGCAACAGCTAAAGAGACTTTCTTTTCTTTCCTCATTTGAAAAATTGAAAGGTGTTGGGAGAGGGAAAGTCAGTTTTTAAAATGTGATGCTGGGTAGGTTGACCAGGCTCAAGCATTTGGAGAACAAAAATTAGAATCAATACACCTTTACAAATAACAGAGGACATGAAGTTAGGGGACAGTAAAATGGGAATAGAGATGAGAGAGGGGGTCTGAATATGACCAAAATATACTGTATGAAATTCTCAAAGGAGCAATAAAAATATTTTTTCATAGAAAAAAAAAGGAACTCTTTGAAAAGTCAACCAAAGTTTTCCATTTTACTCATCTGCCTGGGAAAGCAAACTCCAAGCAGTCTGTAATTTTTATAATTAATCAGAAATTATTACTGAGGAGCATATGCCAATATTGCAGGTAACATAAGAGCAGTAAAAGTGTGAATTTTGGGGGCTAGAGAGATGGTTCAGTGGTTAAGAGCGCCGACTGCTCTTGCAGAGGACCCAGGTTCGATTCCCAGCACCCACATGGCAGCTAAGAACCGTCTTTAACTCCAGACGCCCTCTTCTGACCTCCACAGCACTGCATGACACTGGTGCACCAACCTACATGCAGATAGTACATTTATACACATAAATAATCATAATCATAATCATAATAAAAAGTGTGAATTTCCTGGCTAAAAACTGTTCTGTCCCATTAAAAAGATGGAACTCACAAAAAAAAAAAAAAAAATCCTTGCACTTGGGAGGCAGAGGCAGGCGGATCTCTGTGACTTCAAGGCCAGCCTGGTCTACAAATTGAGTTCCAGGACAGCCGGAGCTACAGGGAAACCCTGTCTCAAAAAGACCAAAAAAAAAAAAAAAAAAGATGAAATAAAATATATACATAATACAAGTTCTCAACAGTGATATGCAAATTCAGGAAAACTTAGAATTTATGCAGAAAGGTGGAGGACAAAGATTTCCCAGGATCACAGTTTGAACTAGGCCTTAAAGCTTGGTAGAACATCCTCAGGAGGGAAGAGAAGAGACACATCAGTTTTAGAGAAAGAAAGAAAAGCACAGAAGGTGAAACTGACTCCTTGGAAGACGTAGTGAAGGCACTGGTGTAAATGGAGCTCTGTCCCTAACACATGCTGAAGGAAAATATTTATAAAAGCAAACTGAGCAGGAGTTGGGCATGTGCCTGTAATCCCAGCACTCAGGAGGCAGAGGCAGGCAGATCTCTGAGTTCAGGGCCAGCCTGGTCTACAGAGCAAGTTCCAGGACAGCTGGGGCTATAGGGAGACCCTGTCTCAAAAAGACCAAAAAAAAAAAAACCACAAAAGTAAACTGAGCACATAATTAAGGATACTGAACGCCAGGTAAAAGATATAAGGAATGAAGCAGACAAGCACAGCAGAGGGCTTAGTGCTCTGAGACACTATCTTGTTTAGGTTACACACAGCACCCTCTTCTAATAACACATGCGGAAGTCAAGTTCCTTTAACTGCACAAACCGTGTGTGTAAGTGTGCATGCCAATCCAGCCTGAACTAGTTTTTGGTGCATGAGCAATAAGACAAAACTGTATCCTCAAGTAAACTTTTAAAAAGAATTCCCTTACTATTTCATGCCTATGGATAATTGAGTATGAAAATGACTAAAATCTGATGCCTCATGGGAAGAGACAGGCACAACAGGAAAAATTATATGATCTAATCTAGTAATCAAAACAGAGAACTGCCTATGCAATCAATTCCTCTTAGCACCCAAACTCCTCCTTCTGTTGAATCTCATAAAAGGAAGAACCAAACAAGAACTGGGGCTTTTCAGTACTCTCACTCATGCGCCCACTGTCAAATCCTTCATAACCTGCATTATCACTTCACTTTGAATAAAGTTCTCTTGCTATTTTTGGCAATCTGTGTGAGCTTTTGTTTTCAATTCTTTGGATAAGAGACCAAGACTCTCAAAAAGCCTAGACCAGGCCCCAAATTTGATGGACGTTTGGTCAGCAAAACCATCTGAATGTGGCCTCCAAAGTGACCCACATTGACTTGTAACTCAGATTCCAGGAAATTTTATGCCCTGTTCTGGCCTCCACAGGCATACACACACACACACACACACACACACACACACACACACACACACACCCATGTACACAACTGAAAATAAATTTTAAAAGAACTTTATAAAAGTATTTTAAACCAAACCAGGCAAAGATACAACCAAAAAGGAGAACTACCCATCTCACTAATGAACACAGATGCCAAAATTCTAAACAGGACACTGGCAAATCACATACAGACCCACATCAAGATCATCCATCATGACCGAGTTAGATTCATACTAGAGATGCAGGGATGGTTCAACATACGAAAATCAATAAATATCATCAAACATATAAATGGACTGAAAGACAAAAACCACACCATCATCTCAATTGACTCAGAAAAAGCCTTTGACAAAATCCAGCATCCTTCATACTTAAAGTCCTAGAAGGAATTGGATTGGAGGAATCATTCCTCAACATAATCAAAGCCATATACAGGAAACCCACAGCCAATATCATCCTAAATGGGGAAACAACAGAAACATTCACCTTAAAGGTAGGAACTCGGCAAGGCTGCCCCCTGTCACCACTACTCCTCTTCAATATAGTGCTTGAAACACTTGCTAGGGCAATAAGGCAGGAAAAGGAAAACTAATTGGAAAAGAGGAAGTCAAACTATCCCTTTTTGCTGATAAGATTTTTACTTAAGGGATGCTAAAAACTCCACCAGAAAACTCCTAGAAATGATTAACAGCTTCAGTAAAGTGGCAGGATACAAAATTAACCTACAAAAATCAGTAGCCTTTCTTTACACCAACAACAAGCAACTGAAGAAGGAATTCTAGGAGACCTTCCCACTCACAGTAGCCTCAAAAACAATAAAATACCTAGGAACAAACCTAATAAAAGACACCAAAGATCTCTACAATAGAAGAAGGAAATTGAAGAAGACATCAGAAGATGGAAAAATTTCCCATGCTCATGGATTGGGAAAATTAATATAGTAAAAATGTCCATTCTACCCAAACTCTTGTATAGATTTAATGCAATCCCAATTAAAATCCCCAAGAGTTTCTTCACAGGCTTGGAGGAAAAAAAGTCCTTAATTTCATTTGGAAAAACAAAAGACCCTGAATAGCCAAAACCACCCTGAGTGAAAAGAACAATACAGGGGGGATCTCTATACCAGACTTCAAACTATACTACAGGGCTATAGTCATAAAAACAGCTTGGTACTGGCACAAAAACAGACCTGTTGACCATTGGAACAAAACTGAAGATCCAAACCTGAGCACATACAATTTCAGCCATCTCATATTTGACAAGGGGGCCAAGAAGACACAATGGAGAAAAGACAGCATCTTCAGCAAGTGGTGTTGGCAAAACTGGATCACCACTTGTAGAAGAATGAAATTAAACCCCTACCTCTCACCCTGTACAAAAGTCAACTCCAGGTGGATTAAAGACCTCAACGTGAAACCCCAAACTCTGAAGGTGATAGAAGAAAAAGTTGGCAGCAGACTACAAGACATAGGCATAGGAAAAGACTTCCTAAATCAGACAGCAGCTGCACAAGAATTAAGTCGACAATTGACAAATGGGACCTCATTAAACTCAAAAGCTTCTGTACATCAAAAGAAACAAGAAGTGAAGAGAAAACCCACAGAGTGGGAGGAAACCTTCACCACAGATATATCTGACAAAGCATTGATTTCCAGAATATATAAACTACTTAAAAAACAAAGAAAGAAAACAAATGACCCACTCAATAGATGGAGCAAAGAGCTGAACTGAAACTTCCCAAGTGAGGAATTACAGATGGGTGAGAAACATCTTAAGGAGTGTTCAACGTTGTCACTAATAATTAAGGAAATGCAAATCAAAACCACTTTAAGATATCATCTTACTCCAATAAGACTGGCCAGAATCAAGAAAACAAATGACACCAGGTGCTGGAGAGGTTGTGGGGAAAGAGGAACACTCATCCATTGCTGGTGGGAATGTAAACTTGTACAGCCACTATGGAAAGCAGTGTGGAGAACCCTTGGAAGACTTGGAATGAACTTGCCACCTGACCCAGCCATACCACTCCTGGGCATGTACCCACAAGACTCATCTTACCACAGGGATACATGCACAGCCATGTTTATTGAAGGTCTCTTCACAATAGCAAGGAGCTGGAACCAACCCAAGTGCCCCTCAACTAATGAGTGGATAAAGAAAATGTGGTACATCTACACAATGGAGTTCTATGCAGCAGTGAAGAAAGATGACATCATGATCTTTGCAGGTAAATGGCTGGAGCTAGAAGATATCATGCTGAGTGAAGTAACACAGTCCCAGAAAAACAAACGATGAATGGTATCCCTCATCTGTGGATGCTAGTGCCAATTATCTAATTGTATGGCAAACTGAGCAATGTCAATGTGATCTGAAAACTGCTCTTATATTGTGAATCCCTTAAAATATAATAAACAAATAAAAAATACATGCATAAACAAAAAAAAAATTTTAAAATAGGGGGCTGGAGAGATGGCTCAGCAGTTAAGAACACTTGCTATTCTTGCAGAGGACCTGGGCTCCATTTTCAGCACCCACATGGTGGCTTACAATTGTCCCTAACTCCAGTTCCAGGGGATCTGATACTCTCTTCTGGCCTGACCAGGAATTGCATGACACAGGTGCACTTACATACATACAGGTGAAATATTCACACATAAAAAAAATTAATTCAAATTTTAAGATAATTTAGGCATTAAAAAATCATTTGGGCATCTTACGATTATGAACCAAATTATAATCTCCATTCTATCCTACTCTGCCAATTTTTTCCAAAAATGATTCTATCAGTCTCCTGAGGCTAAGTTATCAGTGACTCCACAACCTAGCAAATAAGACTCTTCATTCTGGTGATCAAACCTGTACCACATGCTCTAAATCTACCTTTCTCGAACTTTATCTTTTCTCACCTACACAAAATCTCTTCTGTGTTACCACAGCTTTATATGCTTTTCTATTTGAATGCACTGACCCTTACTGTTGTTTGAATGTTCATTCTCCCCTTCAGTCAAATTAAATTTCTCCTATTTGTCAAGCTTTTCAAGGTCACTTAAAAATCTACCCTCCTTTTAGAAATCTCTTCCTCCCTTAAACTAAAAAAAAAGATAATTATTAATTTAGATACATTTATTATTTTCCCTATTAGATTTAATTAAGATCCTTTTCAAGAAAGAAATTATTTCTATCTCCAAAACCAGCACCATATACTGAGAATATATGCCTGTCTTTATAGTTTTCCTTTCAGTCCTATATCACCAAATCAAGGCTCAGGCAGTAAGGATGTAGCTTTAATTGGTGGAGTGCATGCACAAGAATCTGGGTTCAATTCCCAGCGACCACATAAAATAGGTGTGATAACACATGCCTATCATCTCAGCACCTGGGAGGAAAAGGCAAGAGAATCAAGTCATCCTTAACTACAAAGCAAGTTTGAGGCCAACCTGGGTTACAAAAGACCCTGTGGAGATGAGGGGGGGAGGAACCCAAAGATGTTAAGAAATGGGCACAAGGGGCTGGAGAGATGGCTCAGCAGTTAAGAGCACCGACTGCTCTTGCAGAGGACCCAGGTTCAATTCCCAGCACCCACATGATGGCTAAGAACCATCTTTAAGCCGGGCGTGGTGGTGCACGCCTTTAATCCTAGCACTCCGGAGACTGGTGTGGGGAAAAAGAACAAAAACAAAAAAACAAACAAACAAAAAAGAAATGGGCACAAATCACATGGCCAATAAAGAGCAAAATGACCTTTTCTCTAGTATATTTCATGAAACACATGACATATAAAATAAACAGCTAAAATTCTAGTAGGAAAAAGTTGTCAAATCAAATACATTTGGAGGACTGGCAATATTAAATTGCTATCTTTAACCAAAGGATTTAAGAAATCTTTTAATGGGGCTGGAGAGAGGGCTGCTCAGTGTTTAAGAACACTGGCTGTTCTTGCAGAGGATCCCGGGCACCCACACAGTGGCTAACTCCAGTTCCAGGGGATCCAGTGCCCTATTCCGACCTCCAGGGGCACTGGACAACATGGGTCCACTTACAAACATGCAGGCAACACATTCAGGCACAGAAAATTTTTAAAAACAAAATATTTAAAATAAATAAAATCCTTTTCTCAAAGATCAACCCCATATAGGACAAATGTTGCACAAACTCAATTCAGGAAATGTGGCCATCCTGTTGTCTCTGCACATGCCTTTATACATAGTAGGAACTCGATACACATTTCTTGAAGAAGAAAATTCATTCCTCATACTAAACTAGCACGGAATTCCATCTCCCTCACAGAAAATTTTAAATAAGATTACTACACTAAATAAAATTCTAACCTTAGAAATTAATTTCACTACATTAAAAATAAGATTAAGAAAGTTTATACCTGTGATTTTATGATATGCATGAATCTTGACATCAACTCAGGACATTCCAGGAGAAAGTGAAAGTGGTCAAATATAATTTTTGGATTTCTATAAAAAATATGAAGAGCATCATTAAGAGAAATGCAAAATCAAGTCTATTTCACTATTGTGATACCAAAATAGAAGAAAAGAACACAGCAATCTCTAATGCTACACTTGTGTTTCTGAGCACATTTTGAATAATAACGGAATTAACATTTTTTTCTCTTTAAGCGAAAATGTATATAAAAAGAAGAAAGGCTACCAAAGCAGTCTAAGAGTCCCAGAAAACTGTACCTATTCACAAAGCATTTTAAAACTTCGTCATGTTTGCAGACAAATTCAATGAAACGAGGTGAAGTCATTCTGGGAAGAGAAAAGGAAAAACCTCAGAGTACAGAAGCCAAATTGCTGATATAATACACCAAATATAATAAAAATATATTGAACAGGGTGAACTTCTAGACTAAAAGAAATAAGTTGGATTTACATCTTTATAAACTAAGACATGCCTAGTCAATTTGGAAAATGAAATAATACATGTAACATCATTAACAAATAATAAAAACAAGTGACTTCTAAAAAATCTTAAAATTTTGAACATCTTACAAAGTATTATTCACTACTTCACATGAAAAAATGTTTATCATTTACACAAAATTTAAATATTTTACTAAGTCTATATTAGTATAATTAGTATCATATAACAAGATGAGAATTGAACTAAAAAAAAAAGTCAACAAATTATTATTTGTTATTACTGAAACTGCAAAAATATGAGAGGTTATCTATCAAAGAAAAATATAATAAGCCAAAAGTTTCTTACCCTGGAGGCATCTGACAAGAACAGCACATGTAAAAAGCTTGAATGACAGCACTTAGCCGGTTTGCTGTCATAGAAATAACATCCTGACAATCTGCACTGGCTTCCTGTTTCCCCGCAAGAGCATCTGGTTTCGATTCCCCTGTACCAGTGGATAGGTTTTCATAGTTCCCAGGTCCTGAAGGTTCAAATGGTGAAATGGAGGTGGTATCTTGATCTTGGCCTTTTTGTTTCAGTAAAATAGAAGTGATATCCGTTGAGTCCTTTTTGTTTTTCATCAATTCTGTGGCTATTAAAACTAGCCATTCATCTAATGAGTGCCAAAGCAATTCCAAAGGCTAAAAGTAACAGAAATATACTTTTTAAACATCATTCTTAAATTAAGATTTTTAAAAAAACAACAACAAAAAAAGCACACAGCTAATGAATAGTGTAAGAAATATACTCTAGATATTTCTATCTTCCAAAGTCAATATGTTGCTTAAAGGCAACAAAAATAAGCATTAAATAAATTAAATTTCTTCATTTACACAGAAATTATTTAACTTATATGTATATATTTCTTAGAACAAAAGGAAGAAAACAAAATGTAACAAAAAATTATATGCAATTTCACCACTTTCAAATATGTTTGTAAAGTGCTTAATGCTTTTATAATCCCCTACAACATTTACTTTATCATCATGATGTCAATAATTTAACTATAAAATGATTTATTATATAAAAAAAAACAAGAATTCCTTAAAAAGAACCTATGAACTCTTTAGTTCACAGTACTACTTCACTAAATGTATTCCTAGATTTTTGGTAATTTAAGTCATGAAACTATAAAATGGGGGCTTCCTACATTTATATATATAATATATCCTTACATATACAATTCATCCCTAATAATTAGACATTTTAAGACAAGAAATATAATGATTAAACTTCTATCAAAATACAGATTCAAAGGCCAGCAAGCCAGCTGACTGGGCTAAGGCACTTGCCACCAAACCTGACCTTCTGAATTCAATCACTAGGACATACAAAGGTAGAAGAACTGACTCTGTAGATTCCCCTCTGATGTGTACACACGCACACACACACACACACACACACACCAATTAAATAAAAATGCAATATAGAGCTGGAGAGATGGCCTAGCGGTTAAGAGCGCCAACTGCTCTTGCACCTCTGCAAGAGGTGTTCAATCCCCAGCATCCACATGGTGGCTGAGCACCGTCTGTAACTCCAATTCCAGGAGAACTCCAGTTCCAGGGGAATCCGACTCCCTCTTCTGACCTCCGCAACACAGGTGCACAGACCTACATGCAGACAATACATTCATATAAATAAATAAATAAATAAATAAATAAATAAATAAATAAATAAATAAATAAACAAACAAATAAATAAATAAAATTTTTAAAAATGCAATATAATTTAAAAATAACTGTGTATAGCTTAAGGCTATATAACAAAAAACAGTGCCAAACAGAAACCACTCTTCAAGTTTTTGCTCTGGGTAGTCCAAGAGACTCACAAGCTATAGCCACTGTCCTTCATTGCTTCGAAGAACTTAAAGGTAAGACCCTACTGCTGAAGACAGATTACACTTTGGACACAGAACTTGCACAATCAAGCTGGAGGAAGCCTCCTCCCTGAAGACTGGCTCTCACACGGAATCAGAGGATACTATACCAACTGCCAAGGGAGAAAACCAATCAATGGAATGACCCAGCTGTAAAGCTTAAAAAAACAATGACTGAACCAGGCATGGTGGTGCACGCCTGTAATCCCAGCACTCGGGAGGCAGAGGCAGACGGATCTCTGTGAGTTCAAGGCCACCCTGGTCTACAGAGCCAGCTCCAAGCCAGCTGGGACTAAAGGGAGACCCCTGTCTCAAAAAGACCAAAAAAAAAAAAAAAATTACTGGCCCAAACTAACACTACTGATGCAGTAGTAAAACTTATCTTGGGGTTAATAGATATCTATTGGAATTAAGGCCCATTCAATGACAAGGAACTTAGGTGTGTGATACTGTAAACATAGCCAAATACACAACACTATGAGAAGTCATAGATCCTACAGAAAAAAAAAATCTACTTTTGCCACATTCCCTAGACCAATGTAATTTCTTAGTGTATTCTAAGTATACATCCTCTATAGAAAGTGTACCTTTCACACATCGTAAAAGAAGCTTCTTTTTGCAACAGATGGAGAATATTAAAGAGTTCCAGAACTGGGGCTGGAGAGATGACTCAGCATTTAAGAACACATGCTATTCTTCCAGAAGACAAGGGTTTGATTCCCAGAACCCACGTGGTGGCTAACAACCATCTATAATTCCAGTGCCAAGGAATCCAATGCCCTCTTCTGGCTTCTGTGGGCATTGCACATGGGTGCACTTACATACATGCAAGCAAAACACTTAAGACACATAAAATAAAAAAATAATAAAGTTTTATAAAGAGATCTAGGCTGGGCATGGTGGTACATTTCTTTAATCCCAGCAATCAGGAAGCAGAGACAGGCAGTTATCTTTGAGTTCAAAGCCAACCTGGTCTACATAGTGAGCTCCAGGCCAGCTGGGACTAAAGGGAGGAGACCCTGTCTCAAAAAAGACCAAAGGAAAAAAAAAGAAAAAGAAACTGGTCAAATGCAAAGAACAAGTGTCTGTGAGACAGTTAACCCTAATTGAAACATCTTTAATGCAACACAGAATGAATGCATCTTTCCTTATGAAGCAGATAGCAATTAACACAGAAACCCACATATGGCCAATGTGCAGAGAACAAGAGACCACAGAGTGCTTATCCCTGAATAGGACATCTATTGCAAATATACCTCCCAAGGCTCAGGGATCACTGTGGAGGAGGAGGCAGAAAGATTCTAAGAGCCAGAGGTGGTGGATGACAAAGGAAACAGTCTTCCAGACAGCTCATCAGTTATCCATGTGAACGCACAGCAATGGTAGCAGCATGCACAAGTCCCAGGCAAGTTCAAACCAGACAAAAGCCCAGCACAGACATGGGAAAGTGGGTGGAAAATCCCCACCCAACCTAAGGAGCTTTTGGCAATTGATGGTTATTGGGATGGGGAGAGACAGTGTCTTACAGGGATGGGACTCTTGGTGGGTCCAGTGGATGAACCCACACTGACATTTGCGGACATAAATTAGACTGTAAAGATTCTATATATGAGACATTAAATTGGGTAGGGGCAGGGGGAGAAGTAGAGATAGGGAGAGGCTCTAAATACCATCGCACTATGTTGAATGAAAACTGAAAAAAATTCAATAAAGTATAAATTTTTTAAGTATTCTAAAATGTATGTTGAGAGGGAAATGCAAATGAACCAAAAAAAATTAAACTTACTTTTGAATATTAACCACAAAATGCTACATATTGGAAAATGGGCTTGAGAAAAACTTAGCCTTAAAATATTTCAACTAAAGAAATAACAAGTAATCTTGCTTTTAGAAACCATCACGGGGGACCCTGGAGGTCGCTCTGCAGGCAAAAGTGCCTGCTGTGCCAAGATGACCTGAGTTCAATCTCAGGACCTACTTGGTAGACAGAGAGAACCAACTTCTGAAAGTGTCCTCTGACCTTTGCTCCAATAAATAAATGAATGGAGAAGGCTTCATGGAAGGAGATTAAACAACCATATTTTCAACCTCAAAATATGTTTAAATAACTGTTCTACCAGGAAACTTTCCCCAGTAGCTACTAATATCAATACCTTTACTATACCTCATTTTCAGCATGTCTTCAGTTTTCTCTAACTCTGAAAATACTTACTGAATTTAAGTAATGCATTCCTACTTATTTACACACTAAACCAAATAGCAAAAATAAAATAAATCACAACTACATTGAACAAAAACCTACTTCAATGCCTCAACAAATAGTATCCTCAAAGTAGGCAGGAAAGTACAGAATAGTATCCTCTTGGAAATGAGTATCTCTCTTACACAGAGAGAGGATTTCAATAGTAAGCCCTATCAAGTGGGAAGACCTGGAATTCCTGCCACTTGAAGCAGCTGCCAGAAACATCAACATGACACTATCATGGAAATTTTTTAAAAAAACATTTTTTTTGGTCTTTTTGAGACAGGGTCCCCCTGTAGCCCCAGCTGTCCTGGAATTCACTCTGTAGACTAGGCTGGCCTTGAACTCACAAAGATCCGCCTGCCTCTGCCTCCCAAGTGCTAGGATTAAAGGCGTGCACCACCACGCCCGGCTAAGATTATGGTTAGAATTTTTAAAAATTGCCAGGCATGGTGGTGCACGCCTTTAATCCTAGCACTCGGGA
>VZQC01005092.1:4256975-4285704 GCA_009823505.1 Rhizomys pruinosus
AAAAAAAAAAAAAAAAAAAAAAAAAATTCTAATCATAATCTAATTTTAAATTGAATTTCTCTTCATGAACAAAACAAACCTGCTGTTAATTTAAAACAAACAAAAAATCTTTTCATGTCAGAAAACTAGAACATGTCAAAACTGTGATGCTATCAATATTTAAGAGTAGAAAAAGATATTTGATAGAATACAAAGCATCACACATACCAATTATTACTGAGAAAATGAGCCAGTAACAATGGGAAATGTCAGCAGATTCCTTGGGAGTATGAAAATACTGTTTCATTTCATAGTATTAAGTGATTATCACCACAAAATTATGCTTTTACATAAAACAATAGTGATGTGACACAATCATATATAATTTACAAACATTTTAAGTTATATTCTAAAAACAATTATATATGATATATGCATAACCCCAAGCTTACTGGACAATGTTTTTAAGTTTCAAGATATGCTTAAATAAAACATAAATTTAACATGAAAGCATTCATTGCTAACATAAGGTCACTAATATTGTAATACTCTGAAATTTTATTAGTCTATATTCCAATTTTCTAGTGTCAAATGCCACAAACCAAAAAAGATCCTTCAATTTCAGTTCAACTTTTCAATTTCTTGGATTCCATTTTTCCCAAATTACAGTTTTATCCAAACTACTAAGAGTTACACCTTACTAGTCAAATGAACAAAAGGGTACATCAATACTTGAAAAGCTTAAACTGTCTTCTCCAGGCTGACTAGACCAATAATTAAAACAATATTCCGGGCTGGAGAGATGGCCTAGCGGTTAAGAGCGCCGACCGCTCTTACAGAGGACCCGGGTTCGATCCCCAGCACCCACATGGCGGCCGAGAGCCGTCTGAGACTCCAGTTCCAGGAGAGCTCCAGTTCCAGGGGAATCCGAGACCCTCTTCTGACCTCCGCGGCATTGCACGACACGGGTGCACAGACTTGCATGCAGGCAGTACATTCATACACATACAGAAATAAATAAAATTAATTAAAAAAAATTTAAAAAAAAAAAAAAACAATGTTCCCCCTCAAATACTCCAAAGTTGCAAGGTACTGGATTAAAAAAAAAATCTCAACACTAAAAGAATGGTTAAGTGCTAAAATTAACTTAAAGTCCTTCTAAAATAAATCAGGTAACTAATAACAGGATGTTAAAACAATTTCACCTACTAAAAACACCTGGCCTATAAACCCACTCATTCCTAATGGAAACCCCATTAGTTAATCCTAACAATAAAGTGACATACTGGAGTACATAGTTCATGAAATGGTAGGGAGAAATGAACTGCTACCTTAGACAAAATGTGGTCAGGTAAAACAGTATTTCAAGTCAGTAAACAGCAGATCATTTACAACACCTAACAGTGAACGTTACATGCACGGACAGCAACGTAGTTTCTACTGTTATCATTATAGATCAGATCATTTCCCTGTGACTCAAAAACCCTACATTTAATTCATAATAGTAGAAAGAGACTAAAAAATTTTTAACAGTTAATACTTAATTTTTGTAGCATTTATTTTTAGCCAACACGCAAAATAGTGAGTTTTATTATGACATTTCATATATGCACAGCACTGCAGTTTGTTTATATTCCTCACAATTCTGTTTTGAGACAGAGTCTCCTTGTAGCCCCAGCTGGCCTGGAACTCACTAATGTAGATCAGGGAGGCCTGGATCTCATAGAGATCTGCCAGGCTCTGCCTGCTGAGTGCTGCAATTAAAGACATATGCTACCACAACCAGTGGCTCACTCCCAAATATTGGTCTTTTTGAGAAAGAATCCCCCTGTAGCCCCACTGGCCTGGAACTCACTATGTAGACCAGCCTGGCCTTGAACTCAGAGATCCGCCTACTTCTGCCTCCCAAGTGCTGGGATTAAAGGTGAATGCCACCATGTCCAGCACACCCCCCCCTTTTTAAAAATTTATCAGCATATATTGTTCAGACATAATGGGCTTTGTACTGACTTCGTGTATACACATACTTTTATCAAATTCGTCCCCATTACCTCCTACTATTCCCTTCCCACTGACCCACTGATCCCCTCTGTCTTCCCTACCACACCACTTCTACTTTATGCTTTTGTTGTTGTTGTTTGCTTTGATGACCCAATAGGTTTCTTTAGCGTTACATACAATGTCCTGGGCAAGGAATTATTTACAGGCAGCATATGGGCTACTTACCAATGAGTACACCACTGAAGAAAATCCCCCCCGCCCCCGCCCAGCAATCTATAAGTCCCTATAGATACTCTGGGAGGGGTGGGGCCTTCTGAACCATATAGGTCCTGGGGAGGGAGAAGGGGCTCAATCAACTGAGTTTTATAATAGAAATGATTTACCAAAAGGAAAGTTCAAAATGTGAAAGTGGTCAAAGGCAAGAGCACATGTCAATGAAACAGAAAATACCTTAAAAATGAGTAAATAAATAAGAATATAGGTTAGTGGGAGAGTACCTGCCTAAGATGTACAAAGCCCTGAGTTCAATTCTCAGTAGAATGAAAATTTAAAAAAGAAAGGAAACCTATGAATATATGATAAGACACAAAGTGTAGAGTCCATTACAAAAAAAGAATAAAGCCAGGCGTGGTGGCGCACGCCTTTAATCCTAGCACTTGGGAGTCAGAGGCAGGCGGATCTTTGTGAGTTCAAGGCCAGCCTGGTCTACAGAGTGAGTTCCAGGACAGCTGGGGCTACAGGGAGACCCTGTCTTGAAAAGACCAAAAAAAAAAAAAAAAAGAATAAAAATGTAGCTCAGTGGTAGAACTGAGCTAGGCATGTGTGAGCCCTTAGGTTTAAGCCCAGATACTAAAAATGGGTGGGGCAATGATAGTGTCGGAATTCTTTTCTATAATTATGCCTGTATTGACTACACGGGGGGAAATGAACATTAAACTAAACATTACATGCCTACATTAGCAAGACAGATTCTATTTATAACAACAAAAAAGAAATATGACAATACTAGTAACAGTGACCATGATCTATACCTAATATGATTTTCTATTTACCCTTAGAGATGAATAGAAAATAAAATAAGGGATAGATTCAGTCCTAACACAGTGTGACACACCAGAACATACTAAGAACAACTTCATATAATGTGATAGGAGCAGTAAAACTCACTTAAAACAGCACCAACAAAAGAGTAGACCAAAAATTTCAATTGAAATTTTACTGAAATTGTCAATTCTAACTAAAAAGGAAGTGGTATGTATGGGGAAAGCCAGTCTGAATCACAAGATGCATGACTCCCTTACTCCACAAGGTGGCACAAGAGGAAAAAAAACAAAAGAAGCAAACAAAGTATAGCTGAACACTATCTTTCCTACACAAATTCAAAAAAGAAACAAGCAAACAAAGAGACAAGACACTAATGCATATCTTTCTAAAAGCTATCACACCTATTCTTAGCAGTAAAGAATATAACATCAGCTGTCAAGAAGGCTCAGCAGGTAAAGCGTTTCCTGTGCAACCCTGACAACTTGAATTCGACTCAGAACCCACATAAAGTAAAAGAAAATTGACTCTCAAAAGTCATCCTCTGACTTCCACAAACATTCTGGGGCACACACACATCTGTACTCAGACACATACTTCATACACATATACAATAACAATAATAATAATTTTTTAAATAAACATGGTCCCCAAATGTTTGCAAATCATTTCTAAGTATTTGTCTCACAATTATATTACTTCTTGGATAAATAATCTAAAGATTATTTCAAAAATTATGTCTTCAGGAAACTCAAAAGCAAATTTTATAGCATGAAAACCTCTTAAGAAAAATCACCCTTAGGAAATAACTTGGAAGCCTTTAATCCCAGCACTCACTCACTTGGGGGGCAGAGACAGGCAGATCTCTGTGAGTTCCAGGACAGCTGGGGCTATAGGGAGACCCTGTCTCCAAAAGACCAAAAAAAATAAAAATTCTTTTTAAACCTGTCATTGCTGGGCATGATGGCACATGACTTAAAAGCCCAGCTACTCACAAGGCAGAAACAGGCAGGATCTACCTAAGATCCAGGTCAGCTAGGGCTACACAGTGAGACACTATATTAAAAATCAAACAAACAAAAAACTTATCACTGAGTTAGACCAACCCTCTTGGGCCTGTAATCATAGCTACTTAGAAGGGGAAGGAGGATGGGAGTTCAGGCCTGCCAGAGCTACAGACTGAGTTACCAGCAAGCCTGAGAAACTTAGTGAGATCTTGTTTCAAAATGAAAAGAGTGAGGTGGGGATTGAGTGCTTGCCTGGCATGGAGGTTGGGTGCACCACCCTACATGCAGACAGTACACTCATACACGTAAAAAATAAATAAAAATAAAAAAGCACTAATGTAATCAATTTCTGTGTAAAAAAAAAAATACAGAAAATTCACCAATTAAACTTTGATCTTTATTAGAGATGAAAGGGGAAAGATGTGGCAAGAAATGAACCACTTACAACCTGTTCATGAGGTTCTGAATAATGAACACATGCTTTTATGTTTATCTTCCTAACAACATACTTTTCTGACCTTGAACACCTGGCTTCTTGGAGTCTTATTTCCATTATAGCCCATGTCGATTCCATTACTGGGAGAAGAAGGACCAATTCGAAAAACATGGCAAAATATTCTCACAATCCTTAAAAGGCTCTTCATTTGTGCATCATAACTGCTAGATAAACTGAAAATGAAAATATAAGCAGATTAGGTGGATTAAAACAAATTACATCCTCAAATCTCAAAATTCTTTAAACATTCAGCCCTCTGATCACATTTCATAAATTATCTGCTGAAATATTCCTTTTTTATTTATTTATTTTTTATGTGTATGAGTATACTGTCTGCATGTAGGTTGGTGCACCCATGTCGTGCAATGCTGCAGAAGTCAGAAGAGGGCGTCGGATTCCCCTGGAACTGGAGATAAAGACTGTTCTTAGCCGCCATGTGGGTATTGGGAATTGAACCCGGTCCTCTGCAAGAGCAGTCAGCGCTCTTAGTCGCTGAGCCATCTCTCCAGCCCTGGAAATATTCCTTTTAAATCATGGTAGGAGACAGAATGTTTTGATGAATGTAAAGTAAGTATTATTGGAGTTACAAATAAATAAACTTCTAATTTTAAGCACCCAATGATCATATTACAAAATATGAAGAAAATTACCACACAGAACAGATATCTTGAGGTAGCAACTTTAAGGAAATTTCTAACTTCCATTTCTAAAAGTACAGTTACAAACTAAACCAATTATTTAGAACTGTGAAAACATTTCTGTTCTAGTTTGTCTTCCACTGCTGTGACAAAACACTCTGACCAACACCAACTTGGGGAGGAAAGGGTTTATTCAGCTCACATCTCCTGGGTCACAGTTCATCACTCAGGAAGCCCAAGGCAGGAACTCAGGGCAGGAACCTGGAGGCAGGAGCTGAAGCACAGGCCATGGAGAAGTGCTGCTTACTGGCTTGCTCCCCCGGCTAATGTCCAGCCTGCCACCTTATACAGTACACAACAACCTGCCCAGAGGTGGCACCACCCATAGTGGGCTGGGCCCTCCCACATTGCTCAACAATCAAGACAATACTCCACAGATGTCGCCACAGGCCAGCCCAATGGAGCCAATTCCTCAATTGAGGCTCCCTCAACCCAGGTGTGTCAAGTTGACACTAAAGCTATCCAGCACCATTTCCTACATAAGCAACTGTATAAATATGTTCTAAGTCAATCCACAACTCAAATGTTTTAACTAAAAGGGTGAAACTCTGTCATTTAACCCTGAATTGAGTCCTTCCTCCTCATAAGGGTACTGATGAAGTGTTCACACAGGAGACAGTCACACGTAGTAACACTGTTACAACTATCTACATCAGGGTCACTGCCTTCTACGTCTGGGTCCTTCCCTTAATAATTGGCTGTCCTATGAGTATATTAACATTATAAATACACCCCACCATGAAAAACAAAGACAAGTTCAGCCAGCACTCAACAACACTGAATAAAACATAAACTTTGTCCAATAAATCAGAAATCCACTGAGACTCCCACAGTATTTTAGCATTGGTCATCATCACAAATATCAACCACTGCTCTCACAGAGCAAGAGTAGCAGACTGACTAACTTTATATTAAATCTGATGATATATTTGAAAATTTTGTGTTCAAGAAGTATTTTGGTTTTTGTTTTGTTTTTTTGTTTTTTTGTCTTTTCGAGACAAGGTCTCCCTGTAGCTCCAGCTGTCCTGGAACTCGCTCTGTAGACCAGGCTGGCCTTTAACTCACAAAGATCCGCCTGCCTCTGCCTGCCAAGTACTAGGATTAAAGGCATGGGACACCATGCCCGGCTCAAGAAGTGGTTTTATTTGAGAAAAATCTCAATTTTCTGTAACTACTGTATAAAAATCAAATACTCACCAAAAGTTTATTCTCTCGCCAGGAGTGGTGGTGCATGCCTTTAATCCCAGCACTCAGGAGGCAGAGGCAGGTGGATCTCTGTGAGTTCAATGCCAGCCTGGTCTACATATGAGTTCTAGGACAGCTGGAACTAAAAACAGACCCTGCCTAGAAAAGACCAAATAAAAAGTTTATTCTCTCTTCCCCATGTGTATTTTACCCAATTCATTTAACCACCTTTACGTATCCTCTAAAATATATGAATAACTAATAAAGGAATAGCAAATGGCTACTTGAAAGTATTCCCATTTGATAAGCACCAAACTAAAGGCATTTTTCTATCTTGATAACATTTGCACCAAAATGTCTTGACATTTTCACTTCAATGTTCCTCTTCTTTTTTCACTTTAATATTAAATTATGTTAAAACAGTAAAATGAGCTTTCAGTTGTTATTAGTAAAATTACAACAGCCACTATTGATGGAGCACTTGATTAGGACGGTTATAGCATATAACAAAATTAACAAAATATAACATATTAACAAAATCTTTTCACTTCAGAAACATTAAAACAAAGAGAACCACTATTTACCTTGCAATGATTTTTATACATTTTTCTTTGCAAAATATTTCTAATTTTTGCAACTTAAGACTGCTGACTGATAAAAATGAAGTGTAAATTAGCTGTAACTATTTCTTTCGCCATGCTGAAGCTCTTGGAAAAATTAACTGCAACACTCAAAATTCATGATAAAAGTATGAATTTGATTTTCATCTTTAAACTTAGCAAGTATTACCCATTAAGCAAGTATTTGCTTAAATATCTGAGCCACAGAACATTTCATGACTTATCTTTTGAGGTAAGAAGTATCTTCTTAATAGAATCTGCAGGTCATCAATTATTAATACACTCTAATAACTTTAATTACATCACTCAGTTGAAATTACTCCTAGGAGAAATGAATGGTCTACACAATTTAATTTTCTCACTTTATAACAAATGGAATATCCTCACTTTATAACAAATGGAATATCCCTATATATCATAAAATAAAGACAAAAAATACCTAAGTTCATCCCCTGGTTGACAATCATCTCTTCCAAAGCTACCATGTCTCCCTACAGAAAATTTTAAATTAGCTACCTAACTCAAAGCTCTAATGAGCTGCACTGCAAACCCACCTCTACCGGTGCAGTAGTGGCCCTGTTATCTGGGGATAATCAAGAGCTGTCTAATTGGACTTAGAACACTCTCAATAGGAGTGAACTCATAAGAGCCACTGTAAACTCACCCAAAGGCACAGGGCTGGAGAGGACATAGATCCTAGAGAAAACCCTATCAGTGACATATCTCTCGAGAATTATCATATGCTATGTAATCTTATATTACAGACAAGCATACCCACTCATCAAAGTTTTCTTTGAAACAAATGGAGGCTACTGAAGAATCCCACAACTGGTCACAGAAAAGATGGAGATGTCTAATCCTAGGAGACACATCTATAGTTGAACTCTTAACATGAGAGGGATGGGGGGGAAGAAAACAAGTGCATCCCTCAGTTCTCACCAGTAAAGCTTCCTTATACAATAGACTGTGGTGCAAACGGAAGGTTCCAACTAGACAAGCATCAAAGAACAACACTCTCTTCAAAGAAAGAGAATACATCCTTGCAAAGGATCCCTGTATTAAATCTCACCCAGCCTCGGCTCAGGGATCATTGTGGAAGAGGGGGCAGAAAGACTGTAAAGCCAGGACGCTGCATGGATGTAGAGAAGCAGTGGCTTACCGTCGACTGGAAGTTTTCACATGTGAACTTGTGGCAATGTTGGCATCAGGCACAAGACCCATGCCAGCTCAGACAAGATCTCAGAGTGGAGCAAGAGAAATGAGTGGGAGACTGGCCCTGGACTGAGGACTACAGGAGCCTGAGTACTTCTGGGTGAGGAAGAGTATTCCTTATCTAATATTTTTAGATATCTGGATTCAAGAGCTTGACTGGCTAGGACTTAGCTTGGATGCTGTAACACAAGAGTTCTGATGGGGGACTGGGGTATGGGGGGACTTGGTTTGATTGGGAACCAGTGAATAAGATGTACAAATGCTCAATTTTAAAAAGCTTTTGTTGGGCTGGAGAGATAGCCTAGCGGTTAAGAGCACCGACGCTCTTGCAGAGGACCCGGGTTCGATCCCCAGCACCCACATGGCAGCTAAGAACCATCTGTAACTCCAATTCCAGGAGAACTCCAGTTCCAGGGGAATCCGAGAGCCTCTTCTGACCTCCGCGGCATTGCACGACATAGGTGCACAGACCTGCATGCAGACGATACATTCATACACATACAAAAATAAATAATAAAAAAAAAATTAAAAAAAAAATAAAATAAAAAAAAATAAAAAGCTTTTGTTAACAGATTAAATTTAAACATACCATTTGTGATGGTTAATCCTGGGTGTCAACTTGACTGGACTAAGGGACAAATAAGAGAAAAAGGATCTTCAGATTGGACCACCTCAACCCGGATGGCCCACCCTAAATGTGGGCGTTACCTTCTGCCTGCAGGCAGTATAAAAGGCCATGGCAGAGGGAACTGGTCCCTTTTTTCCTGCGGCTTGCCTCTCTCTCACTGGTGAGTTTGTCTTGCTGCTGTGATCAACCCTTTGGATCCCAGCATGTACTGAGACCGGCAGATCTCCTGGAATCCACCGGGCCTTCAACACCAGATTGGGACTACTGAGACATCCAGCCTTGCGGACTGAGCAGGTCCCTGGATTCTCAGCCTCTCCAGTGCAGCGCGGCTACTGTTGGACTACTTGAGCTCTGTCACGTGAGCAAATCAATAAATTGTATATAGCTATATATTCATCCTGTTGCTTCTGTTTCTTTAGAGAACACTAACTAATACACCATTAATCTAGCAAAGGCCTACTACAGCCAGATTCTATAAACCATTTAAAAGGAAAAAAAGAAAAGTGCAGAAAGTGGCTGTAATAGGTGAGACAATGCAGGTTGGCAGAGCAATTTTAGAACTTGTTCTGGCCATGGATCCCTTTGTCCTAACCTATTTCTTCCTGTACCACTAACCTATCTTTTTATTTTCCAGGCTGGCCTTGAACTTTTTATCCTTCTGCCTCTACAATCCAAATACACAAGGAATAAGGTTACACGCATGTACCAACAGATCTGTCCCTAACATTTTTTTAATTATTTATTTTTGTATGTGTATGAATGTATTGTCTGCATGCAGGTCTGTGCACCTATGTCGTGCAATGCCGCGGAGGTCAGAAGAGGCTCTCGGATTCCCCTGGAACTGGAGTTCTCCTGGAATTGGAGTTACAGATGGTTCTTAGCTGCCATGTGGGTGCTGGGGATCGAACCCGGGTCCTCTGCAAGAGCATCGGTGCTCTTAACCGCTAGGCTATCTCTCCAGCCCCTGTCCCTAACATTTTTAAGAATTTGCTCTTTATTAAAGAGAAGATGAATCCTGGTTCCACTATTTATTAGCTTGACAAATCATTTCACTTCAGTTTCTTCTATGTAAAATGGAGATATCTGATCACAAAGTTAACTTTGAGAATTACATGAAATAATGTTCCTGAATTTTCCTTATTATCTTAATAAGGAATAAAGACGAACTAGAAAAGTGAGATACCAAAAAGCCTAAAGGACTACTGTGAGAGAACAGACAACAGATTAACGATTTAAGGGGGAAAATACAAGGTTTTTTTTATTGTAGAAAAGAAAAGTTAAACTACATTACCAAGGCACTTAATAATCACAATCCTTACCATTTTTCCATTGGCATAATCATCTTCATCTTTGCTACTATGTTCCAGACACTATACTTGGCACTTTCTAGTGTCTTATTTCATTTTCACAAATCATAAAGAAATTGACTACTACTCTCCAGCAAAATGGAATAAAATTTGGAACTAAACTATAAATTCGATATAGGGAAATACCTTGTCTAATTTATTCATTATCACCTAACAGATGGTCTGGTAAAAACAGTAGGCACTCAAAAATATGTATTAGATATATAGATGAACAATGAAGGGAATTTCAAAAGGTTGGCTGCTGAGGTCACACAGTTAGTTATTAGTAAATGATATGTTTGGATTTAAATCTGAATCTGGCTGTTTCCAAAGACCAACCTTTTTTTTTTTTCTTAATTCTTAATGATTTCAAGAGTCAGAAATCACAGTTCATTAAAAAATAGCTAGATGGAAATCACTATAGGCATATGGTTTTTATATTAGCTCATATAGTTTCATATATAGTTATATATGCTTTTTTAAATTAAGAATTTCATACATCCATAATTTTTTTTTTTGTCTTTTTTGAGACAGGGTCTCCCTGTAGCTCTGGCTGTCCTAGAACTCACTCTGTAGACCAGGATGGCCTTGAACTCACAGAAATCCACCTGCTTCTGCCTCCCAAGTGCTAGGATTAAAGGCGTGTGTCACCATACCTGGCTCAAATCTTTTTAAACAAAACAAAGAATGATAAGTCAGCAAAATTTTTATTACATCACCATTAATAATAGATATTTAACAGAATAAACTACTCTGGAGATGAAGCAGTCAGACTCATCTACTGATTTGCTAAAACACTTACCTAAGAAGTTTATGACCATTTGTTGTAGCAACTTCAGCAAGGCTTGTTAGGATCTTTAGATACTGGCTTTCACTCTGCTGAGACAAATGCTCCAGAACTTGCCGTAACTAATGTTTTATAAATAAAAAAGTATCATTAAATAGTAAGTGATCAATGAAATATTATCAAAAATTTTAACTATGTATTAATTTGATAAATATTTTAAAAGCCAGCTAACTAAAATATAAAACCTTTATGATTATTTTGTTTTGTATAAACTTAAGGGGCAATACAGAAAAAAAGTTGACATAAAATCTTTTGTCAAAATTACTCAGTAAAAAAGTTTTATATACATAAATGTATGATGAAATCAAGTTTTCTTCATGACAATGTAATTCCAAAGTGAAGAGAGTTTGGGAGTTGTTTGTTTTGTTTTGTAGACAGGGTCTTCCTGTAGCCCCAGCTGGCATGGGACCTGGTATGTAGACCAGGCTGGCTTTGCTCTTGTAAAAATCTGCCTGCCTCTGCCTCCCAAGTGCTAGTACCAAAAGCAATGTGCCACTACACCCAGCTTAAGAGAATTTTTAATTCTGCAAATTTTCTCAGATTATAAATATTATAAAAACTGAGTTCAGGACTGGGATATAGTTCAGCAGTAGAGCACTTGCAAAACAACAAAAAACAGCTCAAAAAACTAGTAACTACCAATCCTAACATACTATTAATTGTCACATTCTTCTCCTCTATCCAAAAGAAACAACTTCTAAGGAGTGAAGAACTAGACAGTTTAGAGGGCCAAATACCAGCACAAAATACATTATTACATACAATTATACTTAAATATTCCTGGGAACTGATTTTAATTTACCTATAAATACCACGACCTATAGATGCTCAAGTATTTTACATAAAATGGCATGGTATTCAGTGTGTTCTCACATATACTTAAAATCATCTCTGTAAGTAGCTGCTATTCTGCGTTCTTTAGGGAATAATGACTAAAAAAGTTTCTCCATGTTTAGTACAGATCCAATTTGTAGGGGTTTGGTTTTATCTATTGATTGATCTATTTTATTTATTTATTTATTTATTTATTTATTTATTTATTTATTTATTTTGAGACAGGGTCTCCAGGTAACCCCAGCTAACCTGGAACTCACTATATAGACTAGGCTGACCTTGATTTTACAGAGATCCACCTGCTTCTGCCTCCTGAGTGCTGAGATTAAATAAAGACATGTATTACTGGGCCCAGCCAATTTTTAGTATTTTTAATCAACAAGTGGTTGGTCTATGGCTGCAGAACCCACAAATACCAAGGGAGCCAACTGTAATTCATACCTATCATAGAATGAAGACCAATAAATTCATTATTAAAAATAATTGTAAGAAATTGCTAAGTATACTTGTGAGGCTGTTCATTCACAAAATTATATTACCATGTTTTCTCGGAGGTCTTCATTCTGTGTCATTTGAATAATAGTCTGGAAAAGCCTTGGATGATACTGAATTAATACTTCACAAGTCTCTCCATATCCGCCCTAAAAATAAGACTTGAAATTACTCCAGTTTAAAAACACTTTTTAAAGACTATATTCTTCTCAGACTAAATGTCTTTGAAGTCATTGCCTCATTTTAAGAAAAACATGATTTTATCATTCATAGTTTCCATCATAAATGGCTCAGAATAATATATTGAAAGCATACCTGTACACATAAATCTAGAGGAGTTACTCCATTTTTGTCTGGCAAATATTTGGCTCCTCGTAATAGAAGAATTTGTGCAGTATCTCTCTGGCCATGACTGTATAGAAATACAATTAAATTAAAACTATAATGTTTTTCTTCATAAATTATGGATAGTTAATATGAATCAATGAAAGACTCAAAAATAACAACAGCAAAAGAAACAAGACAGAGCTAATCTACATCCTCATCAATTAGGAAAATGCAGGTTGTTTCTATCGTCTGATGTTTCTTTAATCATGCATGACCATAATCCACACAATCTTCTTCCCTCCTAGAACCAGGCTGGCAGTCCCATAGGACTGCGCAAGCTTCAAGGCTGTCTCCTGCCTGCAGGCTGACAGTAGGCTTAGCTCTGGCAAGGAGAGGGGAGGAGACCACGAGAAAGTTACCCAACGGAAAAGAAAGACACAGACTCAGAGAGAGTCCGGGAGATAAACTCTCGCATTTATTCATGTCAGCAGTGTGTTTATATACCAAAAGTTACTGTGCTCTGGGCAAGGAAGTGCGGGGCAGGCAGAAGGGAGGGGCAAGCCACCTTGGCTCTCTTGGGGGGGGGGGGCTGCAGATCTCCTGTTTGTGCAACCAGTAAACTAGAGGTATGACATTTTGCTCAACACCTCAAGGGAAGGGGCCATCTGGTTCTGAAACTTTGCAGAAATAGGCAATGGAAGAAAACACTGCAATATCGGGGACTTTCCAGAGCTATAGGTAACTCAGAGAGACAACTGAATGCCCACAGAGATATCAGATAACTCTCAGAGGTTTTGCAGGACAGGTCTTAGGCAAAGTTTCATTCCTACAGGAAAACTGTAAATGTTAAGTAGCACTAGGCTTATATAGCTAAGAAGTTGGTAACTACTGACTTTTCAAGCTTCTGGTTAACTTTCTTTCCACTCATTTCCTAATCCCTCTCTCAAAACTAACCCCACCTTCTCCTACTACACACATCTAAGTCTCTAGACTTTCTAATCAAAAAGAAAATTAAACATTCAAGACAATAATGTATTTTATGCTTCTTTAATGTTTAAAAAGTAAATAGAAAAGAATGGAGTATGAAGTATCAAAGAGGAGAAAATATCAAAGAAAAGAACTGAAGGGAAGAGCTTAAGTTTGGGTACATAAAAACTACTAACTAGTTTTAACCTTTTCCACAGCCTATTCAGTTTGCTTTCTGCTGGTAAGCTACTTGAGCTAGTTCTCAACAAGCAACTCTAGCCACAGGCCTCCTCCTCTGATTATCCTTTTTATTATTAAAATCAATAACTACCACTCTTTCAGCTAGGGCCAATATACTATGGAGAATAGCCACTACTAGACTTCTATGTATTAATTCAATAAGCTTATTTGATTCTAGAGAAAGATAATGAAAAATAAATTTAATATCTAGAGACATGAAAATCAAGAAACATTCAAAGAAATAAAGCAACTTGAAAGACCACTGAAAAAGAGACATGAGAAAAGCACACCAAAGCATAGGTAAAACAAAACCCAGCGCTCTGTGCTTCTCAGACATGCTCTCCCCACATCAATATTACCAAAGAGGCACAATGTTTCACAAAGAGAAGTACTACATATATTTCTCAAAAAGTTAAAATTTAAAAGCACTCATTTTATTTCAAGGAAATGGCACTCATGAATAATTTATAACTAATTTGAATTAAACATTCATAGGGTCCTGCTTTGAATTTAGTGCCACAAAAAACAAATGGATAGATTTTGTCACTCTGTTGACACTTTATGACAACAGTAGTTGCCTTTCTTGATACAAACACTAATGGACCAGAACTAAGAATAGTATGTAAATTACTCCAGAAAAAAAAAAAAAAAAGAAAAAAAAAAAACAGAAAAAACAAGAAAGGCAAGTAAATCTGTCCCTCTAAAAACAACAATAATGAAAACAAGAATGGTCTCAATACATCTTTCCCATGTTAATGTCAGGTCTTTGATGTCTGAGTGTTTTCATCCACATTTCCTTGCTCATATACAACTCCTATAGCTTTACTGTGTCTTAAATGACTAGAAAAGTTAAGTTCAAGTATTTAGCCTTCTGTCTTCAATTTCTGAAGCAGCTTTGGAATGGTAAAGATGAAGGGCAGTTTTTGTTAGAATGTCAGTATTGAAACCTCTCCAGACTTCTCTTCCCGTTCTTTAACATACACTTTGTTTCAGGATATAACTTAAACTATTGCTCTTCTGTAAAGTGAGTTACAGAAACTGAAAACATATACTATTCTGACACCCCCCTTTCTACTGATGGAACCATCACAAAATCCCCTTTTCAAAAAGATCCCCTTGCCTCTTACCTAAGAGAAAGGAATGCTGTCTAGGGGTCCAAGAAGACTAAACAGAAATACCCTGCAGGGTTTCCCTACTCTGTCCTAAACCATTTTGGTCCAATCATATTTCTACATCATTGTCCATATTTCAACTGTGCCTATGTAATAAAGTCTCCATTTAAAAAAACACAAAGCATGAAGAATTGGAGAGATCTGGTTAGCTGGGGCTAAGGAGCCTTTCAGGAAAGTAACTAAGAACCCATCCATGAGCGCGGAGGATGGTGCATCCCAAATCTACAAGAATTATAGATGAAAGCCTTGAGATCTGGCCCTACAGATATCTGTCAGGTGTTTACTTATATACTTCAAAAAAAATCTTTCATAATAAACTAATAAATGTAATTTCAGTATTTCCCTGTGTTCTATGAATCTAACCAAAGGAGGGAGTCCTGGAAACACTAGTTGGCAAGAACGTAGTCAGCAACTGCAGAGGCTCAGGCCTACTACAAGTATTCTAGGTGAAGAATAGTCTGTCAGGACTGAACCCACAACTTGTATGACCAGGCACTATCTCTGAGCAGAGAGTATCAGAATTAAAATAGAGGAGAAGCTCAGCTGATGGCGACTGCAGAATTATTACTGGCTCTCTAATGGGGAAGAAACTCCACACATTTCAGAATAATAGCAGTGATCTGTGTGGTAAGTATATATAGAAGGAGAAACAGACAAACTGATTTTGTTTTTCCTCTGTGTTCGCAGATTGGGTTTCAACCAATCATAAGCAGCCAACTCATTAAATCATGTACAAATAAAGCTAACATGTGACTTCATCATTCAGGTAACTTTTCACATTTAGCCTAAGAGCCCAGAAAAAGCTGCTGCAAAAAGAGTTCTCTGAATCACTTTGGGTTCTGAGTTATTACCCAATTCATATACTATTCTTTGTGCAAATGAACTGCACTTAATTTTATTTGTCCAAATCTTTTCTTTTAATAGGACTCACCCAATTTTTTCAGTTACAAACACTACAGTTCAAAAGTAAATGTAGTTGCTTGAGATCAACACCTAAATAGAAAGTATGTAAGATTCCTTTAATAGCCTCAACTTAATAAATTTTATGCCCCATATACAACAAAAAATAATTAGGGGTTGAAGAGATGGCTCAATAGGACTGGATTCAATTAGCAGCACCTACATGGTGACTCATAACCATCTATATAACTCCAGTTTCAAGAGGTCTAACAACGTCTTCCAGTCATGAACATTTATGCAGGCAAAAAATAAACACTAATAAAAATTAAAAATTTAAAGCTGGGTGTCCTGGTGCATATCTTTAATTTCAGCACTCAGGAGGCAGTGCCCAGTGGAACTCTGAGTTCAAGGCCAGGTTAGTCTACACAGTGACTTCCAGGCCAGTCAGGGCTACACAGTGAAACCCTATTTCAAAACATATGCATGCATACACATATACGTACCGTACACATACACACACATACACATAAATAATATGAAGAAAAACAAATGCCACTATAACATTTTTAGAAAGTTGGATTTCTAAAACTACTTGAAAAAAATCTCATTTATGATCGAGACATTTCATTTAAAAAAAGATTAAAAACAAGAAACAATTGATAATAATACACAAAATCTGAAGAACACAATTAGTGCCTCAAGTGTTCCATATAATATCACAATCCTTTAGAACTATCCTATGAGACTCTACAACATCACATAATGAATTTATTTTTAATTGCCATCTCTCAATGGCTAGTTTTGTAACCATATCTACTCAGTTGTACACACTAAAATGAAACACATCAGATGGTATGCAATACATTGTAGTTAAGTGTAAATGGAGTACAATGACATTCCCTGTGGAACATTGCAGTATATTTTAGGTTGTCTTATAGGATAATGCTTTGAATATCTGACTCTATTTCTGCCATTATTTGGGGGCATAAAGAATTTTTTAATCTAAGTAACTATAAAAATTTACCCAATGGATAATAACATTTCTTTACATAAATTAAAGCTAATTATATATATCCAGATATTATTGAGAATTTCACACAGTGTATTTTGGTGATATTCACCCCTCACCCAAACTTCTACCCCCACTTCCCTATTCTCCAAAAATTCATGTCCTCTTTTTATTTAATAACATAGGCAGCTGGGAGTGGTGGCGCATGCCTTTAATCCCAGCACTTGGGAGGCAGAGGCAAGTGGATCTCTGTGAGTTCAAGGTCAGCCTGGTCTATATAATGAGCTCCAGGCTACCTAGGACTAAAGGGAAACCCTATCTCAAAAATACAAAAATAAATAAATAAATAAATAAATAAATAAATAAATAAATAAAATAAAATAAAAATAAATACAATAATAAAATAAAAATAAATACAATAATAAAATAAAATATAGTAGCCAGTTAAACATGTACTGCCCATATATACATGAATGTGGCATGGATATGTGTGAGATGGATATGGGGCCATGCACTGGAGAGTGATCCATCTACTGGGGGCCACCACTTAGAAAGAAAACTAAAAGTCCCTCTTCCTGAGAAAGGTTAACTTTTTATTTTTTGGGGGGGGTCTTTTGGGGAGGGGGTCTTTTTGAGACATACCCCCCCATAGCCCCAGCTGGCCTGGAACTCACTTTGTAGTTCAAGGTTCACCTTGAACTCAGAACTCAGAGATTCCCCTGCCTCTGCCTCTGCCTCTTGAGAACCACACCCAGCTTAAAGACAGTTCTTAGCTGCCATGTGGGTGCTGGGAATCAAACCCAGTCCTCTGCAAGAGCAGTCGGCACTCAAACCGCTGAGCCATCTCTTAGCCCACTATCTTTGGTCTTTTTGAGACAGGGTCTCACTGCAACCCAAGCTGGCTTGGAACTCTCTTTTTACCATACTCCTGTGCTCAGACTACTATGGAATATTTCAGTTCTGTACAGTAATACAATTATATTTTATTAATATTTTAAATGTCACTATTTTGTATGTAACTATACTGATTCATTCACTCAAAGCATCTACTAAACATGTAAGCACAAGATATTGTACTACACAGTAGAAAATAAAAAAAAATAAATATTCTTTATGCTTTCACTAAAGTTGAGACTGACTATAAACAAGTAAATAATTAAAAATATTACAAAATGCAATAAAGGTAGTTCTATGATGATGTAATAGAAAAATGTAAAGCAAGGTTTATTTAAATTGGTCAGAATTGGGGCTAGAGTTAAAACTGCTGACTGCTCTTGCAGAGGACCCAGGTTCGATTCCCAGCACCCACATGGCGGCTAAGAATCAACTTTAACTCCAGTTCCAGGGGAATCTGATGCCCTCCTCTGACCTCCAAGGCATTGCACGACACAGGTGCACCAACCTACATGTAGACAGTACACTCATACACATAAAAAATAATAAATTAAAATAAATAAATAAATTGGTCAGAATTATGTTTCTAAAAAGTTAACAGTTAAAGCCAGGTGGGATGGCACATGCCTATAATTCCAGCATGAAGGAGCCAATGCATCACAAGTTTGAGGCCAGTCTGGACCACGCAGGGAAATCCTATCTCAAGCAAACAAAAAGAAAAAATTAACAATAAAGTAACAATTAAAGCAGTGGCATTTAAAAAAAAAAAAAAAGAGGAGTCAGACACTCAAAAAGCCAAGCAGAATGCACTTCAGGGAAAACAAACACCATGGACAAAAAGCATAGTTGTACATACACTGAGAGAACCAGCCTGACTAAAGCACAGGGAGCTAAACTGGTAAGAATTACAGGAAAAGAAAAGCTAGGTTTTATTAGAAATGCAACAAAGACCTGAAAAGTTCCAAATATTAAGAGACAGAGCTAATTCCTTTTTTGTTTGTTTTTCAAGACAGAGCTCTGTAACCTCAGCTGTCATGGAAATTGCTATGTAAACCAGACTGCCCTTGAACTCAAAGACATCCACCTGCCTTCCTCTCCAGAGTGCAGCAATTAAAGGCGTGTGCCACCACGCCCAGCGCTAATTCATTTCTTTGAAAGATCACTTTGCTAAGGAAGGAATATACTAGAGGAAAACATAAGAGGAGTCAGGGAGACCAGTTAGACTGCTGCAGCACTCTTGTTGTTTTGGGGGGGTTTTTTTGTTTCTTTTGGTCTTTTTGAGACAGAGTCTCCCCTTAGTCCCAACTGGCCTGGAGCTCACAGAGATTGGCCTGCCTCTGCCTCCCAAGTGCTAGGATTAAAGGCATGTGCCACTACACCTGGCCTTGCAATACTCTTGTTAAGAGCTAATAACCTTAGAGTAGTTTTAATGAGTCAGAGTCCAGAGATTCAGAATATACTCTCGAGTTAGAATTTATTAAATTTATCTATGAATAAAAGAGGAGCAAATAAGGCTTATCTGGTATGAAAAACCAGAGTGAAACATTAGTTCAAAAACCTACCAAAAAATTACACATACAGTATCTCTACATGAGTCCATGTGTATAGCTGAAGACTATATGACAAAAAACAGTGCCAGACAAGAGAAACCTCCCTGCAAGTTGTCGGCCAGGGAAGTTCAAGAGACTCCCAAAAGTGGACAAGCTACTGATACAGCCTTTGATGGCCTCCCAGAACTTGAAGGTAAGTCCCTACTACTGAAGACAGGACATATTTTAGACACAGGATTTGGAGCAATGAAGCTAGAACTGACCCAAAAGCCATCTCCCTGAAGGCTAGCTCTCATAGTTTTGGAGAACACTATGCAGGCTGCTAGAAAGAACATCAACTGATAGTCCAACCCCAGCTTTAAGGCCTAATAATCACAGTAACAAAAACAGCAAACTATATTGGGGTAGCAATGGCACTTTTATCTTGGGGGTAATCAATAATGAGAGAGAATTCATGTCTGATACTGTAAACATAGCCAAATATACATGGCTGGAGAGGTCACAGATCTTAGAGAAAACCTCAAGGATGTAACATCCCTAGACAAATGTAATTTCTTCCTATGTCCTAAATATAGGTCATTATATTTAAGAACAAATATGCCAATTCCCTCTCATCAAAGAAACTTCTTTTGCAGCAGGTGGCAACTAATACAGAGTTCCACAACTGGTCAAACACAGAGATTGTCTATGCCCAATCCTAGGTAATACATCCACAATTTAACCTCTATACTTAAGGCTCATGGAACATAGTATAACAAGGGGGTAGAGAAAATACTAATGTATTGCTCAACTCTCACCAATGAAGCTCCTTCACACAACAGAGATCCATGAACACAAAGACAGAGATGGCCAAAGCATAGAGAATAAGAGTCTGCAGAGAATGGGTCCTTGGACAGGTCTCCTATATTAAACTTCACCAACCTAGGGCTCAGGGACCAGTGAGGAAGAGGGAGCAGAAAAATTGTAAGAGCCAAGGGAAGAGGTTCATGACCTTAACAAAATAGTCTTATAGGGTCCTGGGACCTTGCTCACCTGTACCTATAGCAATGGTGTCAGCATGCACAAAACCCATGCGAACCCAAGCAGACAAAACCCAGCCAGCATATAACTGTGCAAATAGACAGGACCCATTCTTAGCTGAAGAACTATTGGCAGCTGATTACTACTGGGTGAGGAATAGCTGATCTCCATAAAGGAGGGACTCTAAATAGGTCAACTAGTATCTCAGTGGATAAACTTAAACTGAGGGATGTTTGTAGATAGCCTTAGTATCAATAACAGAATACATAAAATTCAGTGGGGGGGGGGCTATGAGGGTACCAATGGGGAAGAGAGCATAAAGACAACTAAGATATTCTGCATGGAATGCACATAAATTCAATAAAAAATAAATTTTCAAAAAAAAGTTCCAAGTTCAGAGTCAGAGAATATTGAGAAATAATGATCTGATCCTGCATTAAATAACTAGAAGAATAAGGATTCCCTTGATTAAGAGGAGTGGGGTATGGTGGTGGTGCCTTTAATCATAGCACTTGGAAAGCAGAGGCAGATGGATCTTTGTGAGTTCAAGGCCAGCCTGGTCTACTTAGTGAGTTCCAGGCCAGCTGGGGCTACAGGGAGACCCTGTCTCAGAACGACCAAAAAACTTTATTGGGTGTTTGATGTCTGTAGCAATCTGAGGCTTTTCTTCCTTTCAATGTTCAGATGGGCCAGCCTTTCTGCTGGCACTTCCTGGTATGTCCTACACAATGCAAAGCTGTATCTTTTCTTTCTCGGCCATTAAGTTGGTGACATTTTGACCTGTTGGAACATGCAAATCTTTTCCAATAGTTAGTTTTAAGATTTGAATTGCAAGGTTTTTGACAAAAAGGTTTCATATCTATCCGTATCCCCCTTTTTTATTTTATGTTTTTGTTTTTTTGACCCATGAGTCTCAAAAAGGCAGTTGTATTACACATACCTATAGGCTGGAATCAAGGCGCAGATTTCATCAAATTCACCCATGATGTTTTGGGTGATGGTATGCGGTTAACTTGGGAAGCAAACTTAATTTTTTAAGTTAAATCATCCTACAGGTAAGAGAATGCTACAAGGTGATACTGTACAACAAAAAAATTACAGAGAACATTTGTATGTGCCAATCCCAAAGTTATTGTTATACAGATTTTAAGTAAAATAAATGTGGACAACAACAATTTATATTTCCAATTAACTCAGGTGCATTACCATTTTTATCAGAACCTTTAAACCAATGTTGTTTAATATACACACATTTACTTTTATTTAGTCCTAAAACACCATGTAACCTGGAGACAGAGTCTGGGCAAAATTGGATACTTGTTGAACTCACGTCAGTTAAAAATACATTAATTGAATATAGACCCGTGTCCCTCTCCCGTCCCTCCCCCCCCTCCCAATTCACCATTTCAGTCAGTTTTCTGATGCAGTCTTTCTGTTGTTGTTCTTTTAATATGTATCCCTCTCCACAAGAAATATTTATAACTGGGTTATAGGATTAAAAGGTTATTCATGGATAAATTGTCAGCCCATGAAAGGAAACAGCCAGAATTGACCAGAGTCCAAGACAACAGCTCCAGAGAAAGTAGATTGTTTTGCTTCTCGTCCACCTGTGCCCCTTTTCTAAGCCTATGTAACAATCTGCTGAAGTGGGGGTTTGTTAGAATGTAAGGGCTGCGATTGGAGTGAATGACGAAACTACAGCAATATAGTCTGAACACTCATCTGATCAACTTGATTGAACATACAAGCCCCCCCAGCTGGATGGTGGGACCCATGGGTTGTGTGGGTTTGGGCACAACTGCTTGCAAATTGGTTTTACATGAAAGATGCTTGTACTCATAAATTATTACTTGTTAAAAAATGAAAAAAAATAAGTAATAAAAAAAATCTATCGGGTGGGCACTCAACTCTAAAGTTTCAAATGTCTAATCTAAAACTAAATCCCCAAGTTAGAACATGATTTTTTTTTGAAAAATTAAAAAGACAATATGATTTCAGAAAATCAAATTAAAATTTGATTGGTTTATTTTAATTTTATGTGTATGAGCATTTTGCCTACATGTATGAAGTGCACCTGTGTTATAAAACATCTGAGAAGGCCAGAAGAGGACATCAGATCCTCTAGAACTGGAGTTACGGAAGTTGTTAGATGCCATGTGGGTGCTGGGAAATGAATCCAAGTCTCTGTGAGAGCAGTAAGTGCTCTTTACCACTGAGCAATCTCTCCACCCCAAATTAATATTTTTCATAAATACATGTCACACTAGAAGCAACTGGTCAATCAACAGAATATTGATTTCAGATAAGATCTAGAAGTCTAAAACTTGAAAAGCTTTTATAGTAAGAGCTCCTTGAGTCCTTATAACACATAATTTTCATCAAGTTTAAATAAAAATTTTTAATTAAAAACTTAAATTAAAGAAATTAAAATTTAAATCAAAAAGAAGAATTACTATAGTGTTTTGTGACTGGCTTCACATGACAGTTAACAACCATCTGTAACTCCAGCTCCACTAGACCCAACACCCCCTCTCTGTCTTCTAAGGCACATACCTTCATGTGCTCATATCCTCATACAGACACACACATACAAATAATTAAAAATAAAATATCCTTTCAAAGGGTCTCATAGATTATCTGAATCAGCCTGATAAAAGTAACATCACAGACATCAATGATAAACAAATGAAAAAGCCAGTAGAAAATAAATCCAGTAAAATTATATAAAGTAGGAAACAGGATGAGAAGTTTCTGGAAAACTATATCTAAAAATCTGAATGACTATTACAACTGACAAACAGTCAAGCCATCCACAGTCATAAGTTCTGTTTTAATGGATTCAGGCAACCTCAGGTTGAAAATGTTGTTGGGTATATGCAATGATTGCACCTGTACTGAGCATGCATATGCTTTTTCTCTTATCATTACCAAAACAATACGGTATTAACAACTATACACATAGCAGTATATTAGGTATAAGTCCTATAAAGAGGAATAACCTATACAAAAAGATGCGTAAAGATTATGTATAAATACTTCAGCATTTTATGTAAGAGATTTGAAGAGTAAAGGATTTTTTTTCTCCATCAGACAGGGGAGTGGTCATAGAACATCCACACATAAGACATTAACAAGAGAGCACTATAATTTAAATAAAAAAATTAGTATCATGTTTTGTGCATTGATAAATGCAAATTGCCTTTATGTTACATACTATATACATATATAGGTATGTGGGTATGGGAATAGTTATATGTATATAATTATTATATTAATACTTAGGGTTTGTTCTGAATTGTTAATCATGTGGTTGTATATTTCAAATCCCCACTGCTGAGATGAAAGCAAGACTTTGCACATGCTAGGCAGGTGCTCTACCACACCCCAACCCTTAGTTATTATTGTTTCACTAATGCTTACGTGTGGCACACAGTGAGTAAGCTAGATGTTTGATGATTACATGAACAAAAAAGTAAAATGCATAATTTAATAAAAAGAACAAAGATGAAAGTACCAAAAATACACAACTTATGAGAATGAGTCAATACTTTAAGTTACATGTATAAAGAAAGAAAAGACTTGACTCTGGACCAAGTCATAAATCAACAGTTTATCTCAAGGAAACACACCTGGTTACTTAATAAAGTAAACTGGATTACTGAATTGTCCTAAAATTGAAATAATCAAGTAAATAAAAAATCTCTACCTATGAAATAAAAACAGTGGAAATTAATATAATAGAAAATACCAGACACTTGTTATCACAGCATTTGGGAACCTAAGGGAGGATGATCTAACTCAGGGTCAGGCATGAGCTACATAAGTAAGTTCCAGGCTACCCTTTCTCAAAATAAATAAATAAATAAATAAATAAATAAATAAATAAATAAATAAATATGCTTTATTTCCTATAAGTAACAAAGTTATATTCATCATATTAAATGAAAGCAAAGCATCTGTAGGAAAACAAGAGAGTTTTAAAAATATATACACAAAAATTAATGTGTGAAAATATAATAGACATATAACATTCTTTAATGGATGCATCTGAAAATACAGAATATCATACCTGCAAGCAAAGTACAATGGAGTGGCTCCTGATACATTTGGCCTGTTAATGTCAGCACCGCTGTCTAGCAAGCACTGCACTGTCTGGGGAGAAAAAAACAATTAAAAGTAAAGCCAGAGTAGTCACAGAAGACACAATTATCAAAATTTTAATCCATGTAAGGAGAATTTGTCCCATAGTCTGAAGCTTTAAAAAGAAAATGAGTAGGCAGGCACATGACAGGATGGTAAAAGTCCAACCTGAATGCCACTCAGGTACCGTGTGATCTATGTGGAACTGTCAATGATACAGTATACCCTCCTGGGATGGTTCTCAATCTGCACTCAACTGTCAGATATGACTACCCATACCTGAAACGTGGCAACTACAACCAAGAAACAGAATTTTTTCCTTTAGTGACTTAGAGTTACATAGTTACATATGGCTAGCCAACTGATCACTATTAATTAATATATGTAAATTTTAAAAACTATCTGATATTTTTTATCTCTTAGAACAAAATTGGATACTGAGCTATAATTTTCCCAAAGTCACAGTATAATTATGAAGTACAAAATGTTAAAAAGCTAAGAAACCCATGTCCAATAAACAGTGCTTCATACTCGCTGGATTTCTGAAAGTCCTTCACATGTACTCTGTCCCCTGCAACCATTTGGGTCATACTGACAAAAAGCTCATATAAAATCTTAAAAGTATACAACTGATTATTAGGGATAGAACAAAGCCCACCTGAAAAACCTCAAAAATAATGTTTTCTAGTTTTATTCCTATGATCCTCATTTGAGTTTCTCCTGCAAAAAGGAAGAAAGCATGTAAAGACATTAAAGAAAATAACTTTTGAAATTAAACTGTTTGATATTACTTTTGGATTGAGCACATATTCACTGCTGCTCTGAACCCTAATACTACATCAGGAACACATCACAATGGAAATCCATACAAGGAAGAACAAGAAAGAATTCAAAAGCATACTATCTAAGTCAGTAATTGTCTATGGCAGTAGACATTTTGATTTCCCTGACAGGGGAAAGAAGGATGCTACTGAACAAAGATCAGGATGCAGCCAGACATCCTACAATGTACAGGACAAGCCTCACAATGGCAACATTGAAATCTAAATTTTTTTTAGCCTTCAAATTTGTAAAGTATATTATTTCTTTTTTTAATTTATCAATTTTATTTATTTCTGTATGTGTATGAATGTACTGTCTGCATGCAAGTTTGTGCAACCGTGTCGTGCAATGCCGCGGAAGTCAGAAGAGGGTGTTGGATTCCCCTGGAACTGGAGTTCTCCTGGAATTGGAGTTTCAGACGGTTCTCGGCCGCCATGTGGGTGCTAGGGATCGAACCCGGGTCCTCTGTAAGAGCAGTCAGCGCTCTTAACCGCTAGGCCATCTCTCCAGCCCAAAGCATATTATTTCAAAGGTGTAACTCTTTAGTTGCAAATGCAATCATTCAAATATATGGTCAAGGCCTAGAGAGATGACGGCTCAGCAGTTAAGAGCACTGGCTGTTCTTTCAGAGGACCTAGGCTCTATTACCAGCAAATGCATGGCGGCTAACAACCATCTATAACTCCAGTTCCAGTGGGTCCAATACCCTCTTCTGACCACAGGCACTGCATGACACTGGTACACTTACAGACATGCAGGCAATTACATTCATATGCAAAAAATACACATTATTTTAAAAATTATTCAAATAAATGGTCAAAAAAGCACTCTTATTTAGGTAATATTTCAAAAATACCTAAAATGTTCCTTTTCTCAAAAGAAAGCAGAATTTGGGGAGATATTCTCCCCCAATACAAGGAAATAAGCCAAAATGGATGATGTAGAAACCAAAATATTAAGAGATCTGAACTCAAGAGAATTATTAAGAAATTTCCAGATTTAGAGAACAAAAAAGACAAAACTGATAGATTTACCTAACAAATTAGTCTCTGTAGAAAACAGTATTGTGCTGGGCATGGTGGCGCACGCCTTTAATCCTAGCACTCGGGAGGCAGAAGCAAGGGGATCTTTGTGAGTTCAAGGCCAGCCTGGTCTACAGAGTGAGTTCCAGGACAGCTAGGGCTACAGGGAGACCCTGTCTCGAAAAGACAAAAAGAAAAAACAGTATTGCAACATTATAGGATCACATGAGAAAACTGCTGATCTACAACAAAGAAAACTGATAAAGTAAGGCCAGCAAAATGGCTCAGCCAGTAAAAATGTTTGTTGCTCAAGTCTGACAATGTAAGTTTGATACCCAGGACCCGCTTAACATGGAAAGACAGAAATGACTACAAAGTTGTCCTGTAACTTCCTCATGAGCACACAAACCTCTACAACACCTCCTAAAATACACACATATTAATAAAAAAATATTTTTTTAAAGTAAGCCCAGGCATGGTGGTGCATGCCTTAATCCTAGCACCCTGCTCCAGGAAAAGGCAGACAGATATCTGTGAGCTGGTTAAGAGGCCAGCCTGGGGGCTGGAGAGATGGCTTAGTGGTTAAGAGCACTGACTGCTCTTACAGAGGACCCGGGTTCAATTCCTGGCCCCACATGACACCTAAGAACCATCTTTATCTTAGGTGTCCAATTCCAGGGGAATCAGACACCCTCTTCTGACCTCCGCAGCACTGCATGACATGGGTGCACCAAACTACATGCAGACAGTACAATCATACACATAAAAAATAGTAATAATAAATTTTAAAAATAAAAGATGCCAGCCAGGTCTACATAGTGAGTTCCAGGCCATCCAGAGCTGCATAGTAAGACCCTGTCTCAAACAACCAACCAACCAACCAACAACAAAAACAGGAAAAACGAATTATTAAGTACAAGAAAGAATACTCTCATAGCATAACCTGTCAGCAAACAAACTCACCTAACTAGATAACTTACCAAACATTGTCATGTAAAAACATAAATCCATAACAAAAAAAAATATATAAGTGTCACAAACTGAAACAATCATAAAAAATTATTATTTGGAAACATGTACCAAATGAAACTCTTAAAAGTTAATAGTTAGGCATGGTAGCATACACCTTTAACCCCAACACAGGCAGGCAGATCTCTGTGAGATCGAAGCCAGGCTGGAGTTCCAAGCCAGCTGGTGGGGAGACTGGGACTCAAAAAACAAAAACAAAAAAAAATTGACTAGTACTTTCAGGTTAATTTTGCTTTGATAAAGAACATGGTTTAAGGGACCATCATGTTTTACTTAAAATGATTAAAAAAGGGCTGGAGAGATGGCCTAGCGGTTAAGAGCACAGACTGCTCTTACAGAGGACCCAGGTTCGATCCCCAGCACCCACATGGCGGCCGAGAACCGTCTGAAACTCCAATTCCAGGAGAACTCCAAACAGACAAGATCAGAAAAGAAATTCTCCACACCACATCATAGTTAAAATGCTAGACATCCAAAACAAAGACAAAATCCTTAAAGCCACAAGAGAAAAACGAGTGACCTAGAAGAGGAAACCTATCAGAATTACAACTGACTTCTCAACACAAACTATGAAAGCAAGAAGAACCTGGAGCAAAGTATTCCCAGTGTTAAAGGACTATAGATGCCAACCCAGGTTACTATACCCAGAAAAAATGTTAATTATAGTTGAAGGAGAGAGAAAAACCTTCCATGACATAAACAACTTGAAAGAATACATGTCCGGAAAACCAACCCTTCAGAGAATACTTGAAGCAATTCAAAGGACAGAAGAAAAGAGCAACCATCCCCAGGCACCTAGAAAGAGAAATCAATAAAAGCATAGCTGCAGAAGTAGAAACCTAAACCCAAACTGCAAATGGATAATAAGGCAAAAGGAAGCAACACAAACCTATCAGTCATAACCTTAAATATTAATGGACTAAATTCCCCAATCAAAAGACATAGACTGTGAAATTAGATTAGGAAACAGAATCCATTGATATGCTGTCTACAAGAAACACATCTTACCTTCAAGGACAGGCACCACCTTAAAGTGAAAGGATGGGAAAGAAATATTCCAAGCAAATGGTACGAAAAAGAAAGCAGGTGTTGCTATTTTAATATCAGACAAAATAGACTTCAAAGTAAAAGAAATCAGAAGAGACAAAGAAGGCCATTACATTTTTATCAAAGGAACAATTCACCAAGAAGATTTCACAATTATGAATATATATGGCCCAAACTCTGGTGCACCAAACTTTATAAAGACAAT
>VZQC01005092.1:4287972-4332993 GCA_009823505.1 Rhizomys pruinosus
CCTAGGCATGTACCCTCAAGACTCACCCCACCACAGAGATACATGCACGGCCATGTTTATTTCAGCTCTCTTCACAATAGCAAGGAGCTGGAACCAACCCAAATACCCCTCAACTTATGAGTGGATAGAGAAAATGTGGTACATCTACACAATGGAGTTTTATGCAGCAGTAAAGAAAGACGACATCATGAGCTTTGCAGGAAAATGGCTGGAGCTAGAGGACATCATGCTGAGTGAAGTAACACATTCCCAGAAAAACAAACAATGAATGGTATCTCTCATCTGTGGATGCTAGTGCCAATTACCTAGTTGTAAGTATTTCCTGTGCATGGCTGCTTGAGCTTTTGTCCAAAGCAGTTGGGAGTGATGCATATTGGAAACAACAACAACAGAAAGGACTACATCAAAGAACTGACTGAAACAGTGAACTTCTGCTCAAAGCAGTCAATTTCCACATGGAGAATATTGAGAAAGACTGAGAAAAAGATGAAAAGCATGTTTGGCAGAATGCATGAGCTCTCATGGGGTGGGGGGATGGGGGGGACATGGGTCTAGATTTGATAAAATATATATGTAAATAAATTTAAAAATTTTTTAAATATACTGACTGAAACAGTGAACTTCTGCTCAAAACAGTCAACCTCCCCATGGAGAATATTGAGAAAGACTGAGAAAGAGATGAATAGCATGTTTGGCAGAATGCATGAGCTCTGGAGGGGTGGGGGGATAGGGGGGACAAGGGTCTAGATTTGATAAAAAATATATGTTTAAATAAATAAATTAATAAATAAAAAGAAAGAACAACAACAGAAAGACTGCATTAGAAAACTGACTGAAATGGTGAATCAGGAGGGTGGGAGTGTTGGGAGAGGGACACGGGTCTATATTAGTTAAAAAAAATTTTTTTTAAATAAATAAAAAGAGTGTTATAAGACAGCTGGGGCTACAGGGAGACCCTGTCTCAAAAAGACCACACACACACATACACACTCAAATAAATACATTTTTAACATATAATATTCATGTATTGCTGCCTGAATTTACTTCTATCCCAATATGAATTTTAAAATGTAAGTAGTGTAGCTCAGTTGTAAGATTTCTTTTATAAACAGAGCAAACAGATTTATTAAGGAAAAGTAAGAAAATACGGCTGAAAGTAGGAAGGGATCTAAGGGAGGACTAACTTTTTTTTCAGGGTGTAGAGATTGTTTTCTTTCACTTTAGATGTGTGTATAGTAAACACAAGTCCCTGGGCTCCATCCCCAGCAGCAAAATAAAACAAATGGTTATATAAAGCCATGGTACAGTCTACCTAATTTCTTTAAGATCACATAAGTAGGGCTGGAAAGGTGGCTCAAGAAGAGCATTTGCTATGAAACCAAGAGGACCTGAGTTCAAATCCCCAGCGCTGACCTAAAAGCAATGTATGACCACTGACCACGAATCCCTGTACCCCAGCATTGGGAAGAGAGACAGGCAGATCCTGAGTTCACTGGCCAACCATTCCACTACAATCCAAGCTTCAGGCACAGTGAACTAGAGCCTGTCTCAAAGAAGTAACTAAATGAAAGCTGCTTGGAAGCTTGCTTTAAGATACCAGAACTAGGGCTGGAGAGATGGCCTAGCAGTTAAGAGTGCTGACCGCTCTTGCAGAGGACCCGGGTTCAATATCCAGCACCCACATGGTGGCTGAAAACCGTCTTTAAGTCCAGTTCCAGGGGAATCCAACACCCTCTTCTGACCTCCACAGCTTTGCATGACACAGGTACACAAACCTACATGCAGACAGTACATTGTACATTCATACACATAAAAAAATAAATAAAAATTTAAAAAAAAAGAGACCAGAACTAGCTGGGCATGGTGGTGCACACCTTTAATCCTAGCGCGTGAGAGGCAGAGGCAGGCAGATCTCTGTGAGTTCAAATCCAGCCTGGTCTACAAAGCAAATTCCAGGATAGCTGGGGATACAGGGAAAAAAAACAAACAAAAAACAAACAAACAAAAAAATTATTTTAAAAATAATTTTCAAAACAAGGGTTCTGATATTGTATACCTAACAATGGAATATAAGAGTTGATGGTATGAAAATTATGTAAAAGTCAACTTATTAAGAAGCTATGATCACTACTTTCATCCTATTATTTATAAATCAAAAAAGCAACCAATGAGAACTTAACTTTGAATTCATGTGAAAAACAGCTGTGGTGTGGCACAGTTTTTTCACAGCACTCAAGCAACAAGAGTTTCAAGCCAGCCAGGGCTACAGAGTAAGTCCCTGTCTTAAAAATAAAAAAATTAAAATTAAAATTAAAATTATGAGCTGGAGAGATGGCTCAGTGGTTAAGAGCATGGACTGCCTTGCAAAGAACCCAGGTTCAATTCCCAGCACCCACATGGCAGCTAAACTATCCCTATCTCCAGTTCCAAGGGAATCTGATGCCCTCTTCTGACTTTCAATGGCACTGCGCAACACAGGTCCACTTAAACATATTCAGGAAATACACTGAAACACATAAAATAAAAATAAATAAGAAAGAGTATGAACCTATATATCCACAAATAAACTTTTTGCAGTTAGTGGTAATAATGTGTTTTTAGCTGATCTTGCTATTGTTATGGTTATCAAGTAAAGAAATTATATTCAATCACCAATAATGCTAAATGTGAAAAAAAGCCTTAACATAAAGAGAATATATATATAGTAAAGTAGAAATTTAATGTAAAATCCTTTAATTCTTAATCTTTATAAAACACAGCATCTCCCCATGAAAAAAATATGACCAGTTAAATGTCTATACATAAGGAAAGCCCAGCCATAAAACAATGACTACAGAAATCTAAAGAAAGTAACTATCATATACAGAAAACAGGAAAGGACAACATAGCTAGAAATATTAAAAAACAGTATTGGGGCTGAAAAGATGAGTCCGCAGTTAAGAGCACTGGCTGCTTCTGCAAGAGAACCAGGTTCAAGTCCCAGCACCACATGGCAGCTAACGACTATCTGTAACTCCAGTTCCAGCCCTCTTCTGACCTCTCCAGGTGCTGCACAACATGGGTGCACTTATATACATGCAGGCATAACACTCATACATAAAAATTAAAAGTAAGTTTTTTAAAAAGCAGTTATCAATATTCATTTTCCTTCCTAATTCCAATATCTGACACTTAAACAAATACAGCAAACTTGTTAAAAGTGAGATTAAACATAATTGTTTAAAATACATATAAACATATACTAATAATTATAGTCAATTATTAAAATTGGTAAATCTGGAGGCAGCTCGGCACCTGGGGAATGGGTGAGCACACCACCAGGTGGGCTCACCATGGCCCTGGGCATGACTTGCTACCTGCCAGCTAGCCACACCTAGCCCAGCACGCACAGAGGCAGGGCGGAGTCACCCAGCTAGCCAGACAGCCACCAGGTCCAGAGAGAGAAGGCAGTGTTGTGCCTAGGGACTAGGTGAGCACACCACCAGGCAGGCTCATCATAGCTCTGGGCAAAGGCTGTTGCCTACAGCCAGCCACACCTGGCCCAGCATGCACAGTGGTGAGGCAGAGTCACCCAGCCAGCTAGCCAGCCACCAGGTCCAGAGGGTACCAGCAACCTGCCCCCCCACACCTTCCTGAGGTACAGTGAGGGTATCCCATTGAGAACAACTATAGCAACACCTGAGCACAAAGCAGGTGCACTCTCAGCAGGGAACCAACCTTCTTACGTCTGGATTTATGGAGAACCCCCAGACCAGAAATGGAAGAGCTAGCTGAACCTCCCAATATATAACAAAAAATGAAAACTAGAAACCAGCCCTCCATAAACCAAGGAACACATCTGTAGGAAACAAGCAAAGTAAGCCTTCAGTGCAGCAAAGAAACATTTGAGATTCGAACCAGAATACAAACAATAAACCAAACCCACATGCCAAAAACACGAAGGAAAAAAACATGGAAAAAGCACATAATAAACCTCCACCAAACACTACCAGTCCTATAGAAGATCCCTACAACAAGAACTCCTTGGAAGGAACCCAGGACATGGATCTTAGAAGAACAATAATAGACATAATCAAAGAAATCAAAGAATATAAAAAACACATCAGGGAGAGAATGAAAAACTCAGGAAGGAACTAGAGGAAAAGAATGACAAACTCCAGAAGGAACTAGAGGGAGAGAATGACAAACGCCAGAAGGAAGTAGAAACACTGAAAAGATCCCATTCTGAAATGAAAAGGAAACAGACCAGCTAATAAGGAGCTACAAGAAGAGAATGATGGGGGCTGGAGAGACTGCCTAGCGGTTAAGAGCACCAACTGCTCTTGCAGAGGACCCGGGTTTGATTCCCAGCACCCACATGGCAGCTGAGAACCGTCTTTGACTCCAGTTCCGTGGAAATCCGACGGCCTCTTCTGACCTCCGTGGCATTGCATGACACGGGTGCACAGACCTGCATGCAGACAGTGCATTCATACACATAAAAGAAATAAATTTAAAAAAATATTTAAAAAAGAAGAGAATGATGGCCGGGCATGGTGGCACATGCCTTTAATCCTAGCACTCTGGAGGCAGAGGCAGGTAGATCTTTGTGAGTTCAAGGCCAGCCTGGTCTACAGAGTGAGTTCAGGACAGCTGGGGCTACAGGGAGACTGTCTCAAAAAACAAAAAAACAAAAAAACAACAAAAAAAAAATTAGAAGAAAATGACAAGCTCAGAAAGGAAGTGGAAATACTAAAGAAATCACAGGATGAAACCAAAAGGAAATGGAATACTCATCCAATCAACAGGAAAGGATGGGAGAAAGCCTCAGAAGCAGATTGGATGAAGCACAAAATAGAACATATCATACCTGGAAGACAGCAAGGAAAAACTAGAAAGCTCAAACAAAGATTATGAAATAAAAAAAAAAAAAAAAAAAAGAAAAAACACACAAGAGTGGAACAATCAAGAAATGTGGGACACTATGAAAAGACCCAAACTCTCCATCATAGGGATAGAGGAAGGAGAAGAATCCCAAGACAATGGTATTTATCAGATATTCAACAGAATACTAGAAGAAAATTTCCCCAAACTGAAAAAAAGAAAAACCCATACAAATAAAAGCAGCACATAGAACTCCAAATAGACAAGATCAGAAAAAAAAAAAATTCCCCATGCCATATCACAGTTAAAACACTAGACACAAAGCTGGGCATGGTGGTGCACGCCTTTAATCCCAGCACTTGGGAGGCAGAGACAGGTGGATCTCTGTGAGTTCAAAGCTAGCCTGTTCTACATAGTGAGTTCCAGAACACCTGGGGGTACAGGGGGACCCTTTCTCAAAAAGACAAAAAAATAAAAAATAAAAAAACTAGACACCCAAAACAAAGACAAGATACTGAAAGCCACAAGAGAAAAACAACGAGTTAACATACACATAAAGGAAAACCAGTCAGAATTACAGATGACTTCTCAGTGCAAACTATGAAAGCCAGAAGAACATGGACCAATGTATTCCCAATACTAAATTAGATGCCAACCCACATTACTATACCCAGCAAAAATGCCAATTATAGTTGAAGGAGAAAAAAATCTTTCATGATGAAAGAATTCATGTTCAAAAAACCAACCCCTCAGAAAATACTTGAAGTAATTCAAAGATTCAAAGAACAAAGGAAAGGAGCACCTATCCCCAAACAGCTAGAGAAATTAATAAAAGTATAACTGTGTAGATACCTGTGCTGATAGCTTTAATGTCAACTTGACACACCTGGGTTGAGAGAGCCTCAATTGGGGAATTGGCTCCATTGGATTGGCCTGTGGCCACATCTGTGGAGTATTGTCTTGATTGTCAGGCAATGTGGGAGGGCCCAGCCCACAATGAGTGGTGCCACCCTGGGCAGGTTGTTGTGTACCGTATAAGAAGGCAGGCTGGGCATGAGCCAGGGGAACAAGCCAGTAAACAGCATTCCTCCATGGCCCGTGCTTCAGCTCCTGCCTCCAAGTTCCTGCCCTGAGTTCCTGCCTTGGGCTCCCTAAGTGATGAAATGTGACCCAGGAGATGGAAGCTGAATAAACCTTTTCCTCCCCAAGTTGGTGTTGGTCAGAGTGCCTTGTCACAGCAATGGAAGACAAACTAGAACAGAAATTGGTAGCAAGAGTGGGGCATTGCTATGACAGATCTGACCTTGGTGTTTTGAGGAAGGATTGTGGAAGCATTTGGAACTTTGGGCTAGGAAAATCATTGAATGCCTAAAGATCATGGCTGTGGAACTTGGAACAGTTTTGCTGAAAGAGTTGTAGAAGATGGAGGCCTGGCTTGTGAAGTTTCTAGTTTCAAAGGAAAGCACAGATCATCAGGACTGTTTAATCTGTGGGTTCTGGTCAGCTGGGACTGAAAAATCAGCTGTAAGTAACAGAGACCAGAACCTGAAGTGAAATCTTTGTTGTACTGGGACAATTGATGCTGGTTAACTGGGGCTGAAAAATCAGCTGTAAGTAACAAGAGACCAGCATCACTGTGGTGAAATCTTCTGGGAAGAATTTCTTCAGGGTCAGCACACAGAAGCTGTGATCCAGAAGGGGCCTGAGCCTCCATCTCAAGCCAGAAGCAGGACTTGGTAGTGTGTAAGAGTCTCCTATATGGTTCTGGTGTTGAAATTTGAGGGGGTCACAGAGAGCAGCCAAGGCTTGGCACTGTGAGAGGTCTGGAAAGACCATTGGTGGAAGTGCAGCTTGGTTGCAGTGAAGACCCCAGGATTGCAGGGGTCATGGAGAGAAGCCGAGGCTTTGCAGCAGGAGAGGTCAGAAGAGACCATTGGTGAAGGTGCTGCCTCAGTTTCAGTGGTGACCCCAGCTTTTTGGAGATGCCAGGACCCAGGACCATAGGACGACCACCAAGAGCAGCGGCAGGTGTGGAATGGAGTTGGCCTGGGCCTGCGAGATGAGCTGTGTGTGCCACGGACAGCAGAGTCGGAGAGGGGGAGCTGCCGAAACCCTTTGGAGCCCAGAAGATCGTGAGTGAATCCCAGGTGTCCAGCCTTGAGCTACTTTGCTGGACTTAGGTTTTGTTTGAGTGTGCCTGATTCTTCCCTTTGAAATAAGACAGTACTTGTTTTGGATTTTACAGCAGCCCACAGTTAAGAGACTTTTAATGGACTGTGAACTTTTAAGTGTTTGGACATTCTAAGGACTGTGGGGCTTTTAAGGTTGTACTGTCTTAGGTTGTGATTAATGTTAACATACTTTCGGGATAAGAACTGGAAAGGTGGTGGTTTAATAGTGATGTGTTTTGTGTGTCAAGTTGACAAGGGGTCAATTGTGCTGGATAGCTTTAGTGTCAACTTGACACACCTGGGTTGAGGGAGCCTCAGTTGAGGAATTGGCTCCATTGGATTGGCCTGTGGCCACGTCTGTGGAGTATTGTCTTGATTGTCAGGCAATGTGGGAGGGCCCAGCCCACAATGAGTGGTGCCACCCTGGGCAGGTTGTTGTGTACCGTATAAGAAGGCAGGCTGGGCATGAACCAGGGGAGCAAGCTAGTAAACAGCATTCCTCCATGGCCTGTGCTTCAGCTCCTGCCTCCAGCTTCCTGCCCTGAGTTCCTGCCTTGGGCTCCCTAAGTGATGAACTGTGACCTGGGAGATGTAAGCTGAATAAGCCCTTTCCTCCCCAAGTTGGTGTCCATCAGAGTGTTTTGTTACAGCAATGGAAGACAAACTAGAACAATACCCAAGAGATTCATCCTATTGCAGAGTTATATGCACAACCATTTGTATTGCAGCATGTTTCACAATCACTAAGACGTAGATGCAACCCAAGCGTCCCTCAACTGATTGAGTGGATAATTCATTCCACATAATAAAGTTCTATGCAGCAGTAGAAAGAGACAACATCATGAAATCTGCAGGTAAATGGATGGAACTAGAAGCCATTATGCTAAATGAAGTAATACAGTCTCAGAAAAACAAATGATATATGGTGTCCCTCATTTATGGATCCTAGCACCAAATCCCCATGAGTTTCTTCAGACTTGGGGAAAAACAATCCTTAAATTCATATGGAAAAACAAAAGACCCCAAAGAGCCAAAGCAACCCTGAGCAAAAAGAGCAATACAGGGACTTCAAACTATATTACAGGGCTATAGTCATAAAAACAGACTGGCACTGGCACAACAACAATCCTGTACACCAATGGAACAAAACTGAAGATCCAAACTTGAGCACGTACAATTTCAGCCACCTCATATTTGACAAAGGAGCCAAGAAGACACAACGGAGGAAAGACAGCAACCTTAGCAAATGGTATTGGCAAAACTAAATCACCATATGTAAAAGACTAAAATTAAACCCCTACCTCTCACCCTGTACAAAAATCAACTCCGAATGGACCAAAGACCTCAACCTGAAACCCAAAACTCTGAAGGTAAGAGAAGAAAAAGTTTGCAGCAACCTAGAAGACATAGGCATAGGAAAAGACTTTCTAAATCAGACAGCTGCTGCACATGAAATAAGGTCAACAACTGACAAGTGGAACCCCCATTAAACTCAAAAGCTCTGTACAGTGAAAGAATCAGTGAAGTGAACAGAAAACCCACAGAGTGGGAGGAAATCTTCACTACTGATACATCTGACAGAGCATTAACTTCCAGAATATATAATTACTCAAAAAATAAAGAAAACAGGGCTGGAGAGATGGCCTAGTGGTTGGGGGCACCGGCTGTTCTTGCAGAGGACCTGGGTTCGGTCCCCAGCACCCACATGGCGGCTGAGAACCGTCTTTAACTCCAGTTCCAGGGGAATCCGACGCCCTCTTGTGACCTCCGTGGCATTGCGCGACACGGGTGCACAGACCTGCATGCAGACAGTACATTGATACACATAAAAAAATAAAAATTAAATTAAATTAAAATTAAAAAAAAAATAAAAATAAAAATAAAGAAAACAAATAACTCACTTAAAAGATGGAGTAAAGAGCTTAATAGAGACTTCACAAATGAGGAAATAAAAATGGATTAAGAACATCTTAAAAAGTGTTCAATAATTAAGGAAATGCAAATTAAAACCACTTTAAGATAACATCTCACTCCAATAAGACTGCCTAGGATCAAGAAAACAAAGAATACCAAATGCTGGAGAGGTTGTAGGGAAAGGAGAACATTCATCCACTGCTGGGGGGAATGTAAACTCCTACAACCACCATAGAAAGCAGTGTGGAGAACCCTTAAAAGACTCAAAATGGAGTCAGGCGTGGTGGCACACACCTTTAATCCTAGCACTCAGGAGGCAGAGGCAGGCGGATCTTTGTGACTTCAAGGCCAGCCTTGTCTACAGAGTGAGTTCCAGGACAGCTGGGGCTACAGGGAGACCCTGTCTCGAAAAGGCCAAAAAAAAAAGAAAAAAAAAAGACTCAGAGCCCACCACCTGACCCAGTCATACCACTCCTGGGTATATACCCACAAGACTCATCCTACCACAGAAATACATTCACAGCCATGTTTATTACAGCTCAATTTACAATAGCTAAGAGCTAGAACCAACCCAAGTTCCCCCCAACTGACGAGAGGATAGAGAAAATGTAGTACATCTACACAATGGAGTTCTATGCAGCAATAACGAAAAGTGACATCATGAAGTTTGCTGGTAAATGGATAGAACTAGAAGATATTATGCTAAGTGAAGTAACACGAAGAGTGGTATCCTCATTTGTGGATACCAGCACCAAGTACATACTTGTAAGGCAAACTGAGTAACATTAATGTTATATTTCTCTTTATCTAAAAGCAATTGGGCTCTTGGAATGTGAATCCCTTAACAGGCTCTAGAATTAACATACCACTTATTTTCAAACTTTATAATTTTTGTATATGGGTAGAGGGTATGTATGCATATTTTAGAGTAATATAAAATTAAAAGGGAAAAATTTGAATCCTGAAATATGATAGGGAAATAGCATACAGTTTATTTTCAGATGACATGATTTTAGTACATGTGTGACATATAAATGCATATATTGAAACAATATGGATTGGAGGGAACAACAACAACAAAAGAACTGGGACAAGGAACTGACTGAAGCAGTAGAGTTCTTCCCCAAAAAATAACCCTCTGCTTTGAAAAACTTTAAAAAGACTCAGAAGAGGATACAGGACATTGTGTATGGGAGACTGCATGAACTCAGGAGGGGTGGGGGGCATGGAGCGGGAAATGAATCTGGATTGAACTAAGTGATGCATGAAATGCACAAAACTTCAGTAAAATATTTAAAAAAAAAGAAAATTGGTAAATAGAAATAAAATCAAAATTAAATTATAAATTTTACCTCAAAACAAAGGTAAAAGCAGTATTTTATATTTTCTGCCCATATTAGAATTATTAACCAGATGTCTATACAACATAGAAAATACTTTAATATTGCATGCTCCCAAACATGTAAAATGAAAACTTTAATGCATTCAAACATTTTTTTTTTAGCGGTTCTTAGCCTCAGCCTTTAACAGCTGCACTATCCCCACAGCCCATCATTCAAACATTTTTTAAAACAAACACATGCACATCATTTAATGTCTTCATGGATGAATTTACCGTTTTGTGACCGTTCTGGCAGGCTACATGCAATGCTGTCTGCCCCATTGCATCCTCAACATCCACATCACTGACGTGCTGCACAAGGTCATGGAGTAGTTCTGTCCTCCCATTCACAGCCAGCCAGTGTATCTGTGAAGCCATTTGGTTATTAGCACTTGTGCAAGAGTATTTCATTAAAATCAGCTGATAAATAATACTATTGTTTTGTGACTGAGCATGACATTCAAACTAAAGATATTTAAATCAACAGTTTCTCCACATTTTTAAAAGAAAATACATGCATAATAAAGATGTTGGCTACACCACCATGTATTACAAAATCAAGAATTCAAAGGCTCAGCCAGGCACTGTGACTCACAACTTTATTGCAAACACATGGGTAACAGGGGCAGGGAGATCTCTTAAATCCGAGGCCAACCTAATCTACATAGCATGTTCCAGTCCAACCAGGGCTACATAGTGAGACCCTATCTCAGAAAATAAAATTTAAAAAAATTGAAGGGTTCAAAATAGTAAGTATCCTAGGTTTAGGATCAACAAATATTCTGTCTTTTGTGTGTGTGTGTGTGTGTGTGTGTGTGCGCGCGCGTGTGCGTGTGTGTGTGTGTGTGTGTGTGTGCGCGCGCGCGCACGCGCGTGTGTGTATGAGTGTACTGTATGCATGTAGGTTGGTACACCCGTGTCATACAATGCCGTGGAGGTCAGAAGAGGGCGTCAGATTCCCCTGGAACTGGAGTGAAAGACAGTTCTTAGCTGCCATGTGGGTGCTGGGAATCGAACCCAGGTCCTCTGTAAGAGCAGTCGGTGCTCTTAACCACTGAGCCATCTCTCCAGCCCCAAATACTCTCTTAGATGCCTGCTAGAGAAAAGGAGTTACTATTTTTCCTTTCCCAGAAGCAAATGCAAGTTTAAATAAAATAACTACTTCTGCATGTAGAAGCAGCAAATATCTTATTCTACTAATACTTAAGAAGAAACATAAAATACCTATACCACTGAAAGATAATGTTAAACTTGCAAGTAAGAGGAACCAAGGCTGCTGGCCATGGTAGTGTACACCTGGAATCCCAAGTAAAAAGCAAGTAAAAGCAAGCAGACCAGGAATTCAAAACCAGCCCTGGCTATACAGCAAATCTAAGGCAAGCCAGTGTTACACAAAAACCCGTCTTTTAAAAAGGGAGTGGGAAGAGAACCTGGAGAGATGGCTCTGCAGTTAAGAGCACTGGCTGTGCTTGCAGAGGACCTGAATTCAGTACCCACCCAGCACCCACATGGCAGCTAACAACCATCATAACTCCAGGTCCAACACCTTCTTCTGACCTCCACAGGCATTACGTGCAGGGGTGAAGTTACGTACATGCAGGCAAAACACCCATACACGTAAAAGTAAAGGAATAAAAAAAGAGGGATCACCAGTGTAGCTTAGTGATGAACTCATGCTCAGCATGTACAAGCCACAAAGTTCAAGTCTCTATCCTTAGCATCAAAATATGGAGGGAGGGAGGGACAGAGGGAGGAAGGACACACAAACTGTGGACTATGTATTATAACAGGCTGATTATATACCTATCAGCTTTATCAAAACTCTACTAAAAGTAAAAGAATATTTTTGAAAAACAGGTCCATCAAGACAAAGGAGAGAAATACAAGTTTTGGAAGTTGAAAAGCAGGTATTATGTTTTATCTTGCCAGATATTATTTGTTGTCTTGTCTGAACAAAAAGCAGAATCCTAAACTAGTATCAGCAAAAGCTAAAGAAGGCATGTGACCCAGATGACAAAACCCTTAAAACCTCCCCAACTGGTAGTAAATACACCACTACACACCTCTTCAACTTGAAAATGGGGGGAAAAAAAGAAACTGAGATTTAAAAAGGAAGAAATAAAACTATCTCTATTTAGAGATTACATTAACTATGCAGAAAATTCATATATATATATATATATATATATATATATGAAAAAAAACTAGAACTATGTAAAAGAATTCAGCAAGGCGCCAGGCATATAAAATATAGACACAAAGATGGTTTGATGGGTAAAAGCTCTTGCTACACAAGCCTGAGGAAATGAGCTTCACCCACAGGTGGGGGCAGCCGTATGCACTCCTAGCACCCTACAGTAAGGAAATGGGAGGCAGAGCAAGAGAAGCACCAGAAGCTCACAGGCAAGCTACTTTGAAGTACACTGCACAGTAGCAGAAAAACAAGAGACCCTACTTCACAAGGTTTCTGGCAAGAACCAGCTCCCAGAAGATGTGTTCTGAACTCCACATGCATGCCATGGCACATGTGTGCCCTCACCTAACACACACATAAGCACATAAACAAAATAAACAAACGTATTTTTGTAATGTTTGCAGACACCCAAATTTTACATGATACACAATTTGCAAGCCACACATGGTGGCACACGTCTTTAATCCCAACACTTGGGAGGCAGAGGCAAGGAGATTTCCATGAGATTGAGCCCAGCTTTATCTATCTATATACTGAGTTCCAGGCCAGCTGGGCCTACAGGGGGGTCTTGCCTTAAAAAAGACCCCCCCCAAAGAAGGAATTCATTCTATGCTTTCTGTTAATTGGGGTTCCAGATGGAAAAAAAAAAAAAAAAAAAAAAACTTTTACAACTGAAGTAAAGAAAATGAAAATATACTGTTACATGCTTAACAAAACATGCACAAAGTCTAAATGCTGAGCAATATAAAATGCTAAAGAAAGAAATCAAAGACCTAAATAAAGAGGCACGTTGGTTTAATATCATTCTATTCAAAACCCCAGCAAGGTATTTTTGTAGGCTGGCTGGCTGGCTGGCTGGCTGAAACAAATTTATGGCAAAATTGACATGGAAAGGTAAAGTAACTAACGCAATTTTAACAAAGAAAAAATAAGATGGAAGGAATTCTTCTTCTAATATTAAGGCTTACTATATTCCTACAATAATCTAGACAGTGGTGCTGGTAGAAAGATACATGAATAGAATAAATACAAGCCCCAGAAGAGGGTGACATAAATACATCCAACTGAATTTTGAAGAATATATGTGATATGCTTGTAGTCATACCTCATTGTGCTTTTAATGAGCATTTGCCTACTTGCTCATTAGGCAATATCTTAAAGTTGAATGTCTTCTCATAGGCTTATTTGCCATTTGTATATCCACTTATGTGATGTGAAATGAAATGCCAATTCATGCTTTATCCATTTTCTAATTGGATTTTAAAACACCATTATGAGAATCCTTTATATATTCAACAGAATAGTGCTTTATCAGGTATGTCATTTGCAACTATTTTCTCCCAGTCTATACTTTGTCTTTTTATTTCACATCTCATAGGCTTATTTGCCATTTGTATATCCTTTATCCACTTGTGTGATGTGAAATTTCACATCACATAAGTGGATATACAAATGGCAAATAAGCCTATGAGAAGATATTCTGCTTTAAGATATTGCCTAATGAGCAAGTAGACAAATGCTCATTAAAAGCACAATGAGGGGGCTGGAGAGATGGCCTAGCGGTTAAGAGCGCCGACCGCTCTTACAGAGGACCCGGGTTCGATCCCCAGCACCCACATGGCGGCCCAGAACCGTCTGAAACTCCAATTCCAGGAGAACTCCCAGGGAATCCGACAACCCCGCTCGACCTCCGCGGCAACTGGCACGACAACATGACCAACAACTTAGCATTGGCAACATATTACATTCAATACACAAAGAAATAATTAAAAAAAAAATTTAAAAAAAAAAAAAAAAAAAAAGCACAATGAGGTATGACTATAAGCATAGCATGTCTAAAATAAAAACAGTGACAACATCAAATACTAGCAAAGAAGTTGAAAAACAGGATTGCACATAATGACACAAGCTCTGCAAACAACAATTGAGGCAATGTACCTTAACAGTAAACATGAAACCTACAGCTGCAATCGTAGTCATTTATCCCAAAGAAAAGTCCTCTTCATTACCATTTATATCACCTCTATTTGTAATAGCCCAAAGAACTCAGACATATTTTAACAGTTGGGAAGGTGAAAGGGAAGTTCATTTGCATCATGCAATTCTACCCAGCATTATAAGGAATAAACTGATATAGTCAACAGCCTAGATAAAGCTCCAGGAAATGTAAGTAAAATAAGCCAAGTCCAAAAGCTTCAGTACAGTAGGATTCATGACATGACAGAAGTCTCAAAATGGAGAGAGTATTAACGGTTGCCAGGAGTTAGACATGGAGTGTAAGGGGATGGAAAGATATGGTGATAAAAGGGCAACACAAGGAGCATATTTAAATAAATGCAGGCAATACACTTACAGACATAAAAAAATAAATGTAGTAAAATATTTTTTTAAAAGGGCAACAAAGAGCCAGGAGTGGTGGTGCACGCCTTTAATCTCATCAACTCAGAAGGCAGAGGCGAGTGGGTTTCTGTTGAGTTCAAGGTCAGCCTGCTCTACACAGGGAGCTCCAGGCCAACTGAGGCTAAAGGGAGATCCTGTCTCAAAAAAAAGACAAAAAAAAAAATAATAACAATAATAATCATGATTGAGCCTAGTCTATACTAAGCCACTCAAAGAACACTTAAAAACTCAAAGAAGCTTTCTCTTATTCCCCAAACCAAAACAAAAAGATTTAATCAAGAGTGAGGCACAGTAAGGCATAGCCAGCATCCCAGCACTCAGGAGCTGAGGCAGAGGACGGTCACAAGTTCAAAGCCAATCTGGACACACACCAAGACCTTCCCTCAAAAATCAAAATAAATTTTTAACCAAAAAGTCTTGAAAATTGGTTTGGTAAGTAAATACTCAATATTCTTTATTTACAAAAGAGATTAAAATTTACAAATTATCAAAGATTCCTATTATCAAAGAAAGTTTAAATTTAATTTAACAAATAATACTTAACATCTGCTGCTATACCTTTGAAACAGCTGCTCATTCAAGCATGGTGGCACATGCCTCTAATTCCAGCATTTGGGAGGCAGAGGCAGGCACATCTTTGTAAGACTGAGGCCAGCTGGGGCTAGAGAGAAGCCTTGCTTCAAAATAACTAAAAAATAAACAACAAAAAAATCCCAGCTGCTCAGCTAAATCTATTTTATCTCTACTTCTAAAATAAATGATTGTCTAATAAATGATTATTTGATTAAAATTTTATGATTTTAACATCCCTTCAGCAGTATCCAGTAACGTTTACTGGTATTTTGGCTTAAAAGTATGCCAACTCAGGGGCTGGAGAAATGGTCTAGCGGTTAAGAGCACCGACCGCTCTTGCAGAGGACCAGGTTAGATCCCCAGCACCCACATGGCAGCTGAGAACCGTCTTTAACTCCAGTTCCAGGGGAATCCAACACCCTCTTCTGACCTCTGTGGCACTGCATGACACATTTGCACAAACCTACATGCAGACAGTGCATTCATACACATAAAAAAATAAATAAAAAAAAAAGTATGCCAACTTATTTTTGCAAACAAAATGGGTGAAAAACACTAATTTAAATACACAAAACAAGTCTGAAAATGTATTGGCCAATGCTAATGGTGATTATCTCTGAGCACAAGGAGTGCTCTCTCTGTTACCTTTCTATCCTTTCTGCATACCCATACAATCTTCCTACGATAAGTACAACAAAAACAGTTCTCACATAATGAACTGAAAATACACTTTGGCAGCAACACTCCTAAATGAAAGTCAGTGACAAAAACTATGGGAATAAAGCATCAAAATAAATGTACTAACCTTAAAGAACAGATGGGAGAAACATGGTGAACATAATTTCTAATAAATATAATTGAAAACTATACCTAAAATCATTCTGCACCTCATAATTACTTAAAGAAGTGCTTGTAGCATAGTTTGCATTGTCATCACACTCAACATTATTTTCTAAAATCTCAGATAAAACTGATAGCACATACTGCTGTAAGGCCTTCATTGTTACAAATGTTGACATCCGCACTGTATTCCAATAATTTACTCATGCACTTCTTCTGTCTGTAAAGAAAAAAACACAGTAACAGGTAACTGACACTAGAAAAATGTACAAATGACAATTTTTTACTGAAATATTAACTATCAACACTATAGATTACAAACATCAATATTAAATAATTTCTGTCTCCAAAATTTCAAACTATAATACTTAATTGAATGCTATTTGAAATAAAATATAAAACTATTTCTATGATCCAAAATAAAAGGATAAAGAAATGGCACAATCAGGTTTTCATGTCCTTGGGACAAATTTATCACTGAAACTGCTGAGTAATATCTAGCTTTAACTAAATGGAATAATGACCTTCTTTAAATATATGAAAAATATGGGGCTGGAGAGATGGCTCAGCAGGTGAGAGCACTGACTGCTCTTACAGAGGACCTGGGTTCAAATCCCAGCACCCACATGGCAGCTAAGAACCACCTTTAAGCTGGGCATGGTATCTCATGCTTTTAATCCCAGCACTCGGGAGGCAGAGACAGGCAGATCTCTGTGAGTTCAAGGCCAGCCTGGTCTACAGAGTGTGTTCCAGGCCAGCTGGGGCTATAGGGAGACCCTGTCTCAAAAAGACCAAAAAATAAAGAAAGAAAGAAAAAAGAAAAGATAAATATATGAAAAATATAATGGTTAGGCAATGAATACTGCAGAATACCTCAATGTTGTAGCCCTACATTCTTGACTGAAAAATAAGACAAATTTTAAATATGAAATCAGTCTGGGAGGTAAAACATGGTACTAGAGTACTGTTCAACATTGTTTAAAACTTAAAATACCTAAGCAGAATATTAGTAAAATGCATGTATATGCATCCTCTACCAACTTCATTGTTTTTATTTCAGTTATATAATAAACTACACCTGACATAAAACTTAGTCTCTTGACCACTTTTTCTGTTTGCTTTTTTGAAACTGGGTTTCACTGTGGAGTCCTGACTGCCCTGGAACCTGCTATGTAGATCAGGCTGGCCTCACAAAGAGATCTGCCTGTCTCTACATGCCCAGCTGATCTTAACCATTCATAAGTGTACAGTTCTATGATATTATATTTATCACATAAAGTCCTCAAGGTCCATCTGTTATAGCACATGTCAGAAAATTCTTTTCCATGACCTGTATATTCCACATTTTCCTTATCCATTCATCAGTCGATTGACACCTGGCTGCTTCCACATTTTAGCATTATAAACAATGTTGCTACATAAATAGCAACAAATTTTTTAGACCTTGTTTTCAGTTCTTTTGGGTATATACATCTACAGTTGGAAAGGCTGAATCATACAATAATTCTATTTTTAAACTTCTGAGGAACTATCATAATAGTTTTTCACAGCAGCTTTAGCATTTTACATTGCCACCCGCCTACATGGGCTCTAATTTCCTCTACAGCCTGGCCAGTATTTTTTAGTTTTGAAAGATTACTGGGGGCGGGGTGGTGGTTGTTTAATAGTAGTCATTCTATTGGATGGAATTGGTACCTTATATAGCTCTGCATTTCCCAATTACTGATGCTGAGCATCATCTCATGTACCTACTGATCATTTGTGTATCACTGTGGAACTATCTTTTCAAATAAGTCTTCTGTACATTTTTAAACTTTATACTCAGGGCTGGAGAGATGGCTCAGTGTTTAAGAGCACTGGCTGTTCTCACAGAAGACTCAGGTTCAATTCCCAGAACCCATACAGAGGCTAACAGATGCCCATAACCAAAGGGGATCCTATATCCTATGCCCTCTTCTGATCTTTACAGGCATTGCATAACAGACATGGGGGTACTTACGTACATGCAAGCAATATGCTCATACCATAAATTAAAATAATAAATAAAATATTTTCAACCATATACTCAATTCATTTTACTTATAGCCTGATGCATTCATTATTACTATTCAATGTTCATCTTAAATTCTACATCATTAATAAGTTACAAGATTCATGTGAACTAGATGGAACCACATAACCTTCTAAAGATTCATTTTCTACCTGACCTAGTAATAGACACTTTTTATCCCAGCACTTGGAAGGTAGAGTCAGACAGATCTCTGTAAATTCAAATCCAGCCTACGTGCTGAGTTCCAGGTCAACCAGGACTACAACGTAAAACCCTGTTGTGCTGGATAGCTTTAGTGTCAACTTGACACACCTGGGTTGAGAGAGCCTCAATTGGGGAATTGGCTCCATTGGATTGGCCTGTGGCCACATCTGTGGAGTATTGTCTTGATTGTCAGGCAATGTGGGAGGGCCCAGCCCACAATGAGTGGTGCCACCCTGGGCAGGTTGTTGTGTACAGTATAAGAAGGCAGGCTGGGCATGAGCCAAGGGAGCAAGCCAGTGATCAGCATTCCTCCATGGCCTGTGCTTCAGCTCCTGCCTCCAGGTTCCTGCCCTGAGTTCCTGCCTTGGGCTCCCTAAGTGATGAACTGTGACCCAGGAGATGTAAGCTGAATAAACCCTTTCCTTCCCAAGTGTTTTGTCACAGCAATGGAAAACAAACTAGAACACCTGTCTATAAATAAATAAATAAATAAATAAATAAATAAATAAATAAAGCAGGGCATGGTGGTGCACTAGGGGGCAGAGGTGGCGGATACCTGTGAGGCCAATCTGGTCTACATACTGGGTTCTAGACCAGCTGGGGCTACAGGGAGACCCTGTCTCAAAAAAAAAAAAAAAAAAAAAAAGGGACACCTATATCATATCCCTCCCCAAAAAGCCCCAGAATCATCACGAAGATGGGATGGAAAGACTTTAAGAGACAGAGGTAGTGGATAACTACAACAAAACAGTGCTTTTCAGACAGTTGTACGTATGAACAGGGCAGCTATACATATGAACTCAGTGGTTGTGACAGCATCCACAAGACCTGCACAAGCTCAAGCCAGACAAAAATCCCTCCATGGACAGCTGGGAAAGTGGGCATAAAGCCCCACCTCTAGACGAGGAGCTAAAGGCAACTGGTAGCTGCTGGAAAAGGAAAGTCACTTTTTTCAAGAGTGTAACGCCCCATAGGTAGACCATGTTCTAGGGGATGGACTTACATCTGAGAGCATTTGGGGAACACAAAATGGACTCAATGGGTTTAAAAGAAAAGGACATCAAGTACGGGGGTTTAAGGAGGTGGGAGTAGATCTGAGAGGAGACAGAGGAAGGAGTTATATGTGATCAAAATATGCTATACGAAATTCTTAAAATAAAAATGTTATTTTAAAAAGATTCATTTTGGGGCTAGAGAGATGGCTTAGCAAATAAGAGCATTGGCTGCTCCTGCAGAGGATCTTATTTTGGTTCTGGGCACACATGGCAGCTAACAACTACAATTCCAGTTCCAGGGGAATTGATGCCCCATTCTGACCTCCAGGTGCACTAACACACATGCAAGCAATACATTCATACACATCAAATAAAAATAAATTTAAAAAATTAATTTTTATAGGTATCACTCACAGAGCAATCAATTATGAGACAGACGGATGATATACTCAGTACTGAATTAAGGAAATATAACTCATGGCATGAAGCTGGTTATTATCTAATTGAGCAAATAATAATATATATAAAATACTATAGTGTTATCATGAATGTTTTATGTAATGCATACAATAAAATCATATAATAGCATACCATATATATGGCAGAGTATATAATATATATTAAACAACTAATTCATAGACTTCTTCATATCAGGGATTATATAACCAATTAAATCAGTAATTCTCAAGAAAACTTTATCAATTGATTGCTAATCAAACATTCAATCTTGTGAGTCAACAGCTAGCACTGCAAAATAATTACTTTTCTTGCTGACTTCTTTCCCCCTTTGATCTTCTTGAAACAGGGTTTCCCTATGGCATCAACTGGCCTAGAACCCACTACCTTGACCAGGCTGGCTTCAATCTAACCCTACCTGACTCTACCTCCTGGGTGCTGGGATTAAAGGTGTGAGTCACCAAGCCCAGCAGCCCTAAATTTTTTTACAGATCATATTTCAAATCTGACCAATCTGTAACCTAAGGATAAACAATAATTTCATAGCCTTTCTCTGAAATTAATATTTTGTATAATCAGAAGTAATGCAGGATCTTCTACATAAAAAAACAGATATTTTCCTGTCCAGATACTTTAACAATTACAGGAAGCTTATAGTGACCAGGATGACACAGCCACCAGTCACCCTGTAAAAGCTTAATGAGGCTTATCCTAGAGAGGAGGAGTCCGGCTTCATGGCTCACACCTGTAATCCCAGAGTTTAGGAGACTGAACCATGAGGATCACTGAAAATTCAAGGCCAGCCTGAGCTGCAAAGATGCTGTCTAAAACCAAGAACAAAAACAAATGAAAATGAACAGGAGGAGGAAACCCAAGATACTAATAGTGACAAGAGAAATCCTAAAGCCAGCCAAGAGACAGGTATTCCCCATATGACAGCGATGGTGAGGTAGCAAAAGATACCAAACTGGACCAGCAAAATGGACAAAATTCTATGACTTATACTTCAGTATAGAAAAATTTTCATAACACAATTATAGTAGAAAGCTATTTCTGAAAGTATCAGCAACTCCAGGACAAAGTTATTAGCAAAAACTTATTAAGCACCTCTATACTGTATCAGGCATCCATTCAAAAAAGCAAGAAAAATTTGAATGTTTAAGTATTGAATGTCAAAAGTAATCCTGTTAGAAGTAGAAAGACATCCAAATTAGAGACTAAGTCATGAACTCACTGCTTGTTGACTTGCTAAGTGAGTCATGTAATAGCTGTCCTATTTCTCTACCTTTAGAAGGTCATGGTCCTTTCAACTACTATTGACAGAGAAGGGTCAGAAGTATTTTGCATGTGGTGCTTAAAAGGGATTTATTCCGGAAAAACAGTACCTAGGAAATCTTTCTAGCAGACCAAGAATATTGTGTCTTTCAAGTCTGATACCTATTTCCTGGTCCTCACACACAGTGTGTCTAAGTCAAAGGACTTGTTCATCCCTCCTCTGTACCAATTTGTGCTTTCCTTTCCTTGATATGTTCAGAAACATATCAAGAAAGATCTTTGTCATGATTCATCCTACCAATAAAATTAACATATCTTAAATGTTTTACTCCATAATTTTGTGTATGACACATTACAACATACCTAATGTCCCAAATACAAACAGCTGTTTAATTAGCACCTTGTTCCCTATTAAAACAGTGAACAATTAAATTGGCTCATATATTAGCTCATGAAGTGAGACAGATCAAATGGACTTTAGATTGAGTACCTTTGCTTTTCCCCTACCCACTCTAGGCATAACTATGGTTCATATCTTCTTGGTTCAATTTGCAACTTTACATGCAAAATTTTGGCTGCAAGTTAATGCAATGCATAATTCTATTTCCATAGCCACTCACTTACACTGTCATCTCTGTTATTTAAAATCCCTAAATAGGACAGGAAAAAAATAGTATTAATTAAAAGAAGGGTCGACGGGTGTAGTGGCCCACGCCTTTAATCCTAGCACTTGGGAGGCAGAGGCAGGTAGATCTTTGTGAGTTCAAGGCCAGCCTGGTCTACAGAGTGAATTCCAGGACAGCTGGGGCTACAGGGAGACCCTGTCTCGAAAAGACCAAAAAATAAAAGAAAAGAAGGGTCATAAAAGGAATGTTTTACAGTGTTTAGAAAAGTCTTATAAACCTAATTCCTCAAGGCCTGGATCAAAACAATTTTCATTTTTAAATTTAATTCCAATTATGGTATCATTCCTCAATTCAACTGAATTTTTTTTTTTTACATTCTCTTTTTTTTTTTATTAGTTCAACTGAATTTTAAGAAGCAGGGTAATGGCAAAGAAATGTGACACCTGAATTAAATAACAGAAAAGGACAGTAAAACACCATCAAAAGCAGAGGAGGGCTGAGGAAAGACACACACACACACACACACACACACACACACACACACACATACACACACACACACACAAATAAGAAATGATATTAGTAATAACCAAGGCTGGAGAGAAAACTCAGTAATTAAGAGCACTGGCTGCTCTTGTAGAGGACCTGGGTTTGATTCCCAGCACCCACATGGCAGCTAACAATAGTCTATAACTCTAGTTCCAGGAGAATCCAACACCCTCTTCTGACCTCCAAGGGCATTGCACAGCACAGGTGCACTTAAACATATATGGGCATTACACTCATAAGATAAAATATTTTTTAAAAATTACTAATAACCAGAATTCTCAGGGAAAAAAATATACATACTATCTTTTAAGTTTTTCACATTTTGGAAATACTAGTTTTGCTTTTTCTTTTAAATATATTATTTACAGCCAAGCGTGGTGGCACATGCCTTTAATCCCACACTCAGGAGGCAGAGGCAGGCAGATCTCTGTGAGTTAAAGGCCAGCCTGGTCGACATAGTGAGTTCCAGGCCAACTGGGGCTACAGGGAGACCCTCAAAAAGACCAAAAACTAAATAAATAAATAATTTAATTACAAAACATTTCTCAGTTGTAATAGTTAATGTCAACTGTTAGCTTTACGAGATCTGAAATCATATGGGAAACTGGCCTCTGGGGATGCCAGTGGGAGAGTATCTTGATTTCATTAACTGTAGTGTGAAGGCTGGCACACTGTTGGCATCACCATGCCTTGACTGAGATCCTGGACTATGAAAATGGAGAAAGCGAGCTGAGCAGCAGCATACAATCGATACTCTCTGCTTCCTGGCTGCAGAGGAAATATGATAAGCTACTTCAAGCTCCTGCGGCCTGACCTCAACAGGAGGAATAGAGAGCAAATGAACACTTTCTCCCTAAGTTGTTTTGATGAGTGTTTTATCACAGCAACAGGAAAAGAAACTAAGACAACAGTTAAATGAGAAAGAGGGCTGAGGGTGGTCAAACATTTGCCTATCAAGTACACGGCGTTGAACTAAATCTCAGGCATTGCAAATAAATAAACAAGTAAAAAATAAAGTACCCTTAGCTAGAAAGTTTAATAAAATTCATTCTCAAACAACTATAAACTGGGAATAATATGTTCACTGTCTTTAGTTACACTAATAAAATTTTCTAAACAAGCAATTTTAGAAATAAGACAAGGAGCTAAAAAGTAGAAAAAGATTATTGGGGAGAAAGATAAAAACATAAGATAAAATGTCATTATATCCATGAAATAACAAATCTCCATTTTTCAAGAAGAAAAATGTTACTAAAAATTTCATAAAGTATTAAATGACAGTCAACTGAAAATTTAATAAAATAATCCAAGACTTACTTTAAAAACAGATTTCTCCAGGTGTGGTGGCACGCCTTTAATCCTAGCACTTGGGAGGCAGAGGCAGGCGGATCTTTGTGAGTTCAAGGCCAGCCTGGTCTACAGAGTGAGTTCCAGAACAGCTGGGGCTACAGGGAGACCCTGTCTCAAAAAGACAAAAATAATAATAATAAAATAAAATAAAATAAAAAATAAAAAAACAGATTTCAGAGACTAAAAATAATTATATAAAAATCAAATATGCACATCACTTTTGTAATTTTTCTCAAGACAAATGTTGAGAAGAAAAATAAAATAAAGGAGTGCTAAATTACTGTTGAACTACTGTTAGGACTGGCAATACATCTGATAAGAAAATTAAAATTTACCCATTTCTAGCAGCCAAATGAAGAGGTGTACAGCCTGAAATATCTTGATAGTTAGGATTTGCTCCTTTCTTTAACAGCAGAACCAAGCATTCCACTGATCCACAGCTAAAACAATATTAAAAGATAGTTCAGATACATAAAACAGCCATACTAGACATAATTTAAAAACAAAAATCTACTTATTTAAGGTCCCAATTTACCTACAAATTGATTTAGCCTGTATCAATCAAAAAAATTATCTTCTATCTTCAAGATCTTGCATTGTACTATGAAAGCAAGTTAAAACAAAGCAAAATAAGAAATTAATTTCTGAAACTATATAATGCTTTTTGGCTTTCTAGCAGCTAATCATGAACAATTAATTTCAACAAACCTACCTAAATCCCCAAAAGACAGATATCAGTCAGTCATTGATTAACTACACAGTAAAAGACTGTTAATAAAAATATTACTCCCACCCAGGGGAAACTGTGGAGCTGTTGACTTCACCTGCAGTTAACATGTCCTTTTTATCCCTAATAGTGGTGAGATACAAGAAATTTTGGTGAATGCACACTCTATACACATCTTGACAATCCCTACATGGGACCTAAAACAAGGTAGGGCAGAAAAGACAACAGGAACAGGAGACTTGACTCCATATCAAAGTTAACAATTTATGTGGCGACAATACACAGCAGGTAACCAGGGTAACTGTGGGTAACCAGGATAAAGAACTGCTTGGCTGCCAGTCCTCATCTTTGCCTGTAATTACTGAGAGAACACAAATTCAAAGCTGCTCATCTTTACTCTAGACCAGAGTTTAATGCAAATTATCTTTTTTCATCTTACTTTGCTGCAATGTGAAGTAAGCTTCTCTTCACTCGTCCAAATGCATAATTGACATCAAATTTTGAATTTGATAGTAGTTCAGAAACAGACCTATGCCACCCCCCCAAAGGAAAAAAAAAAAGGTAAGAGGAACTGATACATACAATTTTTTAAAGACATACTAACCCAAGTTAACAGTGCTTTAGTAATTCTTGCCAAAAAAGGCTAGACATGTAGGCCCACACCTTTCATCCCAGCACTTGAGAGGCAGAGGCAGAGGGATCTCTATGACTTCAAGGCCAGCCTGGTCTATACAGTGAATGCCAGGCCAGCTGGAGCTACAGGGAAATCCTGTCTCAAAAAGAAAAAAGTCAGCTAAATAAAAACAAAAACATTTTTTAATTATACCACTGGTTGCTCTTCCAGAGAACCTGAGTTCAGTTCCCAGTACCCACATGGCTGCTAACAACCATCTGTAACTCAAGTTCCAGAGGATCTGACACCCTCTTCTGGCCTCCACGGTCACCAGCATGGTATGTAGTGCACATACATACACAGGCAAAACACTCACACACATAAAAAAAGTTAAAAAGTTAAAATAGCACTTCAAGCTTGTTTCATTAGTTTCTCTTCACTTTTTTTGCCTTTATACATTTTCTTTTTATTTGCCTTTATACTAAGGGACACAATTACTAAAATAAGTTGACTGCTACAAGGATAAAATTCCTTCAACAGCCAAATAACTGTATATGTCTTTATAACAATATTGTGTGTATGTATGTGTATGCTTAACAGCTAAACATTTATACTTCTCAAAAGGTATAAATTGCCAGGCCTGGCAGCACATGCCTTTAATCCCACCACTCAGGAGGCAGAGGCAGGTGGACCTCTGTGAGATCAAGGCCAGCCTACTCTATATAGCAAGTTCTAGGCCAACAGGTGCTACCAAGTGACAGACTGTGCCAAAAAAAAGGGGGGGGGCATAAACATAAACTTATGACACAAGCACTCACCTGTGCTGATCGGCCATAACCATTGGCATTAATGTGTAAACAGCAGTTTCATTATCTAAGTAAGAAATAACAGAAAAAGAATTTATCCACTACTTTTTCCAATGTATGATATATAAGATTAGAATGTTCTTAATTCTACATAAAAAGTGAATAGAAGGAGAATAAAGTAAGAATAGTGCAGATTACCAAAGACATTGCAAAGTTCACAACATGGCAGAATTCCTCATCTCTTCTGTTTATCCCTGCTACACTGTTAGCTATAAAAACGAAACTGGAGATCAAGTATTCTCTATAATTTTAACAAGTGAAATTTTACTTCCAAAGGCGTATTTTCTCAGACATCATGTTTTACTATAATTAAGTGTAATTTGGGAAATGTTTAAGTATTGTGGATATTAAAGATATGTATGTGAAAATAATTTTAAGTCTTAAAAATATGCCAGGCATGGTGGCTCTCCTGTCATAGTACTCCATAGGTTGAGACAAAAGGGCTGCCTAAGAGGACGGCTACATAGTGACTGCCAGGTCAGCCTGGGCTACTGAGAGAAACCCTATCACCAAATGAAACAAAACGAAAGCTAGAAATGGGCCATGGGAGGGGAGAAAAGAGAGACTCAAAGAGAAGGTGAAGGATGGGTCTAAAGAGATGCCTCAGAGGTTAAGAGCACTGGCTGCTCTTGCAGAGAACCCAGATTCAGTTCCTGGCACCCACTTGGCAGCTAACAGCTATCTGTAACTCCAGTTTCAGGGGATCCAACACCCTCTTCTGGGCTCCAAAGGCATTGCGTGACATAACATGGGTGCACCTACATACACGCAAGCAAAATATTCACACACATAATAATTAGAAGGCTAGGGAGAGTAATGGAACAAATGTGGTATGAAAGTGGGGGGGGGATAGTGGCAGAGAAGGGCTTAAACAGAGATAGAAGACAGGGAAATGATGGAGAAGAGAAGGTAGGGGAAGGGACAATCAAAACCATGTATGAAAATGAAAAAAATATGTATTATTGGTCAGACCTAATTTTCTATCTTTTATGGATTAATATACAAAAAGTAGATCGAAAAGTAAAGGTTAAAAGTAGCATCTATGGAGCACAGCATGATGGCACACACCTTTAATCCCAGCATGTGAGAGGCAGAAGTAGGCAGAACTCTATGAGTTGGAGGCCAGCCTGGTCTATAGTGAGTTCCATGCCAGCCAGAGCTACATAGTGAGACACTCCCAGAAAAAAAGGAAAAAAAAAAAAAAATATGGGGCTGGCAAAGCCCTTGCTGTACATGTCTGAGGATCTGAGTTAAGATCCCTAGCACACACACGACAGCATGCCTGGAACCAGAGTGCTATAAAGGAGGGACAGGACTGCTGAGGCTTGCTGGCCAGCCAGCCTAGCCTCTACATTCCATGATTCTGTCTCAAGGGAAGAAGGTGGAATACAACAGAGGATGACATTCAGCATCCTCCTCTGGCCTCTGTGGGATCCTACACATACATTACACACACACAAAACCAGTATCTGTGGTGCCATGTTACATTTATTCTTTTCAGCCACCGTTCTACGTATTACCTGAGGCCCTGTGACCATTAGTTTGATCCATAGTTCAATCCCCAGCACTAGGACATTTCTGAGAAAAAAGTACTCAAAATGCACTGGGTATTTGAGGACAATAAAAAATTGTTAAGGGTACTGATGCTAATAATAGTACTGTAATTATGTTTAAAACAATTTATATATTTAGAAATAAAGAGTTATGTACAGAGGTAATAGAAAAATTACTATTTATTATTTTACTATTCATGAAATATACATGAAAAGCAATTGTTATTCATTCATAAATTAAGTATGAAGATATAATTCTTTCACTATAATAAACCTTTAAACCAGGCATGATGGTAAATGCCTTTAATCCCAGCACTCAGGAGGCAGAGACAGGCTGATCTGAGAGATTCAGGCCAGCCTGGTCTACATAATGAGTTACAGGCCAGCTGGGTGCTACAACGAGACCCTGTCTCAAAAAGACCAAAAGAGAAAAAAAGGTCCTTCAATAACCAAAATGTTTTTTGTTTTTTTTTTTTTAATTTTTATTTATTTATTTATTTTTATGTGTATGAATGTATTGTCTGCATGCAGGTCTGCGCACCCGTGTCGTGCGATGCCTCGGAGGTCAGAAGACGGTCTCGGATTCCCCTGGAACTGGAGTTCTCCTGGAACCGGAGTCACAGACGGTTCTCAGCCGCCATGTGGGTGCTGGGGATCGAACCCGGGTCCTCTGCAAGAGCGGTCGTCGCTCTTAACCGCTAGGCCATCCCTCCAGCCCCAACCAAAATGTTTTTAGAAACTTATCTTTGGGGGGTGGGGACAAGAGAGTAAGACAGAGTCTCAAGAGACTTATTTTGAACACTGTGTAGCCAAGGCTAGCCTCCTGCCTCAACCTTTCAAGTCCTGGAATTGATTATAAGACTGTGCTACCAAGCCAGGCTAAAAGCCATTACCTTAAAGGCACTTTTTTCTGTTTCTAAGGCTCCAATGGCACCATTTTAAATATTGCATATATCAGATATTTAATATAATCACTTTATTTTTTTTAATTTTGGCTTTTTTTATTAATTTTATTTATTTCTGTATGTGTATGAATGTACTGTCTGCATGTAGGTTGGTGCACCCGTGTTGTGCAATGCCGCTGAGGTCAGAAGAGGGTCTCGGATTCCCCTGGAACTGGAGTTCTCCTGGAATTGGAGTTTCATACGGTTCTCAGCCGCCATGTGGGTGCTGGGGATCGAACCCAGGTCCTCTGTAAGAGCAGTCGGTGCTCTTAACCGCTAGGCCATCTCTCCAGCCCCTATAATCACTTTATAAAGTAGACACTATACTCCCATTTTGCAAACAAAAAAGCTAAAGAACCTAAGTAACCAGCTGTGGCATTAAGTGGCTGATTCCAGAGCCTTCACAATACATGTTATACAATATCCAGTGCCTGGTATACTGAAAAACCAAACGGTCCACAATATAATACTATTCTTAATATATTAGATATTAATATGTATTAGATATCAATATATGCATATCAATATATAATATATAGTCTTGATCCTCTTCTATTTTTTTTTTATGTGTATAAGTGTACTGTCTGCATGTAGGTTGTTGCACCCATGTCGTGCAATGCCACGGAGGTCAGAAGAGGGTGTTGGATTCCCCTGGAACTGGAGTTAAAGATGGTTCTTAGCCGCCATGTGGGTGCTGGGAATCAAACCTGGGTCCTCTGCAAGAGCAGTCAGTGTTCTTAACCGCTGAGCCATCTCTCCAGCCCCCCTCTTCTATTTCTTTACAATGCCAATTGCAGCCTAGCATGTTGTTCTTGTAACTACCAACCAGTCATCATGAAAAGTTCCAGGGGTGGTAGATGAACACAAAGGAACAGTGTTGTCTGGACAGCCCAGGGTAGTTGCACATATGAATCCAGAACAGCTGTTGACAGCGCACTTAAGACCCATGCAAGCCAACATGGACAGGGGAGCTGGGCAGGAACCCCCAGCCCTAAGGAACTACTGGCAACTGGCAGCTGCTGGGAGAGGGAAGTCAGTTTTCTTCAAGGGTGTGACATCTGGTAGGTGGATCAGACTCCAAGGGAAGGACCAACACCCAAGAGCATTTAGGAAACACAAATTAGACTTCAAAGGCCTTCAAAGAAAGAAAAATAATTATAGAGGAATTGAAGCTGGGGAGAGGAGCAGGTATCTAAATATGATCAAAATATATTGTATGAAATTCTCAAAGAATCAATGAAAATATTTTTTAAGCTAAAAACATTTTAAGAATGAAGACACAGCAAGGCGTGGTGGCGCATGCCTTTAAGCAGCAATCGGGAGGCAGAGGCAAGTGGATCTCTGTGAGTTCAAGGCCAGCCTGGTCTACAGAGAGAGACCCTGTCTCAAAAAGACCAAAAAAAAGGAAAAGAAAGAAAAATGACACAAAGTTGAGTGGGTAGGGAAGTTAAGTAGGTAGGTAGGGAAGCAGCGAATCTGGGAGGAGTTGGGTAAGAGGAAATATGATCAAAATACATTGTAAGAAATTACAGGGGCTGGAGAGAGAGCCTAGCGGTTAAGAGTGCCGACTGCTCTTGCAGAGGACCTGGGTTCGATCCCCAGCACCCACATGGCAGCCGAGAACCGTCTGAAATTCCAATTCCAGGAGAACTCCAGTTCCAGGGGAATCCAACACCCTCTTCTGACCTCCGCGGCATTGCACGACACGGTGCACAGACTTACATGCAGACAGTACATTCAAACACATACAGAAATAAATAAAAATTAATTAAAAAAATTTAAATAAAAAAAAAGAAATTACAAAGATTTTTTTTAAGACCCAAAAAAAAACAAATTGAAAACACTGCCTCTAAGCTCCCTTGCCATTCAGGCATTCCTAATCATATTACTCAACCCAAGTTTCTAAACTATGACAGCTCCAATTAAATCACTTCACAATAAACAGGAAATATCTGTATTTGTGGGTTTGAACATCTTAATGAAGACAATCCAAGCCTTACTTGGTGCCACATATCTGTAATTTCACCATTCAGAAGGCTGAGTCAGAAGGACTGCCTCGGAGTGGAGTTGGCCAAGCCAGCCAGGCCTATATAGGGAGACTCTCAAGAAAACAAACCGAGACAAAACACACAACTTAGGTGAGCATTCAGGAACCTCATAAGGTTTGCACTGATTTTACTTATAAAGCTTTTATTTTCATTAAAATGCAGATGCAGATCTTATATTTTAAATTACATCTGATCTTATTAAAATACAGATCATATACACTAAGTATAAGGATAGTGAAATAAATATAACAACTATAATGGTAAAATGAGACTAAGGGGGCTGGAGAGATGGCTCAACGGTTAAGAGCACTGACTGCTCTTGCAGAGGACCAGGGTTCAATTCCCAGCACCCACAAAATGGCTAAGAACCGTCTTTAAGCTGGGTGTGGTGGTGCACACCTTTAATCCCAGCACTCAGGAGGCAGAGGCAGGTGGATCTCTGTGAGTTCAAGGCCAGCCTGGTCTACAGAGTGAGCTCCAGGCCAGCCGGGACTAAAGGGAGACCTTGTCTCTAAAATATAAAAAAATACCAAAAAAAAATAAGAGAGACTAAGAAATACTATACTAAATATTTGTTCTGAGATACTTCATTTTCCACACTCATGAAGATATTTTGAAAAGGAGACATATAGGCAAAATTTTCAAAGGGATAAAAAAAGTTTAATCTCTTGCTTTATCAGACACTTTTATTAATAGAGTTTAGGAATTAAACTACTCACCAGGAAACCTGAGTGAGGAAGGAGCTCCTGTTCATTATCTGTATTTTCTCTTCAACCTTAAGATGGGAGTGATTTAAGAGATGGCTCTATTGTTAAGAGCTTTGGATGCTCTACCAGAGGATACAGGTTCGATTCCCAGCACCCACATGGTGGCTAACAACCATCCTTAACTCCAGCTCCAAAGGGTCTGACACTCTCTTCCGGCATCCACAAGCACTGCATGCAAGTGGTACATGTTCATACATGCAGGCAAAACACTCAAACATAATAAGTCAGGGCCAGACATGGTAAAACATGCCTTTAATCCCAGCACTTTGGAGGCGGAGGCAGAGAGATCTCTGTAAGTTCAAGGCCAGCCTGGTCTATCAGGTCAGGTGGGGTTACAGGGAAACCCTGTCTCAAAAAAATATGTTAATTTAGTCTTTAAAAGATGGGAATCTGGGCATGGTGGCACATGCCTTTAATCCTAACACTCAGGAGGCAGAGGCAGCCAGATCTCTATGAGTTCAAGGCCAGACTAGTCTACATAGAGAGTTCTGGGCTAGCTGGGGCTACAGGGAAACCCTGTCTCAAAAAAAGATGGGAGTAATTCCGTAAGGCTGATAATGATCTTAATCTTGATTCATTTATTTAGCATTCATGCTTGCTAAAATTCACTCAAATTATACCTTATTCCTTATTAAACAAACTACCTTCACTGTAAAGCATTTATTTAGTATTCATGCTTGCTAAAATACACTCAAATTATTCCTTATTAAACAAACTACCTTCACTGTAAAGGCAATACTTTACTTTTCCCCATATAGTGTACAATGTACAGAGTATTCTAAGTTCACTGAGAAGCCATATCCCAGACATAATCTCTTTACCCTCACCTTTTTCTCACAAAACTATGCCTGTGTTAGCCCAGCATGGGATGGGACAACAACATGCTCGGCATCACTTAGCACTGTGCCCCTTTTCTAAGCCTAGGGAACAATCTGCGGAAGAGGGGGCGTGGTAGAATGTAAAGGCTGCGATTGGGGTGAACGGTGAAACTACAGCGATGTAGTCTGGACATTCATTTGATCAACTTGATTGAACAAACAACCTGTCACCCCCCACTGGATGGTGGGACTGTGGGGGTTTGGGCACAACAGTCTGTAGATTGGTTTTGCATGAAGGATGCTTATACTCATGGATTATCACTTATAGCTAAAAAATGAAAAAAAAAAAAAAACCTGAAAGATGCAGGACAGTTATGGCAGAATACATGATCTGGGATGGGGTGGGGGTGGGGGGAAGGGAAAGGGAAATATGCCTGATCTGAATTGGAAAATGATGTACGAAATGCACAAACCATCAATAAAAATTAAATTAAAAAAAAAGAGTACCTCTTGGAGCTGAAAAGATGGCTCAGCAATTAACAGCACTGTCTGCTCTCACAGAGGACCCAGGTTCGATTCCCACCAACTACATAGTGGCTAACAGCCATCTGTAACTCCAGTTCCAGGGGAAATTTGACACTCTCTTCTGACTACCACAGGCATGCACAACACAGGTGCACTTACATGCATGCAGGCAATACATTCACACACATAAAACAAAATTAATGAATGAAATTTTTTTATTTTTTTTTAATTTTTTTTTAATTTTATTTATTTCTATATGTGTATCAATGTACTGTCTGTATGCAGGTCTGTGCACCCGTGTCGTGCAGTGCCACGGAGGTCAGAAGAGGGCGTCAGATTCCCCTGGAACTGGAGTTCTCCTGGAATTGGAGTTTCAGACGGTTCTTGGCCGCCATGTGGGTGCTGGGGATCGAACCCGGGTCCTCTGTAAGAGCGGTCGGCGCTCTTAACCGCTAGGCCATCTCTCCAGCCCGAAATTTTTTTTAAAAAGTACCTCTCAGCATCCTAGTCAGGAAATCCAGTACCTACATTTTCATGCTATGCAACAATGTTAATTTCAGAGTAACAGCTGATTGCAAACTTTGACTTTAATAATTTACTAGATGCTTACTGACTGCTGAATTCTAACAAGACAAAGAAATTCTGATTGTTTCTCAAATTAGATCTAACAGCTTCTGTTCAAACTTTTAAAATTATTTGTGTGTCTCTGTGTGGGTTTGTGTTGTATGTGTGGAGGTCAAAGGACAATTTTGTGGAGTCCGTTCTCTCCTTCCAGCTTTACGTGGGTTCCAGGGATCCAACTCAGGGAGCCATGTTTTCAAGGCAAGCATCTTTATCTGCTGAGCCATCTCATCTATCCCCCTGTTCAGCCTTAAAATCTGACCACAACCATCTGATGTTTTAGAATGTACTATACATGATCAACATGAAAGACCTAGACTAAGAATTCAAAGACTCATCAGAACTTAAAGAGAAAATTAATTCAAGGAAGAAAATGAAGAAATGTAAACATGTCAATTTTACATAGCAACATGGGGAAAAGTTTGAATTCTAATATTCTAATTCCCAATTGTTGAGACTATTAATTGAAAAGTCTAAAAAGAGTAGGTGAAGAAACTGATACTTAAAGTCTTTAAAATGATTATATAAGCCGGGCATGGTGGCGCACGCCTTTAATCCTAGCACTTGGGAGGTAGAGGCAGGCGGATCTCTATGAGTTCAAGGCCAGCCTGGTCTACAGAGTTCCAGGACAGCTGGGGCTACAGGGAGACCCTGTCTCAAAAAGACAAAAAAAATAAAATAAAATAAAATGATTATATAATTAAATCCTACTAATCTAGGAATGAACCCTAAGAAAACAGAAGACTAGATGAAGAGATGGCTCAGTGGTTAAGTACACAGGCTGCTCTTGCAGAGGACCAGGGTTTGATTCCCAGAACCCACATGGCACCTAACAATTGTAACTCTGGTGCTAGGGGCTTCTACATCCTCTTCTGAACTCCTCGGGCATTGGGAAACATGGGTTCACTTACACACATGCAAACAATATACTCATACACATAAAATGAAAATATTTTTTTTAAAAGAAAGCAAAAGACTAAGTCTTAAGGACAAAAGAGGCAGGCGGACCTTTGTGAGTTCAAGGCCAGCCTGGTCTACAGAGTAGTGAGTTCCAGGACAGCTGGGGCTACAGGGAGACCCTGGCCCCAAAAAACCAAAAAAAAAAAAAAAAAAAAAGATACAAAATTGCTTCATTGCTTCAGGGGCTGGAGAGATGGCCTAGTGGTTAAGAGCACCGACTGCTCTTGCAGAGGACCCGGGTTTGATCCCCAGCACCACATGGTGGCTGAAAACCGTCTATGACTCCAGTTCCAGGGGAATCCAACGCCCTCTTCTGACCTCCGCGGCATTGCACAACACGGGTGCACAGACCTACATGCAGACAGTACTTTCATACACATATAAAAATAAATAAAATTGCTTCATTCATCCTATCAAGCCCTGACAAGTCATTAAGCATATTTAGGGATATAAAAAAATCTGTAATATTTTCTAAATGCAAAATAAAATATTGTATGCAGCATGATGTGAAATAAAGAAAATGCTACCATTGTTTATTACTGTGAAATGACAGACTTTTTCTTTTTTTATTATCCACAATTGCTACAATAAAAACATATTACTTTTTAAAAGCAGGAAGCATTGTCAACGGCTTCTAAATCACATTTATGTAAAATAAGCTTTGGATGCAAGTGAGACAGTACAAATTGCAATGTCAATAAACTACACACGCACCCTTCAACTGGCACCAATAAACAGAACCACAGAAAATAAGTGAGAACAGCTGGGGGTGAACAGGTTCACAGGTGGAAATTTGAAGGAAACTAAACAACAACAACAACAAAAAAAAAAAGAAAAACCGAAGTTACTAAACTACTAATTACTTCATACTGGCAAAGTAACAAATACAAAAAATGTTTCTGAGAAATAGCTGCCGCAAACCTTTTTAGTAAAAACCGTGGAATTTTTTTCCAAGAAAATTATCCAAAAAGACGCAAACCCCACGTTTCTTTCATGACTGTCCCTCAAGGCTCTCTGGCCACCCCGGTCCATTCAAAGTTTTGAAAAATGTTATAATACTGAGCTTGGCATGGCTGGCATATGCCTGGAATCCCAACACTTGGAAGGCTGAAGCAGGAGAATCTAAGTTTGCAAGCCAGCCTGGGCTACAAACATCAATGCCATCCCCCAAGGCCTAGGTCGAAATTCTTAAGGCTGCAAACAACTTGGCTCTCCCCCAATCTATTTTATTATTGCAGTTTTCAGTCTTGAAGAAATCCTAGCACAGGAAGTCCAGAACTGTAGGAACGCTTTACTCAAATGCACCCCCTGTTCCTACCCAGCCCACTCAATACAAGCCTATGACTAAATACAAGTCTATGACAAAAATACCAGACTGATGACAACATGAAGGCAAGCATGCCAACCGAAGGAACGCCTACTATACAGACACTGCTTTCAAAATGACCTGAGGTCCGTCAACCTTTCACTATTGTCAAAACTGAGCAGTGCCCCATACTATAAAATTGGTAACTGGTCCGCTTAACCTCACCCAGCAGCTTAAAGCAGATAATATCTTCGGAGGGTCCTGCGGTCAGAAGCCCCGCCACTGGGACGTTTTCTGAAGCCAGGCGTCCAAACCCCGCTGGTGTCCCGGGTCGTCCCGGCCACGCCCCGCCCCTCCGCAGACTCCCACCAACCCGGGCCGCGCCAAGGGCTCAGAAAAGTGGGCGTTCACGCGGCGCAGGACTGGCTGGCCAGCGGAGGCAAAGGCGCGAGCCCCGGCCCGACCGACTCACCCTCGGGCAGCTCCACGGTGCGCGCGCGGCGCAGAGAGCGCGTCAAACGGTTGAGCTGCTCCATCGCTCTCTCCATCCTCGGCACGGCCTCCGCGAAGCCCCCGCCGCGCCCGCGGCCTCCGCGCCCGGCCCACTACATCCCTCCCCGCCCGGCCCGCGGGCAGAGAAGCAGGCTAACTGCAGCCGGCGCCCTCGGGAATTCGGCACTGCTAGCCCCAGCCCTCAGGGGTTTCGACCGCTGAGGAACAGCCAGTGCTGATGGGGGAACCCGCCGCCGCCGCCTCCGCTCGCTCGCGCCTTTCCTGTCGGGGCCCCGCTTCCCTCCTGGGCTCGCGCGGCCTTCTGGGAACTGTAGTTCCTGACTGGCGGGGCCGCGCGTCCAGGGCGGAGCCAAACCGGAGACCAGAACGGGTCACGCCCTCAGCAGAGCCGCGCTTGGAGCGGGGAATTAGAAGCGAGGTGAGCTGGCTGGGTTGGCGGTAAGCGGTACTGGAGAGACTTTTTAGGCGATCTCATACCCTCTCATTCTTCCCTACAAAGTTGTGCAGGAGCAGTCTCCTTCAATTCTGATGTACCCCTATAATGCAGATTGGAGATTTGCACAATTGTTATTAAATCCATCACTATCACCCTAATATTAATTCACTTGTTTTTCTGATAAATGAACGGCTTAAATGTCGTACTTGAATATGTCGAATTTTAAAAATAATAAAACTCAGGGGCTGGAGAGATAGCCTAGCGGTTAAGAGCACCGACTGCTCTTGCAGAGGACCTGGGTTCGATCCCCAGCACCCACATGGCGGCTAAGAACCGTCTGTAACTCCAATTCCAGGAGAACTCCAGTTCCAGGGGAATCCGACACCCTCTTCTGACCTCCGCGGCATTGCACGACACGGATGCACAAACCTGCATGCAGACAGTACATTCATACACATACAAAAATAAATAAAATTTAAAATAATAATAATAATAATAATAAAACTCGGGGCTGGAGAGATGGCTCAGCGGTTAAGAACACCGACTGCTCCCGGTTCGATTCCCAGCACCCACATGGCGGCTAAGAACCATCTTTAAGCCGGGCGTGGTGGTACAAGCCTTTAATCCTAGCACTCTGGAGGTACAGGCAGGCGGATCTCTGTGAGTTCAAGGCCAGCCTGTTCTACAAAGTGAGTTCCAGGCCACCTGGGACTATAGGGAGAACCTGTTTCAAAAAGACAGGGAGGGAGAGAGGGAGAGAGGGAGAGAGGGAGAGAGGGAGAGAGGGAGAGAGGGAGAGAGGGAGAGAGGGAGAGAGGGAGGGAGGGAGGAAGGAAGGAAGGAAGGAAGGAAGGAAGGAAGGAAGGAAGGAAGGAAGGAAGGAAGGGAAAGAAATGTGGCTAATGCAACTGAAAATAAAATCCATATTTAAGGGACTAGAGAGATGGCTCAGTCATTGAAAGCACTGCTCTTACAGAAGACATGGGTTCGATTCCCAGAACCATTGGGTTCCCTGGAACCCAATGCCATTTACTGCCCTCTGTGGGCACTGCACAACACAGGTGCTAAATGTCAAAGATTTTTTTCACTTTCCTTAAGGACCTCAAGGACACCAAACTGTCAAAAGGAAGCTTTTGGGCTGGAGAGATGGCCTAGCGGTTGAGAGCGCTGACTGATCTTGCAGAGGACCCGGGTTCGATCCCCAGCACCCACATGGCAGCTGAGAACCGTCTGTAACTCCAATTCCAGGAGAACTCCAGTTCCAGGGGCGTCTGACGCCCTCTTCTGACCTCTGCGGCATTGCACAACATGGGTGCACAGACCTACATGCAGATAGTACATTCATACACGTAAAAAAAATTAATAAAATTTTAAAAAAAGGAAGCTTTGAAAGGATATTTTGTATCATGAATTCCATTATCAAAAAACAAAGCAGGGTGTCCCATGCTTTAGTTCCAGCACTCGGAAGGCAAAAGCAGGTAGATCTCTGTGAATTCAAGGCCAGCCTGGTCTACGTAGTGAGTTCTAGGTTAGCTGGGGCTAGAAGGAGAACCTGTCTCAACGCCAAAAGGAGGTGAAGGAGGAGGAGGAGGAGGAGGAATAATTATATTCAGGTTCTAGCCAAGAATGGTGACTAACGCATCCAGTCTTCAGGAGGCAGAGGCAGGAAGATTTGAATTTGAGTATAACCTGGACCATATACCAAGTTCTAGACCAGCCTGAGTTGTTTTGCGATCTTAAAACAAAACAAAGAAATCCAGGTTCTTCTGGGCCCAGTCCATTTTAACCTTTTTTCTAATTCTGACTTTTCCCTTTCCTTCTGCACCTCCCCAGAAATTGTTATATTAGAGATACTCAAGCTTAAATTCCTCCTTCTAAAAGGAAGAAAACAATTCAACAGACACTGCAACAAAGAAAATATCAAAATAAATCACAAACTAAAATGGTATAAATTAGTTCAAATACATTAGGTATTAAAACACAAAGGCCTACAGATACAGCTCTTGGTAGAGTACATAGATCAGGCAAGATGGTATAAGCCTGTCATCCCAGCTCTCAGGAAGTAGAGACAGGAAGACCAGAAGTTCAGTTCATTTGGGGTTACATAAGGAGTTCAGCCAGCCTGAGTTACATGAGACCCTATCTTAAGAAAATAGCAACCAAAACCCAAACAAACTCAAGGTTTTAGATTGCATGTTTGAAGGAAAAATAGCAATGGATGTCACCTTTTAGATATAACCAACACAGCCAGGCGTGGTGGCGCATGCCTTTAATCCTAGCACTTGGGAGGTAGAGACAGGAGGATCTTTGTGAGTTCAAGGCCAGCCTGGTCTACAGAGTTCCAGGACAGCTGGGACTACAGGGAGACCCTGTCTCAAAAATACCAAAAAAAAAAAAAAAAAAAAAAATATATATATATAAAACCAATGCAAACTATAACCATGTAATCAAAAAGTCATCTTGATTTCTCTAAAAGGCTGTCTTTCATCATAAACATAAAATATAGGCTTTATATATGGGTCAGTGAAATTTAACCAATTGGCTATAGCCAAATCATCTTAGATGGCTGTCTTAAAAAGAGTTAGTCATACCCACCAATCACAGAAAAATTCGAAGTAACTGCTCCTTTAGTGCTGTAACTGCAGCGAAGTAAGCTTCTAACTATTGGTTCAAGGTCTTGTGGATCAGGATCTCTACTTCTTTTATTCTTTGTTTGTTTGTTTGTTTGTTTGTGACAGGGTCTCCCTGTATCCCTAGCTGGCCTGGAACTTGCTATAGACCATGCTGGCCTTGAACTCACAGAGATCCACCTGCCTCTGCCTCCTGAGTGCTGGGATTAAAGACATGCGCCCCCACACCCTGCAAACGTCTTACTATAACAAGAAGTTTTTAGTTTCTCTCAATTTGATCTAATTTTATTTTTTATGTATGAAAATATAAGAACAAAACAGCTATGTACTTTTGGGGGGGCTCTTTTTGAGACAGGGTCTCCCTGGAGCTCTGGCTGTCCTAGAACTCACTCTATTAGACCAGGCTGGCCTTGAACTCACAGAGATACACCTGCCTCTACCTCCCAAGTGCTAGGATTAATGGCGTGTGCCACGACACCTGGCTCTATGTACTGGTTTTTGTAATTTCCAAGAGGAAATGGGGGGAAATGTGCCTGAGAAATAGTAACCAAACAAGTCTGGTCTAGCACCGTGTCAAAGTTCTCCAGAGAAACAAGCAATAAAATGTGTGCGTACACATGTGCACAATGTAATTTGTAAGAGATTTATTGTAAGAAATTACCTCATGTGTTTATGGAAGTTGGTGAGTCCAAATTCTATGAAGCAGGCCATCAGACTTGAGACTCAGCAGAAGGAGTGGTGCAGTTCCAGTCCAAAGGCTGGAGACTAGACAGACAAGACACTGCTGCAGATGACATTGGAGGCAGCCTCCTGGAGAATACCTTGTTGCTTGCCCTAGGAGACCCATCCTTTATTTAGCTCTATTCAGGCCTTCAACTGATTCAACAAGCCTTATTTGCATTATGAAGGCCAATCTGTTTTTTACCCAAAATTCACAAAGCTAAATGTTAACCTTATCCTGGCAAGATGGCTTGCCAGTTGTCACCAAACCTGGCAACCAGAGTTTGATCCCCAAAATCCACATGGTAAAAGAAGACAGCAGATACCCACAAGTTGTGCTCTGACCTCTGCACACAGCTTGTGATACACATGCACATACACATATAAATAAATATTTTAAATTTAAATGAAACCTCATACAAAAATACCACACCAGTTGACACAAAATCAACTATCATAAAAATATTAATATGAACAAAATAAACTTGATGGCAAAAAAATTTTATTAGAGACTCCCCAGAAAGTTTATGATATGAACCTGTAACTCATACATACAATTAACTACCATAAACAATACTAATATAGAAAAATAGGTTATTAGAAAACCACTAGAAATTGTATTATATGAAACTGTAATTAACAAAATAGACTAAAAACAACTCCACAAATTTTAAGAATAAATGTCACCACCATAAGGGTAGCTAACATCCTTCTCTCTGAAACTGACAGAGCTAGCAGAATAAAACAGGTTCTGATGTACAGCATTCAATATCCTCAGTCTCATCTAAGGGCAGGTATGAACACTCACTTCACCTACTAAAAAGGATATTTGTAGGGCTAGAGACATAGCTCAGCAGTTAAGAGCACAGGCTATTCTTTCAGAGGACCCAGGTTCAGCACTTAACAACCCACACAGCACCTAACAACCATCTATATAACCCCAGCTCCAGGGGATCCAACTCCCTCTTGTGGCCTCCATGGGCATTGTATGCATGGGTGTACTTATATACACAAAGGCAAAACATTCATACACATAAAACATAAATAATGCTAGGCGTGCTGGTGCATGCCTTTAATCCTAGCACTTGGGAGGCAGAGGCAGGCAGATCTTTGTCAGTTCAAGGCCAGCCTGGTCTACAGAGTGAGTTGCAAGACAGCTGGGGCTATGAAATGGGCAACCCTGTCTCAAAAAAGACCTAATTAATTAATTGTAGCCAGGTATGGTAGAGGTAAGTGGATCTCTGTGAGAGCCACTCAAGCCTAGTCTACACAGTGAGTTTCAGGCCAGCTGGGGCTATGAAATGGGCAACCCTGTCTCAAAAAAGACCTAATTAATTAATTGTAGCCAGGTATGGTAGAGGTAAGTGGATCTCTGTGAGAGCCACTCAAGCCTAGTCTACACAGTGAGTTTCAGGCCAGCTGGGGCTATGAAATGGGCAACCCTGTCTCAAAAAAGACCTAATTAATTAATTGTAGCCAGGTATGGTAGAGGTAAGTGGATCTCTGTGAGAGCCACTCAAGCCTAGTCTACACAGTGAGTTTCAGGCCAGCTGGGGCTATGAAATGGGCAACCCTGTCTCAAAAAAGACCTAATTAATTAATTGTAGCCAGGTATGGTAGAGGTAAGTGGATCTCTGTGAGAGCCACTCAAGCCTAGTCTACACAGTGAGTTTCAGGCCAGCTGGGGCTATGAAATGGGCAACCCTGTCTCAAAAAAGACCTAATTAATTAATTGTAGCCAGGTATGGTAGAGGTAAGTGGATCTCTGTGAGAGCCACTCAAGCCTAGTCTACACAGTGAGTTTCAGGCCAGCTGGGGCTATGAAATGGGCAACCCTGTCTCAAAAAAGACCTAATTAATTAATTGTAGCCAGGTATGGTAGAGGTAAGTGGATCTCTGTGAGAGCCACTCAAGCCTAGTCTACACAGTGAGTTTCAGGCCAGCTGGGGCTATGAAATGGGCAACCCTGTCTCAAAAAAGACCTAATTAATTAATTGTAGCCAGGTATGGTAGAGGTAAGTGGATCTCTGTGAGAGCCACTCAAGCCTAGTCTACACAGTGAGTTTCAGGCCAGCTGGGGCTATGAAATGGGCAACCCTGTCTCAAAAAAGACCTAATTAATTAATTGTAGCCAGGTATGGTAGAGGTAAGTGGATCTCTGTGAGAGCCACTCAAGCCTAGTCTACACAGTGAGTTTCAGGCCAGCTGGGGCTATGAAATGGGCAACCCTGTCTCAAAAAAGACCTAATTAATTAATTGTAGCCAGGTATGGTAGAGGTAAGTGGATCTCTGTGAGAGCCACTCAAGCCTAGTCTACACAGTGAGTTTCAGGCCAGCTGGGGCTATGAAATGGGCAACCCTGTCTCAAAAAAGACCTAATTAATTAATTGTAGCCAGGTATGGTAGAGGTAAGTGGATCTCTGTGAGAGCCACTCAAGCCTAGTCTACACAGTGAGTTTCAGGCCAGCTGGGGCTATGAAATGGGCAACCCTGTCTCAAAAAAGACCTAATTAATTAATTGTAGCCAGGTATGGTAGAGGTAAGTGGATCTCTGTGAGAGCCACTCAAGCCTAGTCTACACAGTGAGTTTCAGGCCAGCTGGGGCTATGAAATGGGCAACCCTGTCTCAAAAAAGACCTAATTAATTAATTGTAGCCAGGTATGGTAGAGGTAAGTGGATCTCTGTGAGAGCCACTCAAGCCTAGTCTACACAGTGAGTTTCAGGCCAGCTGGGGCTATGAAATGGGCAACCCTGTCTCAAAAAAGACCTAATTAATTAATTGTAGCCAGGTATGGTAGAGGTAAGTGGATCTCTGTGAGAGCCACTCAAGCCTAGTCTACACAGTGAGTTTCAGGCCAGCTGGGGCTATGAAATGGGCAACCCTGTCTCAAAAAAGACCTAATTAATTAATTGTAGCCAGGTATGGTAGAGGTAAGTGGATCTCTGTGAGAGCCACTCAAGCCTAGTCTACACAGTGAGTTTCAGGCCAGCTGGGGCTATGAAATGGGCAACCCTGTCTCAAAAAAGACCTAATTAATTAATTGTAGCCAGGTATGGTAGAGGTAAGTGGATCTCTGTGAGAGCCACTCAAGCCTAGTCTACACAGTGAGTTTCAGGCCAGCTGGGGCTATGAAATGGGCAACCCTGTCTCAAAAAAGACCTAATTAATTAATTGTAGCCAGGTATGGTAGAGGTAAGTGGATCTCTGTGAGAGCCACTCAAGCCTAGTCTACACAGTGAGTTTCAGGCCAGCTGGGGCTATGAAATGGGCAACCCTGTCTCAAAAAAGACCTAATTAATTAATTGTAGCCAGGTATGGTAGAGGTAAGTGGATCTCTGTGAGAGCCACTCAAGCCTAGTCTACACAGTGAGTTTCAGGCCAGCTGGGGCTATGAAATGGGCAACCCTGTCTCAAAAAAGACCTAATTAATTAATTGTAGCCAGGTATGGTAGAGGTAAGTGGATCTCTGTGAGAGCCACTCAAGCCTAGTCTACACAGTGAGTTTCAGGCCAGCTGGGGCTATGAAATGGGCAACCCTGTCTCAAAAAAGACCTAATTAATTAATTGTAGCCAGGTATGGTAGAGGTAAGTGGATCTCTGTGAGAGCCACTCAAGCCTAGTCTACACAGTGAGTTTCAGGCCAGCTGGGGCTATGAAATGGGCAACCCTGTCTCAAAAAAGACCTAATTAATTAATTGTAGCCAGGTATGGTAGAGGTAAGTGGATCTCTGTGAGAGCCACTCAAGCCTAGTCTACACAGTGAGTTTCAGGCCAGCTGGGGCTATGAAATGGTGTCAAAGAAATTTTTTAAAATGTTTTGTTTAAAAATATGAAGAGTAGTTGCTTTCTTCTGAACAATTTCAGTGAGTAGAATCTAGGAAAACCATAACAGATGCAGATTGGGGATGGTAAAGAACTAAACGAATGCAATGAACAGAGACAACTATCAAAGGAAAATAAGGTGGTCTGTGGAATGGAAACACTGCAAGGAAGGAGCCAGAAGAAACCCTGAGCCAAAACAGGCAGCCTACACCCCACATGCTGCAGCACCATGCAGCAAAGTGCAGGGTCCTCTATTTGTCCTCTTGGAGCTCTTCTTCAACGACTAGAGCCAGGTGAGAACCTGAAATTGTTCTGGATCCTGGATCTATTAAGTAGATACTTGCTATCCTATGCTGTGTACCTTGTGCAGATATAACAAGCTCTGTAGGAGATCTCCTGAGACCAGCAGAAGGAAAAGCAGGAAGGCAGGTAGGAAGTGGGTGCCTCAGCAAGGCTGATTGTTGATCCCTTAATCCAGCTGTCTTTGGCTTAATTGGCTTTTGTGACTGTGGGGGCGGAGTTATCCTCCCAGCTGGTATTAAAGGTAGGGTTGTGTGACTCGAGATCTGAGATCTCCTGAGACCAGTGGAAGATACCAGGGCACCGGCTAAAGAGCCGCCTCCCCGCCCCCTCCCACCAACTGGGATTACGAAGGCATCTGAAGGAGGCAAGCAAAGCAAGACTTCAACACAGTGAAGAAGCATTTAGGACTCACATTGGAATACAGGTAAGGAGAAGCCCATATGCCAGGAACACAAAGAAGAGACAATACTGGAAAGGGCCAGGATAATCCCACACCAAGCTCTACCAACCCTATGGAAGAATCCTGCAGTGGGATCCCTCTAGGGATGCCCCAGGACACAGATAACAGAAACACAATTGGGAACATATTTAAAGAACTACAAGACTATAAAGAACAAATCAAAGAACTGAGAAAAGAGAATGAAGAACTCAAGAAGGACCTAGAGAGAGAGAATGACACTGAAAAGATCACTTGCTGAAAAAGATAAGGAAACCAACCAGTGAAGCAAAGAGCTACAGGAAGAGATTGAGAAGCTCCAAAAAGAAGTAGAAATACTAAAAAAATCAGAAGAGGAAATGAAAAAGGAAATCAAACACTCATCCAATCAAGAGAAAAGGAATGGAAAAAGCCTCAGAAGCAGAATGGAGAAAGCAGAACAAAGAATATCAGACCTGGAAGATAACACAGAACAACTAAAAACCTCAAGGAAAAATTATGAAAAATTTAAAATTACACAAAAGTGGAACAACCAGGAACTGTGGGACACTATGAAAAGATCAAACCTCC
>VZQC01005092.1:4336754-4358057 GCA_009823505.1 Rhizomys pruinosus
AACATGTAGAGAAGGAATACAAGAAGACCTTCCCACTCACAATAGCCTCAAAATTAATAAGATACCTGGGAACAAACTTAACCCAAAATACCAAAGATCTCTACAACAAAAATTTAAACCCCTAAAGAAGGAGATTGAAAATGACATTAAAAGATGGAAGAACCTTCCATGCTCATGGATCAGGAAAATTAATATAGGAAAAATGTCCATTTTACCCAAACTGATATGCAATCCCAATCAGAATCCCTATGAGCTTCTTCACAGACTTGGAAAAAAGATCGTTAAATTCATATGGAAAAACAAAAGACCCCAAATATCGAAAGCAACCATGAGTAAAAAATGCAATAAGGGGGGATTGCCCTACCAGACTTCAAACTATATTACAGGGCCATGGTCATAAAGACAGCCTGGTACTGGCACAAAAAACAGACCAGCTGACCAATGGAACAAAATTGAAGATCCAAATTTGAGCTCATACAATTTCAACCACCTCATATTTGACAAAGGGGCAAAAAAATCCTCAATGGAGGAAGGATAGCATCTTCAGCAAATGGTGCTGGCAAAATTGGATCACCATCTGTAGAAGAACAAAATTAAACCCATACCTCTCACCCTGTACGAAAATAAACTCCAAGTGGATCAAAGATCTCAACATGAAGCCTGAAACCCTGAAGGTGATAGAAGAAAAAGATGGCAACAACCTACAAGACATAGGTATAGGAGGAGACTTTCTAAACCAGACAGCAGCTGCATGGGAAGTAAGGTCACCAGTTGACAAGTGGGACCTCATAAAACTCAAAAGCTTCTGTACAGCAAAAGAAACAATCAAGGAGGTGAAGAGAAAACCCAAAGAGTGGGAAGAAATCTTTACCAGTGACACATCTGACAAAGCATTAACGTCAAGAATATATAAACTACTCAAAAAACAAAGAAGTAAGAAGACAAATGACCTACTCAAAAGATGGAGTAAAGAGCTAAACAGAGTCTTCACCAGTGAGGAATTAAAGATGGCTGAGAGCCTGGCGTGGTGGCGCATGCCTTTAATCCTAGCACTTGGGAGGCAGAGGCAGGCGGATCTTTGTGAGTTCAAGGCCAGCCTGGTCTACAGAGTGAGTTCCAGGACAGCTGGGGCTACGGGGAGACCCTGTCTCGAAAAGACAAAAAATAAATAAAATAAAATAAAGATGGCTGAGAAACATATTAAAAAGTGTTCATCATCATTAACAATTAAGGAAATGCAAATTAAAATCACTCTCAGATATCATCTCACTCCATATGGCTAGCTAAGATCAAGAAAACAAAATACAACAGATGCTGGAGGGGTTGTGGGGAAAGGGGAACACTCATCCACTGCTGGTGGGAATGTAATCTTGTACAACCACTATGGAAAGCAGTGTGGAGAATCCTTAAAAGACTTGGAATGAGCTTACCACCTGACCCAATCATACCACTCAGCTACTTGTATGGTTTCGCCTGCCTAGGGCAGGTTAGGTTGATGAGGGACAAGCTCTGCGCATGTGTAATTCTCAGCATACTGGCTACTACAGAATCGTGGAAACCCTGAAGGTTCGGTGTGAGGACAGGATAGCAAACTCCAGGATGTTGCTGGATGCCTCTCATCACTTCAGCATGATCAGCCATTTAAACACATGTTACGTATAAGCACTGAGCTGAGTAGTCCGTCACATACATTATTTATTAGCTCCTCAAACAAATCATCGTTACATAGGAAAACATATTCTATACATTAGTCTGAAATAAAGCTATCCCAATCTGGTTAAGAAAAGTAGTTCTCATATCATAAATGCACAGTAACTGGGGATGAATTTAACTAATTCACATAACAAGATCTGAGTGACTACAGAGAATCTGGATTTCTACTCTTTTTCGTGATCAATATTTATTCTCTTCTAATCATTTAATAGTTCAATGAGCAAACACTCCTGGCTAGGAATAATCTGAAAGTTAAAATGCTGTGTATTTATTCTCATAAAATAATTTTGAGGAGATGAGATTCTGTAATGTTTAGGAAAATATGAATTGCATGACTTCTTTGAAATCATTTGACAGTATGAGGATCACAGTATGTTATTGGGTTAGTACAGGTGTTCCAGTTAGTAATAATAAGTGTTATATACAGTGTCAGCATAGCACTATTCCTGGTTTCCATACATGAAACATTAAACACAGTAAACACAGTGCTTGTCACAAAAATTTAACCACAGCCAAGACTGTATTTTCTGAATCTATTAAAAATTAGATTTGAATTAAAATAACAAATCCACAAAATCAATAAACTAACCTCTTAGTACAATAGTACAATAGTTTACATAGATCAGAGTACATAGAAAAATGACCATTTATATATTATAAGAATTATATAATTAAGCTATTGTGAGTGCTTCTGTCATATTCGCTGCAGTTGATGTCCTTTACTGTGGTTCTCTTGGGCTATATAGTAGACTATGTGCTGACTTAGGTTTTTGAAAGACACCTGTAATGTTGCATAATAAACTTTCCGTGTCAATAGCTAAATATAGTATATGAAACAAACAAACAAACAAAAATAACAAGCTCTGTAGTAGCCAGTATGCTGAGAATTACACATGCGCAGAGCTTGTCCCTCATCAACCTAACCTGCCCTAGGCAGGCGAAACCATACAAGTAGCTGAGTGGCAGACCTGGGCCAATCACAGGGTGAGAAGAGGAGAGCGGGAATGCTAACAGTACATAACCCCTTACCCTGCCCCCAATAAAGGAGTCCATGACAGCTTGCCCTCTGTCTGCGTTCACCCGATTCCCAGGGTCTGTGTCTTTTTTTTTTTTTTTTTTTTGTATGTGTATGAGTATACTGTCTACATGCAAGTCTGTGCACCTGTGTAATGCAATGCCACAGAGGTCAGAAGGGGGCGTCAGATTCCCCTGGAACTGGAGACAAAGACAGTTTTCAGCCACTGTGTTGATGCTGAGGATCAAACCCGGGTCTTCTGCAAAGGCAGTTGGCACTCTCAACCGCTAGGCCATCTAGCCAGCCCCAGGTCTGTGTCTTGACTCTGCGCCTCTCACCCCCAGTTCCTTCACAGTCGGACCCTAAAAATTCCCCAGCAGGCCTGGGGGATTGTCTACATCTGGCGCCTGGCCTCTTCCCTCGGTGGCTGGTCAGTCAAAGATGGGTAATACTCTGCAAAATCAGGGCAACCTAAGACAGATGCAGTCAAATGTTGTAATGCCAGAGGTGGGGTCAACAAGGTTCGGGTATAGCACCAGAGCTCCCACTGGACTGCACCTCACACAAAATTAAATACAAAGGGTGGAAATGTAGTAGCCAGTATGCTGAGAATTACACATGTGCAGAGCTTGTCCCTCATCAACCTAACCTGCCCTAGGCATGCGAGACCGTACAAGTATCTGGGTTGCAGACCTGGGCCAATCACAAGGCAAGAAGAGGAGAGGGGAATGCGAACAGTACATAACCCCTACCCTGCCCCCAATAAAGGAGTCCGCGACAGCTCGCCCTCTGTCTGCGTTCACCCGACTCCCAGGGTCTGTGTCTTGACTCTGCGCCTCTCACCCCCGTTCCTTAACGGTCGGACCCCAAAATTCCCCAGCAGGCCTGGGGAATTGTCTACAAGCTCCCTCACTATGTAGAGCTATAAGTCATAGATTAAAGTGGGAAAACAGACTGGGGTATAAGCGGCATAGCACATGCTTAGCATGCTCAAGGTCCTGTTCTCAATTTCCAGCACAATGATAATAACAACAATAATTTCTGAAACAAGACAGAAAAAGGAAAAATCTGTTAAAACTGATACTTTTTCAAATTGTCACAAAATTATCTAAATATTTCCCCCCAGATTATCTTTAATTCTCAGTGTTTGGGGGGGATTGTGATTCATCATTTGTAAGTCATCATCATCTGTTTGCTTGCTTGATTGTTTTTTAAATTTTTTTAATTTTATTCATTTCCGTATGTGTATGAATGTACTGTCTGCACGCAGATCTGTGCACCCGTGTCGTGCAATGCCGCGGAGGTCAGAAGAGGGTGTCGGATTCTCCTGGAACTGGAGTTCCCCTGAAATTGGAGTTTCAGACGGTTCTCGGCCGCCATGTGGGTGCTGGGGATCGAACCCGGGTCCTCTGTAAGAGTGGTCGGCTCTCTTAACCGCTACGCCATCTCTCCAGCCCTATTTGTTTGTTTGTAACAGTCTCATGCAGCCCATGCTGGCCTGAAATTCACGAAGTAGATAGATGCAAATGACCTTGAATTTCGTTATCTGCCACCAGCCCCAGTCTATTCAGTGTTGGGAATCAAACCTAGGGCTTTGCGTATGCTAGGAAAGCACTCTGTCTGCTTAGCTACATCCCCAGCCTATAACTCTAACTTAACACTGAAAAGTCATCAGAATGTTTGCACAGATTTTTTTTTTTTTTGGTCTTCTTGAAACAGGGTCTCCCTGTGGCCCCAGCTGCCCTGGAACTCAGTATATAGATCATTCTTATCTCAATCTCATAGAGATCCATCTGATTCTGCTTCACAAGTTGCTGGAATTAAAGGTGTGTGCCACTATACCTGGCTTGAATAAAGACAAAGATCTACCTATCTGCCTGTCTGTCTTTCCTTTTGGAGTTTTGAGTTTTAGAGACAGTTCTTACTATGCACCCAATGCGGACCTAGAACTCCCTATGTAGTCCTCTTGTCTCAGTTCCCCAGTGCTGAGATTACAGGATTACATTTGTGTATCAATTAGCATAACAGACAGATATTCTTAATATTTTTTGAATAATTATACTCAGGGATGTATAATTAAAATGAGAGAAAATTGTTCTAAAGATAGAAAACCATTCTGTGAATGACTGAAAACATCAGAAACAACTTTCCCAACATTCAATCGACTAAGCAAAATATAAGGCAGGCAGTAATCTAGTTATTCCCTGGACCACTGCTTTGCCCAAAGCAGTCCTCACTCACACCTGCACAGGCAGGTTGTTGTGTAGTGTATAAGAGGTCAGGCTGGGCATGGGCCAAGGGAGCAAGCCAGTGAACAGCATTACTCCACGGCCTGTGCTTCAGCTCCTTCCTCCAGGTTCCTGCCTTGAGTTCCTGCCTTGGGCTCCCTAAGTGATGAACTGTGACTCAGGAGATGTGATGGTGTTGGTCAGAGTGTTTTGTCACAGCAATGGAAGACAAACCAGAACACACGACATGGGTGCACAGACCTGCATGCAGACAGTACATTCATACGCATACAGAAATAAATAAAATTAAAAAAAATTTTTTTTAAAGAGTAATAGATAATTATAAACCTGCTTGCATGGGTGGTCCAATTTGAAATGTGGTCCCACTTAGGAGAAATGTGAATTATAGGATTTCTACAAATCACAGAAATTGTGACTGTGTAAAGTAAGAGCTTGTGGGTACGATTAAAATAAATTGATATTTCAAACTCTCACATTCCAACAGAAAAATACCATGGTTTATGCTAATATTATGCTATATCTTCCTATGTTGTTAGGCTACCAGTAGATGTAGACAGTGTTCACAAGCTGATTCAGACTGATACAACAAACTTCTCCATTAAACAGAAATCTATAAATAGATTTCTGTAGACTTTTTTGATATTCAATCACCTTAGTGACCAATTGAGAGAGCGGCCACACGGTCATGTTTCCTACAAAAAATAATAGTTTCAACAAAACTAGTTTATTGAACTTGTATATTTGAACTCTTTTTTTTTTTTTTTTTTTTGCCTTTTTAGACAGGATCTCCCTGTAGCCCCAGCCAGCCTAGAACTTGCTATGCAAACCAGGCTTGTGTCAGTCTCACAGAGATCCACCTGCTTCTGCTTCCTGAGTGATGGGATTAAAAGCAAGTGCCAAGCCGGGTGTGGTGGTGCACACCTTTAATCCCAGCACCCGGGAGGCAGAGGCAGGTGGATCTTTGTGAGTTTTATTTTAGTAAGTACTGCTGGGAGAGAGAGAGAGAGAGAGAGAGAGAGAGAGAGAGAGAGAGAGAGAGAGAGAGAGAGAGAATGGTGTATGTATGTATGGGGGGTGCATTTATCTATGGAGGTGACAACAGAGGAGTGAGAATAGAGGCTAGAGGTCCGAATCAGATATTCCTCTATTCTTCCTTCTCCACCCTGTTTCTTGAGAACCTGAGCTAAACGGTTTGGTAGACTGGCTGGCTAAAGAGCTCTAAATATGCATCCCTGCCCCCAGCAACGGTGTTACAGATACATGTGATCACACCTGGTTTTGTAAGTGGATGCTGGGATCAAAACTCATGCTTACATGGCAAAGATTTTATTTATGGAGCCATCTCCCAGCTCAGTGATGGCTTTTTTAACATTTACTTTTGATTACATGAAAGAGACTAATGACATCATTTTATCATTGACTTACTTAATTCCAAATCCAAAACATAGGTTTATGTGCTTTATTGAATAATAAAGTATGATAAAAACAAAACATTAAGTATGGTTAAGTACTTAATAAATAATATAATAAAGAATATGATTTTTTACATTCAAGGTTTTCAAGTTCAGAAAAGAAAGTTGAAGAACATACATATTTGATAATATACAGAAAGCTGTGGAGAAAACTTCAACTGTACCAACCTCCTGAGGATGTTAGGAAGCAAATTGTTGCTTCAGTATAAGGAGGACAATTTCATGCTTGAAAGAGGTCATGTTTACTCATGAAGACCAGAAAGGAGCAGGATGATCAGCTTAGCACATAACAGCTGAGTATCAGGAGCTGATTTAGCCAGGGCTTATCAGCAATTGAGGAATTGAGGCTAACATTTTAGCCAGATTCCTGTTAGCCTTGAATGACATTTGTAGAAGCTTAAAGTTGTTCTACAAACCATGAGAAATAGTAGTGGGGAAGAGTGGCAACAAGTGAATGAATTCAGAACATACTAAAATCATCCAGCTGACTGAAAACAGATGTTATATTTAGAGAGAATAAGGGAGCAAGGCGTGTAGAAGTCCTGTGGACTAACAGGATGCAGGGGCTAGAAACTCTGTCAATAGACCAGATGGGTAAGAGTGCAGCATGACTTCTGTGGGAGTCAAGAATAGATTGAGCCTATTTCGAAAAGCCAGTTCAAAACTTGTTTAAAAGCTGGCATAGATGGGGTTGGAGAGATGGCTCAGGGTTAAAGGCTCTGGCTGCTCTTGCAGAGGACATGGATTTAATTCTCATCAGATACAAGCTGTGATGAGATCTGGTACCCTCTTCTGGATTCTATTGTGCATTGCACACGTGGTGCATTTACATATGTGCTGGCAAAATGCACATATCTAAATAAATAATTGTTTTAAAAGTTGGGCATGGTGGCTTATGCCTATAATTCCAACATATGAGAGGCCAAGACAGGAGGATTACATATTTTTGTTCTATTACTTCTTTATTTTTTTATTTTTTAACAATATGTAATAATTTATGAGTACAAGCATCCTTAATGTAAAACCAATTTGCAAGCAGTTGTGCCCCAACCCACACAGCCCAAGGGTCCCAACATCCAGCTGGCAGGGGGCTTGTATGTTCAATCAAGTTGATCAAATAAGTGTCCAGACTATATTGCTGTAGTTTCACCATTCACCCCAATCACAGCCCTTACATTCTACCATGCCCCCTCTTCCACAGATTGTTCCCTAGGCTTAGAAAAGGGGCACAGGTGGATGAGAAGCAAAACAGTCTACTTTCTCTGGAGCTGTTGTCTTGGTCTCTAGTCAATTCTGGCTGTTTTCTTTCATGGGCTGCCAGCTTGTCCAGGCATAACCTTTCGATCCTACTAATGAAGCACATGCAATTAGATATATAGGTATTTAAACAGTATAATATATAGCCTTTCGATCCTACTAATGAAGCACACGCAATTAGATATATAGGTATTTAAACAGTACTAATTGTTATGGTAGGTTACTTTGGTATAGACACAGATGTTTGGATGGTATGTTAATCCATGAATTACATTTTCTTCTGTTAAGTATGACAGGGTCTTCCTGTGGTTTATAACATCTCCTAACCATTAGAGGATGTAAGCTTGTGGCATCAGCCGTGGGTTATTCCTCCAAGGAGAGAGCTAATAGCCAATTAGATTTGGGATATACAGACATATGGCTGCCACTGCTGCACAGTATTTCCAGGCAGGTGAGGTGTAGCTGGTGCTGACGGAGGAGTCTTGCTTGACTCAAGGAGACCTATATTTGCTTTATTGGTTTAGTGGCCTTTGGTAACAGTCTCTGGTATTCCAGAGACCAAATGTACACTTGCGAGTGTGGTCTCAATACATCTTTCCCATGCTTACATCAGGTCTTCGACAGCAGGGCCTTATTGCCTCTCTTCTTGCAGTTATCCCAGTTTACAAGCAAGAAGCCTTTATCTTTTGGGGGGGCTTGGATCCCCTGGCCAACATCTTCTTGGTAGAATAATCCATTGCTGATATCAGAGTTCTCCTGTATTAATATATTTAGCTTAAGTGCATAGCTTAAGGAGACTTTAGTATTATATTTGGATCTGAATAGAGAATAATCCTTTTCACAGTTCCTATGTCAATTAGTCAATTAAAGGGCAGTTTTACTGGTTTTATAAGAGATTACCTCTATAACAGTTGGCTCCAATTTACAGTTTGAGAATGATCTCACCATCATATTTTTCCTTGTTCTATGGGGGGGAGGTAAGAAAGTTTCTTGTATTAAAACTTTGCGTTACCTAGAAGGTAAGTTTTGTTAGGACTCATTATAAATAGTTGTTACAAGTAGGATCCACAGAGGGGTTTGATGTCTGTAGCAGTCTGAGGCTTTTCTTCCTTTCAATGTCCAAACAGGCCAACCTTTCTGCTGGCACTTCCTGGTACATCCTACACAATGCAAAGCTGTATCTTTTCTTTCTCAGCCGTTAAGTTTGTGACATTTCGACCTGCGGGAACATACAAATCTTTTCCCATAGTTAGTTTTAAGATTTGAATTGCAAAGTTTTGACAAAAAGATTTCATATATATCTGTATCCCCCCTTTTTATTTTAGGTTTTTGTTTTTTGACCCATGAGTCTCAAAAAGGCAGTTGTAGTACACATACCTATAGGCTGGAATCAAGGCACAGATTTCATCAAATTCACCCAAGCTGCTTTGGGTGACTTGTTTGTGGTTAACTTGGGAAGCAAACTTAATTTTTTAAGTTAAATCATCCTACAGGTAAAAGAGAATGCTACAAGATGATACTGTACAACGGAAAAATTATAGAGAATATTTGTATGTGCCAATCCCAAAGTTATTGTTATACAGATTTTAAGTAAAACAAATGTGGACAACAATAATTTATATTTCCAATTAACTCAGGTGCATTACTGTTTTTATCAGAACCTTTAAACCAATGTTGTTTAATATACGCATATTTACTTTTACTAAGTCCTAAACACCATGTAACCAGTAGACAGACTCTGGGCAAGATTGGATACTTGTTGAACTCACATCAATTAAATATACATTAATCGAATATACACCCGTGTCCCTCTCCTGCCCCTCCCACCCCTCCCGATTCACCATTTCAGTCAGTTTTCTGATGCAGTCTTTCTGTTGTTCTTCTTTTTTTTATTTATTTTTATTTTTATTTATTTATTTTTTTTAATTTTTTTTTATTATTATTTATTTTTGTATGTGTATGAATGTATTGTCTGCATGCAGGTCTGTGCACCCGTGTCGTGCAATGCCGCGGAGGTCAGAAGAGGGTCTCGGATTCCCCTGGAACTGGAGTTCTCCTGGAATTGGAGTTACAGACGGTTCTTAGCCGCCATGTGGGTGCTGGGGATTGAACCCGGGTCCTCTGCAAGAGCGTTGGTGCTCTTAACCGCTAGGCTATCTCTCCAGCCCTTTTATTTATTTTTTTATGTGTATGAATGTACTGTCTGCATGTAGGTTTGTGCACCCGTGTCATGCAATGCCGTGGAAGTCAGAAGAGGGTGTCTGATTCCCCTGGAACTGGAGTTAAAGACGGTTCTCAGCCACCATGTGGGTGCTGGGGATCGAACCCGGGTCCTCTGCAAGAGCAGACGGTGCTCTTAACCGCTAGGCCATCTCTCCAGCCCCTCTGTTGTTGTTATTTTAATATGCATCCCTCTCCACAAGAAATATTTATAACTGGGTTATTGGCACTAGCATCCACATATGAGGAATACCATTCGTCGCTTGTTTTTCTGGGACTGTGTTACTTCACTTAATATAATATCTTCTAGCTCCAAGAAGGATTACATATTAAAAACCAACATGAACTACATAGTATGACCCTGTCATGCAGACACACATGTAAAAGTAAAATCCCCCCTACACACACACACACACACACACACACACACGTCTCTACACCTTTTTTTCTGGTGCTGGGAATTGAACTCATGCTCCACCAGTGATCTACCACTGAGCTACAGACCCAGCAAAACTCTATGTAACTGATGTTCATGGAGGTAAACAATTACTTTGAACTTATTATCTGTTTCTCCTAAAGCTAGGTATGATTCTGATTTGGTGATATATTTGATTCTGTCCTTTCCTGCACTTTGAGACACTGGACTTCTGGGGAATATATGCTACCTTGTTTCTAGAATGCTGTTTTTTTTTGGCACATACTATAACAATCCTGAGTCTAGAGTTTGGGGAGACTATTCTCGATTTATCACATGTATACATCTGTCATTTGAGTACTGTGTTTTCACATTCATATTGGCTGCAGGTCTGTCTTACTTAAATCAATGTTGATCACTTTTTCAAAAAAAAACAAGCATAGCCACTGTTTTAGTTTCTCTTCAATTGCTGTGACAAAACAGTCTGACCAATTCCAACTTGGGAAGTAAGGGTTTATTTATCTTATATCTCCCATGTCACAGTTCATCACTTAGGGAGTCCAAGATAGGAACTCAGAGCAGGAACCTGGAGATAGGAGCTGAAGCACAGGCCAAGGAAGAATGTTGTTTATTGGCTTATTCCTCTGGCCCATACTCAGCCTGCTTTCTTATACTTTATGCAACAACCTGCCCAGGGGGTGACACCACCTACAGTGGGCTGGGCCTTCCCACATCACTCAGCAATCAAAAAATACCCCACAGATATGGCCACAGGCCAGTTCAATGGAGACAATTCCCCAATTGAGGATCCTTCAGCACAGTTGTGTCAAGTTGATTTTAAAGCTATCCAGCACAGCCACCAAAGGTAGAGGATACCAAGAGATTGAAGAAAGAAATAGACAAATCCAAGATTGAATGATATATTAGGGTCTTGGGGACAGTAGACTATCTTGGATAACATCAAGTGAGATTTCCAGCACTATGAGAAAGAAGAGTATAGTGATAAAAGACAAAAGTGGCTAGACCAGAATACACCTGGACTTTCTCAGAAACCATTAACACATCAAGACAGCAATTTAAAAAAACAAAGTCTGAGAGGGTTGGAGAGATGGCTCAGCCATTAAGAGCACTGGCTGCTCTTACAGTGGACCTGGTTTCGGTTCTCAGCACCCAGATAGCGGCTAACAACTCTTGGTAACTCTAGTTCCAGGGAATCCAACACCCTGTTCTGACTTCTGGAGCATTGCATGACATGGGCACACTTACATACATGCAGGCAATAGACTCATACACATAAAAAATAAATAAATAATTTTTAAAGTCTGACAGAGCCCAGAATAGCGGCAGAAGCATGAAATCCCAGCACTCTGGGGCTAAATTGATATAATCAAGAATTATAGGCCTTCCTGGGATTAGAGAGATGTTGTGAAAGGAAGGGAGGGAAGAATAAAAAGGAGAGGAAAAGAGAGACAGAAAAAGAAAGGAAAGAGAGGAGGGAAGGAAATGAGAAGAGAGTAGAGAAGAGGAAAAGGTCTGGAGGTTGGTGGTGTGGTTCAGTGGTAGAGGGCTTGCCTTGAACAAACCAGGCCCCATGTTCCATTTCTAGCCCTGCCCAAAATAAAAAGAATTCAGAGCAATTGATTTCAAAAGGGAAGAAAAAGAAAAACAGTCTGTCATTGACCTACACAAAACATGTGGTTGACGTAATAGTTGTATCTGCCTGTCTTAAAGGGTTTAGAATGCAGGCCAGGGACATCTAGCAAGCAAAATGGCTGTTATAACTAAGATGGTTACAGTCAGATCAAGCTGGAGCCCTACAATCACCCATAAAGAATTAATTTTTCCATCTTTTCTTCAAGATAAAAGTACAGTGAGAAGATTAAAGGTCTAATTTCCTCCACCTGAGTCCTTTTTTTTTTAATTTTTTTTATTTTTTCTTTATTTCTGTATGTGTATGAATGTACTGCCTGCATGCAAGTTTGTGCACCCGTGTCGTGCAATGCTGCGGAGGTCAGAAGAGGGTGTCGGATTCCCCTGGAACTGGAGTTCTACTGGAATTGGAGTTTCAGACGGTTCTTGGCTGCCATGTGGGTGCTGGGGATCGAACCCAGGTCCTCTGCAAGAGCGGTCGGCGCTCTTAACCGCTAGGTCATCTCTCCAGCTCCTGAGTCCTTTTCAAATAGAGAGCAGAAACATAGCCATTGTACTGCTGAACTGACAGAAACATGTGATTCATACAAACTCTCTGGCAACCTTTGCTTTTTCTAAGTTGGGTGATACAATAATGTTTGCATATTGATATGAATAATAAAGTGTAGAAGAAAAAGTCGCCGGGTGTGGTGGCGCACGCCTTTAATCCTAGCACTTGGGAGGCAGAGGCAGGAAGATCTTTGTGAGTTCAAGGCCAGCCGTGGCTACAGAGTGGAAGTTGGCAGGACAGCTGGGCTACAGGGAGACACTACTTCTTAGAGAGACAAAAGACAAAAAAAAAAAAGAATAGAGAAAAAGTCACACAATACCAGAGAAAGAGAACAATTGCTCTTTGTCAATAAAAAAAGATGGGAACTAGTGCTCCCATCATAGTCCCCATGAGGGACACCTCATGGACAGAGACACTGGACGAGAGGGAAGGCAAAATTCATTGGTGTGGATTTTTTTTCTTACTGCTTTTATTATATCATCAAATAAACAGTGACCAAGAGTGAAGCATGATAGATGGATATTAGAGTTAGTGGGAAAAGAAGACAATATGAGCCATGTTACTTAGGAGAATAAGAGAAGGGATTGACTGACAAGATATACCAGTTCTATTAGGTCATGAATTTAAAGATCAGCTTGTGCTTGGATTTGTCTTTCTATCTAGCCTAACAGCATCCTGGCTGTTGTTTCAGATTGGATAGATAGGTGTATTTAATCAAACCTGTTAGATAGATAGACAGAGATGGGGGATGAATGGATGGATGGATGGATGGATGGATGGATGGATGGATGATAAATAGATTATAGATAGGTTATAGATAGATGATAGATGATTGATTGATTGATAGATTATAGATAGATGATTGATTGGTAGATAGATTATAGATAGATGATAGATACATAGATAAATAGATTATAGATAGGTTATAGATAGATGATTGATAGATAGATAGAAGATAGATAGATAGATAGATAGATAGATAGATAGATAGATGTATTCTGCCAAACTTGGGGATTGTCCAGGTGAGCATGGCGATAGGAGAAAAGGGCAATAGAAGTTTAGGGTGCATGCAGGGAGAAACTTCAGGGAAGAATGAAGGCACTGGAAAGAAGAAAAAAAAACTGAAAGGGATCTCAACTGGAGAAAGGGACAACAGCTGAGTCCCTGATTCTTACAGGAGCTGAAGCAAATACTAGTTGGCTAAGCTTAAGGTTAAAAAGTCAGTCTTGCCAACCTTCCAGCCCCAGCATGCTCCGGGGGCACAGCTACTTGTGCTCCACACAGCACAAGACCTTGTCCTGCAGAACGCCAACTTGCAAAGGAACATGTGGGGGCTGCCTTGCTGGGGATTTTGGGCACTCCTGTGCCCCATAGAGGCCTGGTATCACCGAAACATTTTAACCTTCCAGCCCCAGCATGCTATGGGGGTGCACCTACCTGTGCTCCACACAGCACAAGACCAGTGTGTGCACCAATGGGCGAGCAGACTTCACCTGTGTCCTGCAGATGCCAACTTGCAAAGGAACAGGTGAGGGCTGCCTTCCTGGGGACTTTGGGCACCCCTGTGCCCCATAGAGGCCTGGAATCGCCCGGGACATTCCAACCCTCCAGCCCCAGCATGCTACAGGGGCAGAGCTACCTGTGCTCCACACAGCACAAGACCAGCATGTGCCCTGCTGGGCAAACGGACTTCATTAGTGTCCTGCAGAACACCAACCTGCAAAAGACCAGCCTAGGGAAGTGGTGGTGCAGAGGATCTAGCTGTGCAGCCAACGTTGAGGCATCAGAACCCAAAGGAACAAATAAACAATGAATCCACATGCCAAAGACACACACACACACACACACACACACACACACAAAACCCAACATGGGAAAATCTCATAATAAATCCACACCGAACTCTACCAACCCTACAGAAGACTCTGACAACAAGATCTCCCTGGAAGGAAACCAAGACACAGATTTTAGAAAAACAAATGTGGACATATTCAAACAAATTAGAGAAATAAGGGAAGAGAATTAAAAACTCAAGAAGTACCAAGAGGGTGATAATGATAATCATTGGAAAGAACTAAGGGGAGAGCTTGAAAATCTCAAGAAGGACCTAGAGGGAGAAAATGACAAACATTGGAAAGAACTGAAAGGAGAAAATGACAAACTACAGGAGGAAGTGGAAATGCTGAAAAGATCCCAGGCTGAAAGAGAAAAAGAAAATGACCAACAATCCAAGGACCTACAAGATGAGAATGACAGGCTCAAGAAGGAAGTGGAAACACTAAAGAAATAACAGGAGGAAATGAAAAAGGAAATTGAACATTTATCCAATCAACAGGAAAGGATGGGGAAAAGCTAAGAAGCAGAATGGAAGAAGCAGAAAAAAGAATATCAGACACGCAGAATAACATGGTCCAACTAGAATGCTCAAGTAAAGATTATGGAAAATTTTTAAAAACACAAGAGTGGAACAACCAAGAAATGTGGAACACTATGAAAAAAACAAACCTCCACATCATAGGGATAGAGGAAGGAGAAGAATCCAAAGACAACACTATTGACCAGATCTTCAACAGGATAATAGAAGAAAATTTCCCCAAACTGAAAAAAGACAAACCCATACAAATACAAGAAGCACATAGAACACCAAACAGACAAGACCAGAAAAGAAATTCCCCACCCCATATAATTGTTAAAACACTAGATGCTTAAAACAAAGACAAAATACTGAAAGGCACAAAAGAAAAACAAGTTATATATAAGGGGAAAACCATCAGAATCACAGCTGAATTCTCAGCACAAACTATGAAAGCTGGAAGAATGTGGACCAAAGTATTCCCTGTACTAAATGACTTTAGATGCCAACCCAGACTACTATATCCAACAAAAATGTCAATCATAGTTGAAGGAGAAAGGAGAATCTTTGACGACATGAACAAGATGAAAGAATACATGTCTAAGAAACCAACACTTCAGAAAAATCCTTGAAGCAATCCAAAGAACAGAGGAAAGAAGCATCTATCCCCTAAGCAATTAAAGAGAGAAAGCAACAAAATCATAACAGAATAAATATAAACCTAGACCAAGAATGCAAACCAAAAATAAGGTAAAAAGAAGCAACACACATCTCTCAATACTAACCTTAAATACTAATGGTCTAAACTCCCCAATCAAAAGGCATAGACTGGGAGAATGGATTAGGAAAGTGAAACCTTCTACATGCTGTCTACAAGAAACCCATCTCACCCTCAAGGACAGACACCACCTTAGAGTGAAAGGATGGAAAAAATTATTCCAAGCAAATGGTACCAAGAAACAAGCTGGAGTGGCCTTTCTAATGTCAGACAAAATATCTCAAAGTAAAATTAATCAGAAGAGACAAAGAGGGCCATTACATCCTAATCAAAGGAACAATGAACCATGAAGACTTCACAATCTGAAATGTCTATAACTTTATAAACACAACTCTGCAGGACCTCAAGACACAGATCGATCCTAACACACTAATAGTGGGAGACTTCACCACCCCACTAAGCACCTTGGATAGATCAACAGGACAAAAAATAAACAGAGAGACATCAGAATTGAAAAATACAATACCTCACACAGACATCTTCAGAGTATTCCACCCAAATACCAGAGAATATACTTTCTACTCAGCACCTCATGGAACATTCTCCAAAATCGACCACATACTGAGGCACAAAAGGAACCTCAATAAATACAAAAGGATAGAAATTATTCCATGCATTCTATCAGACCACAGTGCAATAAAACTCAATATGAACCCCAGAATAAGTCCAACTAGCTACAAGAACACATGGAGACTAAACAACACAATACTGAACAATGAATGGGTCAGGGAAGAAATAAAGAAATAAAAGTATTCATGGAACTGAATGAAAAAAACAATACAGTACAACAAAAAATATGGGATACTTTAAAGGCAGTCTTGAGAGGGAAATTTATAGCCCTAAGTTCCCACATCAAAAAAATAGAAAGGGAACAAATGAACAACCTGACACTGCAGCTAAAAACACTTGAGAGACAACAACAAATGAACCCTAAACCCAACAGACAGGAAGAAATAACAAAAATCAGAGCAGAAATCAATGAAATAGAAACAAAGAAAACAATACATAAAATCAACGAATCCAAAAGCTGGTTCTTTGAAAAAATAAACAAAATAGACAGACCTCTATCCCAGTTAACAAAAAAAAAAATAGAGAGCAACTCCAAATCAATAGTATTAGTGATGAAAGGGGAAACATAACAACAGACAAAGAAAAAATCCAGACAATCATATGGGAATAATTCAAAAATCTATACTCCACTAAATTTGAAAACCTAAGAGAAATGGATGGATATCTGTATTAGTCACTTTTCTGTTGCTGTGATAAAACACCATGACCAAGGAACTTATAAAAGGAAGAGTTTATTTGAGCTTACAATTGATGGTTCCAGGGAATTAGAGTCCATTGTGGTGGGAGGCATGGTGGCTGGATCTGGAGCAGCAGGCCAAGGGTCACATCTCGCAAAGATCACAGGAAGCAGAGAGAGCAACTGTAAACCATGAGGCTTGTTAAAACTCACTAAGCCTGACCCCAGTGACACACTTCCTCCAGCATGGCCACACACCCCAAGACCTCCAAAAACAGCACCACCAACTGGAGACAAATGTCTGAATACCTAGAGCCTATGGGGGACACTCATTCAAACCACCACATTCTACTCCCTGGCCCCCATAGGCTCCTATATAAAATGCAAAATGCATTTAGTCCAACTTTAAAAGTCCCCACAGTCTCAATGCCATTCAAAAGTCCACAGTCCAAAGTCTCCTCTGAGACTCAGGCCAATCTCCCAAACTGTAAGCTCCTGTAAAATCAAAAGACAAATTACATACTCCCAACATAAAGTGGAACCGAATACACATTCCCATTCCAAAAGAGAGGAATAAAGGCATAGTGAGGAAATACCAGACCAAAATAAGACCAAAAACCTGCAGGGTAAACACCAAGTCCAGTAGCTCCACATGCAACTTCTGGGACTTGACTTCCAAAGGGCTTAGACGGCTCAGCTCTTCCAGCTTTGTTTGCAACATACATCTCTTTCTTAGGCTGGTACCACTCCCTATATGCAGCTCTCCTTGGCAAATATCTCACAGGTCCGGCATCTTGAATGTCTTCTTGGGGTCTCCGCTGCCAACCAGACTTCAAATTCACAGCTTCATGCAATGGCCTATCAGGGCCTACTTTATGCAGGGACACCCCTGCTGTGCTCTGCCTGACCTTGGCAACTCTCTGAAACCATGGAGGAAGAACTGATGACTCCTTCACTTTTGCAAACTTCATGCCTCTAAAGCCATCACCACGTGAATTAAATTGCCAAATCTGGCTGCAAGCTCGGGATGGACTCTGGCCTATTTCAACCACCTTTGCAACTTTTCTCTGCCCTGGACTTGGTGGAGGATTAGCTGGGTGTGGTCTTGCCCTGAAGGTACTGATTCTTTTGTTTACTTGTAAATCTCCAGGCCTCTCCTTAATCACTTTAGTCTCCTTATGAAAGGGAGCCTCTTCGTCACATGCCTTGGTCACACCTTTAATCTTCCTAATGCAGTTATCAGATCCAAACTGTACATTCTGCATTTCCTTTTGCGCCATTTGCTCTTTTCCACTGTAGATCTGCACAATATTCACCATTAAAAGCCACGCCACCATTTTTATGTTAGGCTGTCTTGAAATATCCTCCACCAAAGACATCAGTCCATTGCTTTTCAACTTAGCATCAGGCAAGCATTTGGGCTGTGGGCAAACTGCTGCCAGACTCTTTATCAAAATATCCCAGTTGCTGCCTAAGTCTTTATGCTCCTCTGGAACTACATTTTTTGCAGCCATGCTTTCTTCCAGGCCTCCACTATAATGGCCCTTTAAGCTCTGCTTACAGTAGTCAACAGCCTTTGTAGCCCAAAGTTCCAAAGTCTTCCACATTTCTCCAAACATCCACATGGTCAAGTTTTCACAGCCAACAGCCCACTCTCTGGTACCAATTTACTGTATTAGTCACTTTTCTGTTTCTGTGATAAAACACCATGACCAAGGAACTTATAAAAGGAAGAGTTTATTTGAGCTTACGATTGATGGTTACAGGGAATTAGAGTCCATTGTGGCGGGAGGCGTGGCGGCTGGAGCTGGAGCAGCAAGCCAAGGGTCACATCTCACAAAGAGCACAGGAAGCAGAGAGAGCAACTGTAAACCACGAGGCTTATTAAAACTCACTAAGCCTGCCCCCAGTGACGCACTTCCTCCAGCATGGCCACACACCCCAAGACCTCCAAAAACAGCGCCACCAACTGGAGACGAATGTCTGAATACCTAGAGCCTATGGGGGACACTTATTCAAACCACCACAATATCTGAAACCCTGGGAACCAACAAAGCTTAACCAAGAAGAGATTGACAGTTTAAATCGACCCATAATATTAGAGGCAATTGAAGATGTAATTAAAAACCTCCCAAAAGCCCTGGTTCAGATGGTTTCATGGCAGAATTCTATAAAACATTTAAAGAAGTCTTACAACCATTGCTACTCAAACTGTTTAGAAGGATGCAAACAGAGGGAATTCTCCCAAACTCCTATGAAGCCAGCATCACTCTAAGACCAAAGCCAGGCAAAGATGCAAGCAAAAAAGGAAGCTATAGACCCATCTCACTAATGAATATAGATGCAAAAATTCTCAACAAAATACTTTCAAATTGCATACAGACCCACATAAAAAAGATGATCCATCATGATCAAGTTGGATTCATACCAGAGATACAGGGATGGTTCAATGTACATAAATCAATAAACATCATAAAACACATAAATGGACTGAAAGACAAAAAGCACACGATCATCTCAATTGATGCAGAAAAAGCCTTTGACAAGATCCAGCATCCCTTCATGTTTAAAGTCCTAGAGAGAATAGGACTAAAAGGAACATTCCTCAACATGATCAAAACCATATACAGCAAATCCACTGCCAACATCATCCTAAATGGAGAAAAATTGGAACCATTTCCCTTAAAGTGGGGAACCAGGCAAGGCTGCCCCCTATCACCACTCCTCTTCAACATAGTACATGAAACGCTTGCTAGGGCAATAAGACAAGAGAAGGAAATTAAAGGAGTATTAATCAGGGCTGGAGAGATGGCCTAGCGGTTAAGAGCACTGACCGCTCTTACAGAGGACCCGGGTTCAATACCCAGCAACCACATGGCAGCTAAGAACCGTCTGAAACTCCAACTCCAGGAGAACTCCAATTCCAGGAGAACTCCAGTTCCAGGGGAATCCAATAATACCCTCTTCTGACCTCCGCGGCATTGCACAACACGGGTGCACACACTTGCATGCAGACAGTACATTCATACACATACAGAAATAAAATAAAAAAAAAATAAAGGAGTATTAATCAGAAAAGAAGAAGTTAAGCTATCCCTTTTTGCAGATGATATGATAGCTTACCTAAGGGATGCTAAAAACTCCAGCAGAAAACTTCTAGAAATGATTAAGAGTTTTAGTGAAGTATCAGGCTACAAAAATCAACCTAGAAAAATCAGTAGCCTTTCTTTACACCAACAATAAACATGTGGAGAAGGAATACAAGAAGACATTCCCACTCACAATAGCCTCAAAAATAATAAGATACCTGGGAGCAAGCCTGACCAAAGATACAACAAAAATTTTAAACCCCTGAAGGAGATTGAAAATGACATCAAAAGATGGAATGACCTTCCATGCTCATGGATTGGGAAAATTAATATAGTAAAAATGTCCATTTTACCCAAACTGATATACAGATTCAATGCAATCCCAGTCAAAATCCCTATGAGCTTCTTCACAGACTTGGAAAAAAAATCGTTAAATTCATATGGAAAAACAAAAGACCCCGAATAGTTAAAGCAACCATGAGTGAAAAATGCAATACAGGGGGGATTGCCCTACCAGACTTCAACCTATATTACTGGGTCATAGTCATAAAGATAGCCTGGTACTGGAACAAAAACAGACCAGTTGACCAATGGAACAAAACTGAAGATCCAAATTTGAGCTCATACAATTTCAGCCAATTCATATTTGACAAAGGGGCAAAAAAAAACCCTCAATGGAGGAAGGATAACATCTTCAGCAAATGGTGCTGGCAAAATTGGATCACCATCTGTAGAAGAACAAAATTAAACCCGTACCTCTCACCCTGTAGGAAAAAAAATCCAAGTGGATCAAAGATCTCAACGTGAAGCCTGAAACCCTGAAGGTGATAAAAGAAAAAGTTGGCAACAACCTACAAGACATAGGTATAGGAGGAGACTTTCTAAACCAGACAGCAGCCACATGGGAAGTAAGGTCAACGGTTGACAAGCAGGACCTCATAAAACTCAAAAGCTTCTGTACAGCAAAAGAAACAAACAGGAGGTGAAGAGAAAACCCAAAGAGTGGGAAGAAATCTTTACCAGTGACACATCTGACAAAGCATTAACGTCAAGAATATATAAACTACTCAAAAAACAAAGAAGAAGACAAATGACCTACTCAAAAGATGGAGTAAAGAGCTAAACAGAGTCTTCACCAGTGAGGAATTAAAGATGGCTGAGAGCCTGGCATGGTGGCGCATGCCTTTAATCCTAGCACTTGGGAGGCAGAGGCAGGCGGATCTTTGTGAGTTCAAGGCCACCCTGGTCTACAGAGTAACTTCCAGGACAGCTGGAGCTACAGGGAGACCCTGTCTC
>VZQC01005092.1:4360072-4568919 GCA_009823505.1 Rhizomys pruinosus
TTTGTTTTCTTTTTTCTTTGTTTTTTGAGTAGTTTATATATTCTGGAAATCAATGCTTTGTCAGATGTATCTGCAGTGAAGGTTTCCTCCCACTCTGTGGGATTTCTCTTCACTTCCTTGATTGTTTCTTTTGATGTACAGAAGCTTTTGAGTTTAATGAGGTCCCATTTGTCAATTGTCGACCTTAATTCTTGTGCAGCTGCTGTCTGATTTAGGAAGTCTTTTCCTATGCCTATGTCTTATAGTCTGCTGCCAACTTTTTCTTCTATCACCTTCAGAATTTCAGGTTTCACGTTGAGGTCTTTAATCCACCTGGAGCTGACTTTTGTATAGGGTGAGAGGTAGAGGTTTAATTTCATTCTTCTACAAGTGCTGATCCAGTTTTGCCAACACCAGCTGCTGAAGATGCTGTCTTTCCTCCAATGCATCTTCTTGGCCCCCTTGTCAAATATGACATGGCTGAAATCGTATGTGCTCAAGTTTGGATCTTCAGTTTTGTTCCATTGGTCAACAGGTCTGTTTTTGTGCCAGTACCAGGCTGTTTTTATGATTATAGCCCTGTAGTATAGTTTGAAATCTAGTATAGAGAACCCCCTGTATTGCTCTTTTCACTCAGGGTTGTTTTGGCTATTCAGGGTCCTTTGTTTTTCCAAATGAAATTAAGGACTTTTTTTTCAAGCCTATGAAGAAACTCTTGGGGATTTTAATTGGAATTGCATTAATATGTACAATAGTTTGGGTAGAATGGACATTTTTACTATATTAATTTTCCCAATCCATGAGCAGGGGAGGTTTTTCCATCTTCTGATGTCTTCTTCAATTTCCTTCTTCAGGAGTTCAAATTTTTTGTCATAAAGATCTTTGGTGTCTTTGGTTAGGTTTGTTCCTAGGTATTTTATTGTTTTTGAGGCTATTGTCAGTGGAAAGGTCTCCTTGAATTCCTTCTTCAGTTGTTTGTTGTTGGTGTAAAGAAAGGCTAATGATTTTTCTAGGTTAATTTTCTATCCTGCCACTTTACTTAAGCTCTTATTCATTTCTAAAAGTTTTCTGGTGGAGTTTTTAGCATCCCTTAAGTAAACAATCATATCACCAGCAAATAGGGATAGCATGACTTCCTCTTTTCTAATTAGCACTCCTTTAATTTCCTTTTCTTGCCTTATTGCTCTAGCAAGTATTTCAAGCACTATATTGAAGAGGAGTGGTGACAGGGGGACAGCCTTGCCTAGTTCCTACCTTTAAAGGGAATGCTTCTGTCAATTCCCCATTTAGGATGATATTGGCTGTCGGTTTACTGTATATGGCTTTGATTACATTGAGGAATGATCCCTCCAATCCAGTTCCCTATAGGACTTTAAGCATGAAGGGATGCTGGATTTTGTCAAAGGCTTTTTCACCATCAATTGAGATTATCATAAATTTTTTGTCTTTCCGTCCATTTATATCCTTGATGATATTTATTGATATTTGTTTATTGAACCATCCCTGCATCTCTGGTATGAATCCAACTTGGCCATGATGGGTGATCGTCTTGATGTGGGTCTGTATGCGATTTGCCAGTATCCTGTTTAGAATTTTGGCATCTGTGTTCATTAATGAGATGGGTCTGTAGTTCTCCTTTTTGGTTATACCTTTGCCTGGTTTTGGTAATCGAGCGATGCTGGCTTCATAGAAGGAATTTGGGAGAATTTCCTCTGTATCCTTCTAAACAATTTGAATAATAATGGTTGTAAGCCTTTTTTATTTTTATTTTTTTTTTTTAAATTTTTTTTATTATTTATTTTTGTATGTGTATGAATGTATTGTCTGCATGCAGGTCTGTGCACCCGTGTCGTGCAATGCCGCGGAGGTCAGAAGAGGGTCTCGGATTCCCCTGGAACTGGAGTTCTCCTGGAATTGGAGTTACAGGACGGTTCTCAGCCGCCATGTGTGTGGTTGCTGGGATCGAAACCCGGGTCCTCTGCAAGAGCTTTCGGTGCTCTTAACGCTAGGCTATCTCTCCAGCCCCTGTAAGCCTTTTTTAAATGTTTCATAGAATTTCTGCCAGTGAAATCATCTGGGCCTGGGGCTTTTTTCAGTTGGAGGTTTCTTATTACATCTTCAATTTCTTCATATATTTATGGGGTCTGTTTAAGCTTGTTGATCTCTTCTTGGTTGAGGTTTTGGGTTGATTCCCAGGATTCAGATATTTCATCCATTTCTTCTAGGTTTTCAAACTTAGTAAAGGTTTTTGAAGTACTCCCATAAGATTTACTGGATCTTTTCATTGTCTGTTGTTGAAATTTCCCCTATAATCATGGATTGTATTGATTTGCAGTTGTTCCTTCTTCTTTTGGTTAACTGGCTAAGAGTCTGTCTATCCTTGATCTTATTTCTTTCAAAGAAACCTCCTTTTGATTCATTATTTTTTTTTTGTTATTGTTTTCTTTGTTTCTATTTTCATTGATTTCTGCCCTGATTTTTGTCATATTTCTTCCATGTTTTGTTGTGTTTAGGGTTCATCCGTTGCTGCCTCTCAAGCACCGCTGTTTTTATCTGTAGTGTTAGATCATTCACTTGTGCTCTTTCTGTTTTTCTAATGTAGGCACCCAGGGCTATAAACTCACCTCTTAGGACTGCTTTTAAAGTATCCCATAGGTTTTGTTGTGTTGTATTATCATTGTCATTCAGTTCCAGGAATGCTTTTATTTCTTTCTTTATCTCTTCCTTGACCCATTCATTATTCAGGAGTGTGTTGTTTAGTCTCCATGTGTTCTTGTAAATAGTAGGGCTTATCCCGGTGTTGATGTTGAGCTTTATTGCACTGTGGTCTGATAGAATGCATGAAATTATTTCAATCTTTTTGTATATGTGGAGGTTTATTCTGTGTCCCAGTATGTGGTTGATTTTGGAGAATATTTGTGGGGTGCTGAGTAGAAAGTGTATTCTCTGGTATTAGGGTGCAGTATTCGGCAGATGTCTGTGAGGTCCGTGTGGTGCATTGTATCATTCAGTTCAGATGTCTCTCTGTTTATTCTTTGTCCAGTTGATCTGTCCAAAGGGCTCAGTGGGGTATTGAAATCCTCTACTATGAGTGTATTGGGGTTAATCTGTGCCTTGTGGTTCTGGAGAATTGCCTTTATAAAGTTTGGTGCACCAGAGTTTGCGGCATATATGTTCATAATTGTGAAATCTTCTTGGTGAATTATTCCTTTGATAAAAATGTAATGGCCTTCTTTGTCTCTTCTGATTTCTTTTACTTTGGAGTATATTTTATCTGGTATTAAAATAGCAACACTTGCTTTCTTTTTGGTACCATTTGCTTGGAATATTTTTTCCATCCTTTCACTTTAAGGTGGTGCCTTATAGACAACATATCGATGGGTTCTATTTCCTAATCTAATCTCCCAGTCTATATATTTTGATTGGGGAGTTTAGTCCATTAATATCTAAGGTTATAACTGATAGATGTGTGTTGCTTCCTTTCACCTTATTATCCATTGGCATTTTTGGTCTAGGTTTCTACTTCTGTAGTTATACTTTTATTAATTTCTCTTTCTAGGTGCCTGGGGATAGTTGCTCCTTTCTTCTGTCCTTTGAACTGCTTCAAGTATTCTCTGAAGGGTTGGTTTTCTGGACATGTATTCTTTCATCTTGTTTATGTCATGGAAGATTTTTCTTTCTCCTTCAACTATAATAGACATTTTTTCTGGGTATAGTAACCTGGGTTGGCATCTATAGTCCTTTAACACTGGGAATGCTTTGCTCCACGATCTTCTTGCTTTCATAGTTTGCACTGACAAGTCAGTTGTAATTCTGATGTGTTTCCCCTTATATATATCTTGTTGTTTTTCTCTTGTGCCTTTCAGAATTTTGTCTTTGTTTTGGGCATCTAGCATTTTAACTATGATATGGCATGGAGAGTTTCTTTTCTGATCTTGTCTGTTTGGAGTTCTATGTGCTTCTCGTATTTGTATTGGTTTGTCTTTTTTTAGTTTGGGGAAAGTTTCATCTATTATTCTGTTGAAAATCTGATTGATACCATTCTCTTGGGATTTTTCTCCTTCCTCTATTCCTGTGATGCGGAGGTTTGATCTTTTCATAGTGTCCCACATTTCCTGGTCATTCCACTTTTGTGTATTTTTAAATTTTTCATAATCTTTCCTGAGGTTTTATTTTTTATTTATTATTTATTTTTTCTGTATGTTGTATCAATGTACTGTCTGCATGCAGGTCTGTGCACCTGTGTCGTGCAACGCCGCGGAGGTCAGAAGAGGGTCTCGGATTCCCCTGGAACTGGAGTTCTCCTGGAATTGGAGTTTCAGACGGCTCTCGGCCGCCATGTGGGTGCTGGGGATCGAACCCGGGTCCTCTGCAAGAGCGGTCGGCGCTCTTAACCGCTAGGCTATCTCTCCAGCCCCGAGGTTTTTATTTGTTCTGTTTTATCTTCCAGGTCTGATATTCTTTGTTCTACTTCCTCCATTCTACTTCTGAGGCTTTTTCCATTCCTTTCCTCTTGATTGTATGAGTGTTTGAATTCCTTTTTCATTTTGTCTTCTGATTTCTTTAGTATTTCCTCTTCCTTTTGGAGCTTCTCAATCTCTTCCTGTAGCTCTTTGCTTTGCTGGTTGGTTTCCTCATCTTTTTCAGCATGGGATCTTTTCAATGTTTCGACTTCCTTCCAGAGTTTGTCATTCTCTCTCTCTAGGTCTTTCTTGAGTTTTTCTTTTTCTCTCCTAAGTTCTCTGACTTGTTCTGTATAGTTTTTTATTTCTTTGTGTATGTCCACAATCGGGCTTCTAATATCTGTGTCCTGGGCCATCCCCAGGGGGATCCCACTGTAGGAGTCTTCCACAGGGTTTGTAGAGCTTGGTGTGGAATTATCCTGCATCTTTCCCATGTTGTCTCTTCTTCGTGTCCCTGGCATGTGGGTTTCTCTTTGCCTGTATTTCAATATGAATCCCAAATGCCTCTTCACTGTGTTGAAGACTTGCTTTGCTTGCCTCCTTCAGATCCCTTCATTGTTTGTTTGATTGATTTGTTTTTCTTCTTTTCTCGTTGCTTATGGAGTGTTGACTTATCTAAGTCTTAGGCTTTCTATTGGCAGTCTAACTCACTCTTCCCTTTCTGTTCTGAAGTTTCTCCAAAGAATCCAGTTGGATATTTTTTCAGCAATCCCAGTTGGGGGGATAGGTGGAATCCTGTTTAGCCCACACCCCAGTACCTGTGCTTCAGGTGCTCTTGGGAAATCCCTGATCTCAAGTTCTGTTTTTTGTTGTCGTTGGTGGTCGTGGTGTTTTTTTTTTTTTTTAATGCGTATGAGTGTACTGTCTGCCTGTGAGTAGGTGCACCAGTGTTGTGCAATGCTGAGGAGGTCAGAGGAGGGCATCAGATTCCCCTAGAACTGGAGTTCAAGACTGTCCTTAGCCACCATGTGGGTGCTGGGAATCAAACCTGGGTCCTCTGCAAGAGCAGTCAGTGCTCTTAACCACTGAGCCAACTCTCCACCCCCTGTTCTGTTTTTCATGGACAGTGAATTCCTCTTCCTTCTCCACAGCTCCCTGACTTTTATATATGCTTCAGTGTAAGAACTGTGGATCATGGGTCACACAAAAGAAGCTATCATATATTCAATATTATTATCATCCCCAGTGCAGAGACCTGAGGAGCCTAAATAGGAAATGCAAGAATCAGGAAAGAGACACCTTGACTTTATATTTCTCAAGTATCTCCTCAGCTTTCACACCAGAACCAATGGTGGGCCTTCCCAGCCAGGCTGGGAAAATACACATGTGTGCTGGGAGGAAAAGAAGTTCCATCAGCAGCTGGCTTGGGCCTAAAGTGTAGATCCCAGCACACAGATATGTTTGCTGTATGGGTGTCTGTGCTCTCTTGTATACACAGTGTATGTCTCTCAGTATAGACAGAATAACAGTAATGCTTGTGGAACTAAAACATAGCCTGACATATCCAAAAGTTATAAACAAATATGGTTTATTCTACCCACTTCCCTGAGTGTGATTTGGGTTGTATCCAGGGCCAGCTATCCTGCCAGGCTCTTCCTGAATTTCCATAGCTCACTTTCTCAGAGAAGTCTCTTTTAACTGTAGTAAAATTCACTTGAGCTAAGCTTGCCACTATAACCATTTTTCAGTGTATAAGTACATTAAGCAGCTTCACAGTATTGTATACCCATCTCCAAACTTCTACCCTTCTAGAACATTTCCTTGAAAACTTGATCCTCTTGTAGCTTGGTGGCAGAGCACTTACCACTTACCAGTATGACCAAAGTCCTGAATTCCATTCCCAGCACTGAGAGGGAAAAAGTTGAAACTCTTTGTCCATTTAACAATAATTTCCCCACTCATCTCTACTCCCAGCCCCTGGCAACTGCCATTCTGCTCTCCAGCTTTATGACAGATGTTTCTGAGCTACCAGCCATTGTAAATTAGTACTCAGCTGACTTCTGACATTTTCTAGGTCCTTCCTCCTGCTTTGTTTTATTCTAATTACACTTGTCTTTACCTGACTCACACAGCTTATCTTTTTCTTCCACTTTGGTTTACTGCTATATCCTCAGAACTTAGCCCAGTACCTGGCCAACATGGGAGCACAATATTTGTTGTTATAAATGAAGTTCAATGAGAAAATCATGCATAATCTAATTTCCTGAACAAAGGATTAGACTGTCCCTGACAATGTATATTCTCTAGGTCTTAAAGTCTACGTTCTTTGCTAGTTTTTCCCTACCGGGAAAACCTTTACTTACTGCCTTCTGATCTTTATCTACTTTATCTACTAACTTCTTAGTCCCCCGTCCTTCCTCTATCACTTCCTGAAAACTGTTACCTCCAATCTGCCAATGTCTCCAGGTATGTGAACGCATTGATTATTACTATCTAGCCATGTTGATTAATGTTATCTTAAATGCAGGAGTGAAGAGTAGAGACCAGTTGTTACTATTCATTCAGAAAACAAATAACTCTATGGTTCCTCATACCCCAGGTTTTTTCTTCTGGAATGATGTAACAAAAGCTAAAAGTTAATCTACAATCAGGAGGTTCACATTGTAGTATAGGGAAGTAAAGAGAATAGACCTAATCTGGATATTTATATGCAAGAAAGAGCCAGCAGTCCCTTTACTGCTGAGAACTCTCTTTGGAGATGGTGTAGATAGAATTTTTAGGGTAAAAGCTTAGACTTGTACAGCCTCAACAAGCTGAGCTCACCCATCCATCTCCAATATGTCAATTAAAGAGACAAATAATTGTGAAAAGCAGAAAGTGATTGGTTCAATGTGGCCACATTGGGAAGGAGAATAAATAAAGGTGATCCTAAGTCTGTTTGGGTGGCGGCATACAGTGGACCTGAAGTTTAGGTTGAAATAGAGAAAGAAGCCGGGCGTGGTGGCGCACGCCTTAAATCCTAGCACTTGGGAAGCAGAGGCAGGCGGATCTTTGTGAGTTCAAGGCCAGCCTGGTCTACAGAGGGAGTTCCAGGACAGCTGGAGCTACATGGAGACCCTGTCTCAAAAAGACCAAAAAAAAAAGGCCCTGTGTGGTGGCGCAGCCTTAAATCCTAGCACTTGGGAAGCAGAGGCAGGCGGATCTTTGTGAGTTCAAGGCCAGCCTGGTCTACAGAGGGAGTTCCAGGACAGCTGGAGCTACATGGAGACCCTGTCTCAAAAAGACCAAAAAAAAAAAAAAAAGAAAAGAAATAGAGAAAGAACTGCAGCAGTGGGGCAGGAAGCAGGGTAAGTAACAGTCCCAGTCAATCCGTGGTCTGATCATCATTGTCTCAGTTCTGGTTCTTCAAGGCAGTCCAAAAGAATCGTAATCATTGTCATCATTTTGGAGGACTGGTCTCAGGAAATAATGACTTTTGCTCCAGAGTGTCTCCTGTGAGACTCTTCTGTTGAAGAATCCAAAGTGCCTGCAGGTTTAAGACAATGATTTATCTCTGTGCCTTCAGGATTGAAGCGGGGAGAAATTAGGTTACACAGACATTCCTTGAGGGATTAATGTATCTGTGTGCAGGGGTGAGCAGGTGGTCCAAAATAAATAGACACAAAATGAAGGCAGAAATGCAAGATTTTTTTCTCCGACATTTAATGGCCTTGTAGCAAAAGTAGGTTCCAAATGCCTGTTTCAGTGGGATGGGAAAAAGATGGACTCTTAGGTAAATAAATCTCTCAGTGAAAGATTAAAAAAACAAACAACCAAAACAAAACCATTGTCTCTATCTTTGCAAACCATGGCTGAGGCTTCCATGGTCCTGCTTTCCAGCCCCCTAGGCTTCCCTAGGTAAATCTCCCTGGAATTCTCTCCCTGTCAAACTAGTCATAGATTACCTTTCAGTGCTCGTTATAACCTTTAGTAACATTTTTTTCAGAAAGCCGTAGCTATATAAAATCGCCCCTCTCACCAGCCCACACCATTTTGTCCTTCAAATTTGTTGGTATTTATCAGAGGCTTAGTAACAACCATCAGAAACTTACTGTCATTATGTAAACCGAAGAGACTAAGAAACTGAGGCAGCCAGGAATGTTCAAGAGCTGGAGAGCAGCGGGATGAGAAAGAACTTGTATAATGCCACAGAAAATGTCAGGTAGGACTGCCAATGAACTGCAGGCACCACTGCCTTGCAGCCACAGCCAGCTGCAGCTGCTGAGAACAACCCTGCTGCCTCAGCAGAACATCTGCCTCTGCTACTGCCTCCACAAAGATGGGCTGTTTTCACACTGGTTTCAGTTTAAACTCAGAGGACAGAGGTCTGATTAGATGAGCCTGGGGCATATGTTTCTGCCTTAGCTGCAAAGGAAAGGAGGAGAGTGAGCCTGTTATTTTAGTTTCTGGAAATGGGTTAATATAGTTGAGACTCATACTATGGAGAGTTGCTCCAAAAAGAAGGTGCTTATATGCCAGCCTTGTATGTAAATACTTGCCCTCCAAGTGTATACTGTTGTCTCACTTACCACTTCTTTGCATGTGTTGTTAGCCTCTCCCTGAAATGTCTTTCAATCTCACCTTCAAGACAGCTCATCCCTGGATGAAGCAGGGCCCATCCTAGGTGATCCCAGAATCTATTCTATGCACATAGTCTACAACTTAACTTACCATGTGTAGCTTACTTTACTGTCTGCGTCCCTCACTAAGTGTTATCTTCAAAGTATAATCTTGTAAACTCTACCATCATTGCCTTGAATATTCGATAAGTATTTGACGAAAGACTAAACATGTTACAGAAAAATCATGAGACAAAAGCCAAAGTCAGGTGAGGGGAGGCTGTTTAATTTTCCACTGTTGTGACTGACCCATGGATCCTTCCATAAAGGAGTCAGCCCCTTGACTGAGTCTTAGTGGCTTTTATGCCCATGAGACAAATGTAAGCAAAGAGCAAACAACACAGATGTGGTAATTAAATAAGTAGTTTACAGGTCACAAAGGTAAGTAGCTGCTTTGGGAGACAAAGACCTTTATCTTTGGGTAGCCACAGGGGGTAGAGGGGCAGACTCCAGTCTGCCTTCTGCCTTCTTATCTCCAGTCCTCTTCCTGATCCAAAGTTCTTAATTACCATAGCATTGTAAGATCTCTTAGCAAACAAAGATGCATTTTTCCTATTTCCATTATAAACAGTATCCCTGATGGCAGAAAAGGAAAGAATTCCATTGCACAGGTGAAACAGATTAGATGAATGAAAATCACATGACCCTAACAGAACTAAAATTAGAATTATATATTTTTTATTCTTAAAATATTTGGGGGCTGGAGAGATGGCTCAGCAGTTAAGAGCATTGGCTGTTCTTGCAGAAGCCCCAGGTTGGAATCCCAGCACCCACATGGCAGCTAACTGTTAGGTCTGGGTTTCCGGAACCCCAAGGGACACACAGATGTCCACTTCCTCCAGAGGCTGTCAATCTTATGACCTCTTCCCCTTTGCCTTAGGTCCTTCCCAGGGGCTGTAAAAGGGTGCACCTCAGTCACCATCTTGCTTGCTGGCTGACTGGCTGGCTGGCTGGCTCCAAGTGCCCACAGCTGCCATACCCTGGTAATTCCTGAAGTAAATATGTTCCCAGAGTGACTAAGCCTCATGTGCCTGTCTTTTTTTTTATCGGGGGTTTGCGCCATTAAGAACTAACACTGACAACTATCTGTAACTGCAGTTTCAGGGGATCCGCCACCCTCTTTTGGTGCACTTGCACACATGCAGGCAATACACTTACTTATACACATGAAATAAAAATAAAAGTTTTATTAATTCTTTGGGACTTTTTTTTTTTTTTNAGATGGTTCTTAGCTGCCATGTGGATGCCAGGAATCGAACCTGGGTCCTTTGCAAGAGCAGTCAGTGCTCTTAACCACTGAGCCATCTCTCCAGCCCCTCATTGCCATCTTTAATAAGAACTCATACCCTTACCTGATCTCTGAATGCCACCATGCTTGGCCTCAGTAGTATCTTTTTTGGGGGGAATCTTTTTGAGACAGGATCTCCCTATTGCCCCAGCTGGCCTGAAACTCACTCTGTAGACCAGGCTGGCCTTGAACTCACAGAGATCCACCTGTCTCTGCCTCCTGAGTACTGGGAGTAAAGGTGTGCGCCATCATACCTGGCCTTGGTAGCATCTTACAGTGACCAATTAATTTTTTTTTTTTTTGGTCTTTTGGAGACAGGGTCTCCCTGTGGCCCCAGCTGTCCTGGAACTCGCTCTGTAGACCAGGCTGGCCTCGAACTCACAAAGCTCCTCCTGCCTCTGCCTCCCAAGTGCTAGGATTAAAGGCATGTGCCACCACGCCCGGCTATTTATAATATTTTTTTTATGTGTATGAGTGTACTGTCTGCATGTAGGTTTGTGAACCTGTGTTGTGCAGTGCCGTGGAGGTCAGAGAGGGTGTCGGATTCCCCTGGAACTGGAGTTAAAGAGGGTTCTCAGCCGCCATGTGGGTGCTGGGGATCCAACCTGGGTCCTCTACAAGAGCGATTGGCACTCTTAACCGCTAGGCCATCTCTCCAGCCCAGGAATGAACTTTTTTTTTTTTGTCTTTTGGAGACAGAGTCTACTTGTAGCTCCGGCTGTCCTGGAACTCACTATGTAGACCAAGCTGGCCTTGAACTCACAGAGATCTGCCTGCCTCTGCCTCTACCTCTGCCTCCCAAGTGCTGGGATTAAAGGCATGTGCCACCATACCTGGCCTAAATACATATGATTTTTAAGTATAAACTAGTCAAAGATCTACCTCTATTAGGTCAGGGTTCAGGATGAAAAGCCAAGAAGTTTCCCCTTCTCCTTTTCTGGTCAGGAGCACACATTTGCAAAAGCACGGGAAGAAGGCCCACACAAGGCATCAGACAAAGCCAACACCCAGTTCCGGATTCCCAAGAGACCACCAGATCTGAGACTCACCCTCCCAGCCCTGACCTGACCTAATTGGCCAGACTCCCAACACATCACTGTCAGGTTGAGATCCAGAAGCCCATTGGGATGCAGAGACACCTAAGACCGGAGGTCCTAGAACCTGCTCTACCAGGCATAGCCTTTGGCTATGCTAAAGCAGGCCACCACCGATTACTCAGGAATCTTCTGCCTTGCCCTTCTGGAAGTCAGATTCCAGATTCCGACCCACCCCACTCTCACTGAATCCCACTCCCACCTTCTTCCTTAAATTCCCAAGCCGGATGCCATTCTGTGCTTGGCTCTTTCTTTCCCCTGAGCCTAGCCCCGGCTACCCTGAATTAAACTTTGCTCCGAAGAACTTAGACCTCGGGGCCTTTCATTCTGGGGGGAGCGCGCCATAACCTTACAATCACCATCTCCCCTCCCTCTTGCTATAATAGTTCTCCACCCTTGCCCTGCCTTGTGACTCCCCTGGCTCAGCTACAGTGGCATCTCTCAATAAACATGGCTTTGTACTTTTGATCTGGTCTGCTTCAGCTTAATTGCATCACTGGCTTTACAACCTCAACAGCAACTCTTATTATGAAAAGGTTTCAGTGACTCTAGAAAAGTTATTTACATTTTGTAAATTTCATACATAATGAAAATTCTTTGTATTGAATAATATTTAAAAGTCAATGTCTTATAACATGGTTCATCTGCCTCAGTGATGTTTGAGAGGATGAAGGCAAAATATCTGAGTTTTAAATTCTGAGATGTCAACAACCTTGTGTGGTTTTGTTCTATCACTATTGTTAATTAAATCAGCTTTGACTTCTAATCTCCCTGCCAGTGCCTGGACACTAACTGTAGTAAAGCTCTGCTCAATAAGAGTAACAGCATCAACAGACAACCATTCGCACCTGATGACTCCAAATAAAGTTATCTCCCTGCCTATGAAGCTACAATTATAGGGCAAGAGGTTCAGGATAATGGCTCTGGAAAATCTAGGTAAGTATTTTTGAATTACTATTTCCTGGTGTTTTATAACCTCAGGTCACAAAATTGTCATATCTATAGAGCAACTATTTTCTATTATCTTTGAAATTATCTCCTTTGTTTTGCTTTCTGTACAATAAAAGGCTTAGAATTTCTCAATAGAATAATAAGGCCACAGATTTATCCATAAAAAGAAATTAGGGGTTTTTTTTAGTTTGTTTCTTCTTTATTTTGTAGTACTGGGGATAAAGGGCCTCTCTCACACAAGGCTAGCATACAACCATTGAGCTACATACTCAGACTGGAATGGGAATTTTAGACAGATAAATTACATTTCTATACAGTTATTATTACTGTCTCTGAAATAGAGTAAATTTAAAAATCAAAATGCAGAAAAATAAAAGCATTATGTAAAATGATCACATATATAATAAAACCATGGATGGATTTTTACATTTACACAGGATTTTTCTTTTTCTTTTTTTTTTTGAGACAGGATCTTTCTACATAGCCCTGGCTGGCCTGGAACTTGCTATTTAGACCAGTCTGGCCTCAAACTCACAGAGCTCCACCTGCCTTTGCCTCTTGAGTGCTGGTAGCTTAAAGGAATACACCACCATGCCTGGGCTACAGATGTATTTTAATTCATATTTTTAAAGCTCTACAAAGATAATGCACACTGAAAGAGAAAAAAAAAAAACTGAACCTGTTCTTTACCCATTGCAATGTTGGTGGGCTGGCATCACTAGAAATGGTATGAAAAATCATGAGACCAAAGCCAAAGGTGAGGAGAGGGAGTTTATTTCACACTAGTAGGCTAACCCAACAGTGGGCTGACCCACACATCATTCCATACAGGAGTCAGCAGCCTGACTGCGTCTTTGGGGTCTTTTATACCCATGTGACAAATGCAAGCAAAGACCAAATAACACAGAAGTGGTAATCAAGTAAGTGGTTCACAGATAACATGAAACACAAAGGCTACAGGAATGTGACCTCCTGAAGAAACAGGTTTCCATCCCTGGTGAAAATTACTGGAAAGACTCCCATCCTGGGTAGCCTTAGGGGTAGAGGGAAGACTTCAGTCTGCCGGTTCCCTTTTTCTACCTTATCTTCTGTCTTAGAGCTTTTTGTGCTCCAAAGTTCTTAATTACCATAACAAGGAAAGGATAAATTTTCCTATTTCCATTATATAACAAAAGGTTAATAAGAGGAAAGCATCATTCATTTTTCTTGATATAAATCTTGTATGATACAAGCTTTTAGAAATAAAGACTTTGCTGGGTGTGGTGGCGCACGCCTTTAATTCTAGCACTTGGGAGGCAGAGGCAGGTGGATTGTTGTGAGTTCAAGGCCAGCCTGGTCTACAGAGTGAGTTCCAGGACAGCTGGGGCTACAGGGAGACCCTGTCTCGAAAAGACCAAAAACAAACAAACAAACAAACAAAAAAGAAATAAAGACTTCAGACTCAGGGAAAATTGTATATTTTTATAGGTCATGCAGAAGTAGGATTGGAGGACAAAGGATATGATCTAATGGTACAAACTTCACAAAACTTGTGTGTTCAGATTCTTGGTCTAAGTACATGGCAGACATCTCTGAAATAAAGATCTTGGGATCTAATTTCTGAGGAGATAGGTCAGAGAATTCTCTTATGGTTGATTCAGAGGATAAAAGTTAGTTAGAAAATGACCTTCCTGCCGGGCATGGTGGCTCATGCCTTTAATCCTAGCACTTGGGAGGCAGAAGCAGGCGGATCTTTGTGAGTTCAAGGCCAGCCTGGTCTACAGAATGAGTTCCAGGATAGGTAGGGCTACAGGGAGACCCTGTCTTGAAAAAACGAAAAAAAAAAAAATGACTTTCCTGCTTTGGCAGTTTATTCCTTTTATTTATTTATTTTTTTTCATCCTAAAATACTCAGGACTGGGAGGATGGCTCAACAACTGTCCATCACTCGAGTTCCAGGGGAATCCAACACTCTCTTCTGACCTCCACAGGCATTACATGACACAGGTGCACTTACGCACATGCAGGCAATATACTCATACACATAAAAATAAAAAATGATAAAACATTTTTTAAATACCCAGGACTGAGCATGGTGGCACACACCTTCAAGTCCAGCACTTGGGAGGCAGAAGCAGGTGGAGCTCTGTGAGTTTGGGGCCAGCCTGGTCTAAATAATGAGCTCCAGGCCATCCAGAGCTACAAGGTGAGATACTGTCAAAAAAGAAAAAATATCAGTATTTCCACATTAAATTTTTTGAATATTGTGTCCTAAGTTTCCACACAGCAAAATTGATATTAGTATCTGTAAGGTTATGGCGTGCTCCCCCCGGAATGAAAGGCCACGAGGTATAAATTCTTCAGAGCAAAGTTTAATTCAGGGTAGCCAGGGCTAGGCTCAGGGGAGAGGTAGAGCCAAGCCCAGAATGGTGTCTGGCTTGGGAATTTAAGGGAGAAGGTGGGAGTGGAATTCAGTGAGAGTCGGGGTGGGTAGCACACTCTGCAGGAGTCTGGAGTCTGGCTTTCAAAAAGGCGGAAGATTCCTGAATAATTGGTGATGGCCCGTTTTAGCCTGGTAGATCAGGATCCTGGGACCACCGGTCTTAGGTGTCTCTGCATTTCAATGGGCTTCTGAATCTCACAACCTGACAGTATCATTTCTGAGGTAAGACATTGTATTAAGTAAAAAAAAAAAAAAGTTAAAGTCATATTGAGGTTTCCATAATTTGTTCAGCTTTATAGTTTAAAAAAGTTTGTCTTTTAAAAATCCCAAATCGTGGAGCTAGAACTCATGGTTCAGCAGTTCAGAGCACTTGCTGCTTTTGCAAAGTACCCAAGTTTAATTCCCAGCACTCATATGGTAGTTCACAATCCTTCAGTAACGACAGTTCCAGGGAATCCAATGCTCTCTTCTGGCACATGTTACACTTAAATACATGCTGGCAAAACACTCGTCCACATAAAATAAAAATAATACAATTGAGTATAAGCTTGCCAATTAAAAAATCAATCTTATAAAATAATATAGCAGGATTTGACCTTGGCTAGAAGAATTTTCCATATCTTTAATAATCATGTTACTGTGACATGAAATAATTATATTTTCATCATCTTTACATGAAACAGTGCAGAAGTAACTAACATATATCTGGTATTTGTTTTTTTAATTAGTTAATTAATATATTATCTATATATGGAAATACACTCATGTGGTCCAATTCCTTGAAGGCCAGAAGAGGGTATCTAATCCCCTGGAACTAGGGTTATATACGGTTGTTAGCTGCCTGTGGGTGCTGGGAACTGAACCCAGATCCTCTGGAAGAGCAGCCAGTGCTCTTAACCACTAAGCTATCTCTTCAGGTCTATATCTGGGGTGTGTGTGTGTGTGTGTGTGTGTGTGTGTGTGTGTGTGTGGTGCTGGCGCTGTGTGCCGGGGAGTACACCCAGAGGCTCCTGGACACAGAACATGTAGTTGCCACTGATTTACATCCCAGCCTGTATCTGGTATTTTACTGAATAGATATAATTTAATTCATTTAACTTTTATTTTTTCCAACTACTTACATTGTTTTAAAACTTTTTAAAATTTTGTTTGTCTTTTGAAACAAAGTTTCACTGTGTACTCCTGGCCTGCCTGGAATTCACTGCCAGGCTGGCCTTAAAGTGGAGTCAATGGTACCTAGCTTCAGCCTTCTATATGCTGGGATTCTAGGCATGTACTGATATGACCCGGTTTAAGACCTTTTGTGTCTGCATTTTCCCAAAATACACAAAAGAAGAGGGGCTATATAACAGGAATCTCAAAGTATCTATGATCCTACTTCAGTGATTATCAGTTTATGGCTAGACTTGTTTGCCTAAAATAAAAACTTAATTTTCTCCCTTCATATAACTTCTTTTGATCATTCTTCTCTGAGATAAAGAGGATATTTTATGCATAATCCAATCTATTATTCTCAACAAATTTATCCTTTAAGATTTTCCATAGCTGGGCACAGTAATACAACCTTATAATCGCAGCTACTTGGGAGTATGAAGCAGGAGGATCACATAAACCCAGAAGTCTGAGCCCTGCCTGGGTAACAGCAACACCTTGTTTTTAAAAAAATTGTCTTTATTTGCCTTATAATTCACAACAATAAGAATTCTGCACAAGCCAATTGTAGCGGCATGTGTCTTTAATCCCAGCACTGCAGAGGCAGAGGCATCTTTGTGAGTTCAAGTCCAGCCTGGTCTACATAGGGAGTTCTAGGCTAGCCAGGGCTACACAATGAGACCCCGTCTCAAAAATAAAAATTATGTGCAAACTACAATGATGATTTTTATAAAGTTTTCAGTGTGAAGGGTAAAATAAAGGGGATTAGAAAAGATGAGGGAAAGACATTGAAGTTATGTCTACATTTAACATTTTCTTTCAAGATGGGGTTAGTTCTAGGCATCTTTAGGTTAATTAAAAATAAGCTCAGGAGGCATCAACTGTTGAGTTCATTTCAATCCCTCTTCAATGGGTGCTCTACATTTAAAATAGTGGAGGACTCAGAGGAGGTAATGGAGCAGAAACACAAGAACTTCATGGACAAGTTCAAGAAACAAATAAAAGATCTTGGCATGGTTCACCAATGGGATGACAGCCAGAATTACTTGTCTAACAACGTCCACCTACTGTGCCAAGAGATGGCAAGCTACCTTGTCGTTTGATACATTGATCTATAAATGGAAGAGAAATGTGTGCTGACTGAGCAGGTGGCCCAGCAGACCACAGTGATGCAGTTTATCCTGGAGCTGGCCAACAGCCTCAAGGTTTACCCCTGTGCTTTGAGCGGCTCTTCACTAAGATTAAGACCACGGGGGCTGGAGAGATGGCCTAGCAGTTAAGAGCACCGACTGCTCTTGCAGAGGACCCGGGTTTGATCCCCAGTGCCCCACATGGCAGCTAAGAACTGTCTGTAACTCCAATTCCAGGAGAACTCCAGTTCCAGGGGAATCCGACACCCTCTTCTGACCTCCGCAGCATTGCATGACATGGGTGCACAGCTACAGGCAGACAGTACATTCATACACATACAAAAATAAATAAATAAAATAAAAATAAAAAAGGACCACGGACTGCTAGTACATGTGAGTTTTCGGTATGAACTGGAGGCCTTCAAGAAGCACATGTACCGTGGTGCCAAGCTGTGCATCGAGAAGACTTGAACCAGTTGGAGAAGTTGCACAAAAAGCACCTGGTTCCCATCGGCCTGAAACTGGTAGAGGTCTATGACTCCCTGCCCGAGGAACTGTAGACATGCTTTGACATGAAGTACACACAGATGCTCCAATATGCAATCAACAAGATGGATCCCACTGATGCCAAGCACCACATACAATACTGCGTTGACTCTGGCCTCTGGGTCCCCAACTCCAAGTCAGGCCAGGCCAAGGAGGTGGAGGAAGCAGGCCCCAGGGACCCGTTGCTGGAAGCTGTCCGAAAGGCAGTTGACAAGAAAGAAGTCAGCAGGAGACCTGCCCCAGACACTGTCCCCTCTGGTCTGCAAGCCACCCCAGGCCTCCTTAGGCCTCTCTCCGGAGGAAAGCTAAACACCGTGTCCCTAGCTCCTGGTTCTCATCTTCTAACACCCTCCGTGGCGAGGTGCAGGGCCTGCCCCATGTCACCTCTCCACTGGCCCAGTCCCCAGAGCTCACCCAACTCTCTGCTTCTAATTGAGGGACTCAATTAGCTCCTCCTTTAATAGGTTATGCCACCGTCCTGGAGACCAGGGAGTGGCAGTAGTTGTCAGGTCAGTCTCCCAGGTTGAGAACACAGATGTTCCCAGCCAAGGTTGGTCTGTTTGTGTGGGTGTGTGTCCACTCTTTCTCTTCTGTCGAATCTTCTCGCCTCTCTGGCAACAACGTCCAATAAATAGTTTCACACGCTGAAAGAAGTATATAAAGTTTTTTGTCCAATGTGTGGCAGAATAAGACTGGAGGGCCTGAACCATGAACTGGGCTGGAAAGCAAGATAAAAAGACGCAAGCAGTTCTTAGGAAAAAAGCAAAACAAAATAAAAAGCAAAACACATTTCAGCTCAGTGGTGATTCAGGACCATGGACAGTGACACGTGCAGGCTTGCTTCATCACTGTGGGTAGCAGCTTCTGATAGAGGCATCCATTACTACGTACTGTAGTGACGAGCCACAGCGCTGGCAAGGTTTAGAGGTTAACTGGAGAGACCAATGTGACATCTGCAGAACTCGGGTAGAAGCATGGCTATCAACTTTAAAGTCAGTTATTCAATGGTCACACTCAGGGAAAGTTAAATTTGAGGACAAAATGAATGCGTAGGGCACAAAGTCTAGAGAAAACAGAAAAGGGAAGGCAATTCCAACCAGAGATAAGAAGCAGCACTTTATTTATATTTTATTATTTTTATGTGTATGACTGTATTTGTTTTGCCTGCATTTGTGGAAGTGCACCCATGTCATGCAATGCCCACAGAGGTCACAACAGGGCATCAGATCCCCTGGTACTGGAGTTATGGATGGTTGTTAGCTGCCATCTGCGTGCTGGGAATGGACCTCTGGTCCTTTCAAAGAGCAGCAGTGCTCTTAACCACTGAGCCATCTCTTAAGCCCCAGAAACAGCACTTTCAAATGAAGGAGCAGGTAAACAGGTTCACACACAGTGTGCATATAGTAAGGTCATCCTCCCTTATGGGTGAACTCATATTAAATTGATTCAAACCCTCCAGCAGTCAATGCACGCCAGCTACAGTCCAACCATGGTTTAAGACTGTGATCCTGCGTGGACAGATATGCTGGCAGATGTGCAGGGCTCCCAGGCTCCCAGGTGTGAACAGGATCAGACAGATGCCACTGGTCACACTTGCAGTCCCCATCTCCTAGAGCCTGTATGGTATTGACAATTGAAAGCAGCTATCTTAATTCACTGCCAATTCTTTCGCACTAATTTGGAGACAAACAGAACATAAGGAAGCCAGGTGCAACACTTGGGAAACTAAGTCAGGAGGTTCCTGAGTTCAAGGCCAGTTTGAGCTCTGGGTTATAGTGGGATCCTGCATCAAAAATAAATAAGGGGCTGGAGAGATAGCTCAGTTGTTAAGAGAACTTGCTGCTCTTGTAGAGTTCAGTTTCCAGCACCAACATCTGGCAGCTCACAACTGCCAGTAACTCTAGCTCCAGAGGATCCGACACTGTCTTCTGACCTTTATGGATGCCTGAATACATGTGGCATGCACATTGACATACACACACATAAATAAAATACAATAAATATTTAAAAATTAAAAAAAAAATGTGCCAGGCGTGGTGGTGCATGCCTTTAATCCCAGCACTCAGGAGGCAAAGGCAGGCGGATCTCTGTGAGTTCAAGGCCAGCCTGATCTACATAGTGAATGTCAGGCCAGCTGGGACTAAAAGAGGAACCCTACCTCAAAAAAAAAAAAAAAAAAAAAAAAAAAGCAATGAATGAAAAGAGTAAGGTGTTAAGGGACAGAAACACTGATGGGTATTGGAATGATCATTCTTACTTCTTAGTTACCTCAGTAATTTTTTTAACCTCTCAAGACAGAAAAAAATGGCATTATTATGAACCTGGCTTGAAAGAGAAAATCACAAGCATATGTATGTGGCTGCATATGTTAGGAAACTTTGTCTTAGTTTTATCCGAATGGGCAGTGCCATGCCAACACAGTTAGGTAAATGGTAAGTTTACAGAGAAATTTGTAAATAATCTAAAAGAATATTATCTCTTACCTGGGGTGAGAAGATAATCTGCACAATCTCCTTTAACATGTTTTAATAAACATTCTTTAGAAGAAACAATGGAAAAGCACAATGAACTGAGCCATTTTTCTGCCATCTCCAGGTGTAGTCTCCAAGACGGCACTGTGTTTGTTATAGGATATGCAAGATAAGGGGCTGGAGAGATGGCTCAGTGGTTAAGAGCACTGGCTGTTCTTTAAGAAGACATGCATTTAAATCCTAGGATTTACATGGTAGCTAACAACCATCCATAACTCCAGTTCCAGGGGGATCCAATGTCTCTTTTATTCTCTGTAGGCATTGCATGATACAGGCGCACTTGCATACATGTAGGCATAAAACTCATACACATAAAATAAAAATAAATAAAAATTTTTTTACTAAAATATAGGGGCAATAAGGGCTAAGACCAGACCTCAGTGACTTTTTCATCTGCAAATGCTTTAATTATAGGCTTCAACAAGCTTTTGCAATAAAAGGACAGGGAATAAAGATTTTAGGGTCTGTGAGCTATATAACCTTTTTTGCATGTTTTCATTTGTTTTTGTTTGCTTGCCTTGGTGTGTGTGTGTGTGTGTGTGTGTGTGTGTGTGTGTGTGTCCCTGAATTTCATGTGGAGTTCAGAGAGCAACTTGTGGGAGTCTGTTCTTTCCTCTCATCATGTAGGTCCCAAGGATTAAACTATCAGGTTGTCAGGCAGGTCAGCAAATGCCTTAACCTGCTAGCCCTTCATTTGTTTTTGTAATTGTTTATGATGCTGGGGATTAAACCCAGGACTTATTTTTGAAAATATTTTATTATTTTTATTTTGTATGTGTGAGTGTTTTGCCTGGATGCATGTAGGTGGATCATGTGCATGCAATGCCCACAGAGGTCAGAAGGGTATCTGATCCCCTGGAACTGGAGTTACAAATGGTTGTTAATTGCCATGAGCATGCTGGGAATCAAACCCAGGTTCTCTAGAAGAACAGCAAGCATTCTTAACTACCGAGCCATCTCTCCAGCCCTGAAACTCAGAACTTCTTAAATATCATATAAACGCTCTACCATCGAGTACAATCCTCAGTCTTATCTTATTTTTTATCAGTAATTTTAAAATGCAGACATAATTCTTACTGTGTGGTGTCTCTGAAAATAGACATGAGTTAAAATTGGCCCATAGGACATACTTTGCCAACTTCTGCCAGAAAAACATTTGGATGAAAATTAGAGTTGTTGGTCCCAATGTGAGTTTGGGGATGAGAATATCACTGAAAACAGGAAAATACAACAAACTTTCTAAAGAAGACACAATATGCCTTTTCCTTGAAGGAATGGTATGGTCATACCACATATATTTTAGTTTGACAAGTAGAGTTCTTTTGTACTTTGGTAAGACACATGACTTATTTATCCCATGTGAGTAGTGTGTGCATAGGACTAAGCTGAAAAGACTGCAAAGTGCAGCATTGGCTATCTCCTTTGACCCTTGACTTTCCTTCTCATGTCAGAGCTATTTAAGCAGAAACACAAGAGTCTCACATTTTCTTTCTACAGTATGGGGAGTATTTATGTGTATTGTACTTTTGTATCAGAAATGTTTTCATATATAATAATAAAATATGATATATATTATATATTTATATATTCCTTCCCACAGTCCTTCACACAGTTCCTTTCCAGTTTGGGCCCAGAATAATGGCTCTAGCAAAGAAGAGTGGCAAGAAGAAGAAGGGAGATTTTACCATCAACGAGATGGTGACCAGGAATACAATATCAACATTCACTAATGCACCCATGGAGTGGGTTTCAAGAAACATGCCCTTTGGACACTCAAAGAATCCAGAAATGCAGCATGAAGTAAGATGGAGTCTCCAGAGGTGCCATTGATACCAGGCTCAGCAAAGCTGTCCAGATCAGAGGAATAAGGAATGTTCTGTGCTGTATCCGTGTACATTTGTCCAGAAAATATAATGAGGGGAAGGATTCACCAAACAAACCTATTGTAGGGAAATCCAGCTCGAATTGCAGGCTGGTTTCCCAACTAGCATGCCTCAGGGCAACGCGTGGCTGAGGGTCTGGCCCCGCCCCAAGGAGGAGCAAGCAGCATGGCCTAGGTGCGTGATGCTGGGGGGGGGGTGCAGTGGTGCAGAGTTAGGGGATTTATGATTGGTCCTAGGAACTGATGTCATTTAGTTTATAAAAGCAGGCTGTAGCAAGGAATAAATTTGAATTTCATAGTAACATCATCAGGGAATTCCCGGCCATTATTTTTAATTAATTATAGCGCGCATACAGGCTAAGGTAGGCCTGCATTTCATCCGGGTGGCCAGTAGGTTGGAAAGAGATTCCTTTGTGGATCACCAATCTGGGTAGCTGGTGTTGTGAGTGGGTATTGGCTGAAGGGAGGTGATCAGCCATCAGCCTGAAATTCCTGTCCAGGCTCTGGGCAGGTGAGAAGCCTTGGCCAAGAGTGGAACTTGTGTCTCATGGGTCCAGGCTAAGAGCCTGAATTGGAAGTACCATCCAGGCTGGGCTATGGGAAGTAGCCAGCTGGCCTCTGCACCGAGGGGTCAGCTCCCCACAGTGTCTGAAAAGCGGGCACTGTGTCCCTATTCCCCTTAGCTGGGCTGTGTGGTCCCTGTTTGGCATAAAAAGAAAGCTTCCTACAACCTATGTCCCTGCTACCATGTTCAAAAACTTGGGGCTGGAGAGTTGGCTCAGCAGTTAAGAGCACTGGATGCTCTTGCAGAAGACTCAAGTTTGAATCCCAGCACCCACATGATAGCTAACAACCATCTGTAACTCCAGTCCAAGAGGATCCGTTGCCCTCATAGGCTCCACTTGCACTCTATGACACAGGTACATTTACCCACATACAGGCATAACCCTCATAAACATAAAGTTAATAAATAAATAATTTTTTAAAATCTACACACAGGATAGATGGGACTAACTGCTGAGTGTGAAAGTTATAAAACTGTCCCCAGAAGATATATATGCAATAAATATATAAGCATATAGAGTCATATATTTCCTGTGTTCATAGGCTCTACTTTTATAGAGTAAAATTTTCATATATTAGAAAAATGTGAAGGTATTAATGAAGTATAGTCACTCCCTGAACCTGGCTAACACCCCTATAAGATACTGGATATACCCAGAGCAGTAGCAGGTGTCTAGTGCTGCTTTATAGACCAATAGTAGTGTCTGGAGTGATGAGGGCTCTGTACTTATCTGACTGCCATAATGAAGGACACTATACAGGTTTTCATTTAACAAATCACTTCTCTTGAGGAGTTTTTCATAAATGCATATATTTAGATTCATTAGGCGTACTGTCAAGCAGGTAGCACTGTCACTGTTAGTGAATTCCACATATGCCAATTATCTTACAGAACAGGGAAGCTACAAAGAGATTATGGTAATGTCTTGGATGATGAACAGATAGGTCAGCTAGAGATGAGCGGACTGATTTGTCTAATGTTAGAATTGAGCCCTGTGGAACCTCTGCTTAAACTAAAGCATCTACTAATTTCTGAAGCTTTTAAGAATGTCACCTGTGTTGTGAACCTTCAGAATTCTAAATTTTTATCTACATGCCAGTCTTCTGCCTTTAGAGAATTACTGGAGCTGTGAAAGATGCTCTCACAGAACTGTACTCCTTGAGGTTTATGATTTGTCAAAAGATGATATTGCTCTGTAAAGTAAGGCTTTCATGATGTCCCTAATTACAGAAAAACTGTCAACATGAAAGTTTTCAGCAACTACATGGCCTGCAATTATGAAGAAGTGCCCAAATATAATATAGTGCCTCCACACACTGATCAACAGATTAGACTTTCAGATTTGAGTTGATAACATGAGGAAAAGCCAAGCAGCTAAGATAGAGGGCAAAGCAAAGACAACACCACATCCTGGTACATACCAGTCAGCCCAGCTCTTAGGAGGCAGAGGCAGGAGGATCTTCCTTGACTCCATAGCAAGTTCAAACAGGGCTAGGACCCTGTTTCAAATCAACAAGCAAAAAGAACAATAACAAAAAGACATTTCTTCCACATGCTTCTTTACCAAGAGCATATCCTAAAAATACCACTTACATCTCCAGTCTTCACACATTCTATATCTCACTTGGTGGATGGTATGTGCTCTGCAGACCTTTATTAAATGGCCAATGAGCAAATGACTGTCCAGATTAACTCTTTTGTTGACTATATAATTTGCAAATAACCTTCAAAAACTAGTATAGATATTGCTCCTGAGCAGTTTTTTCATCTATCCAACAATCTACTTTTGTCTTTTTGATTGTTTGCCAATATTCAAATAGTCTACCACACTAAATTGTAATCATTCCATGCCACATTTATTTTCCTTACTTTAAAATTTCTCAGTGATGATGGAGGTCCACAAGATTTCTTTTTGTGTTCCTAGAGTTACCTTCAGCAAAGCACAGGTCCAGTAGGTATATTTCATTCTCAGTGTCAGGATTATCAAACCTTCAGGAAATCCCGAGGAATTTCACCACTGCAAATGACTGTTTAATGATGTTATCTATATTCATAAACACGAAAGAAAACTTTAAATAGTAGTTTAGGCTGAAATCCATGGAGTGTTGCCTACTATGCACAAAGCCCTGGGTTTGATCCCCAGCCTAGAATAAACTGGGCATGTGCCTGGGATAAATGAGACTCTGTCTCCAAAACAAAACTAAAACCAAACCAAACGCCATGTTTGAGGGAGTTTGGAAAACTTATATATCCCCGCTGGGACTTTCTTCTTTCTGTGCTCCTGTTCAGATCTCAATCCATTTAGCAGGATGTTCTGATGGATGTGTTAAATGATGTGCTTGCAGGGAAAAATAAGTTTGCATTTTTGGGTGAGGGTGTAGCTCAGTGACAGTGTAACTAGAATGTTTGAGGTTCTGGGTTATCTCCAACACCACCAAAAGAAGAACAAGAAAATATTGGTTTAATTCCAAAGTTTCAGGATGATTTTCCTTAATAAAAGTTTTTGGAGTAGGGTTTTTTTTTACATTTTTAAAAATTTTATTTATTTCTGTGTGTGTATGAATGTACTGTCTGCATGCAGGTTTGTGCACCCCTGTTGCGCAATGCCGTGGAAGTCAGAAGAGGGTGTCAGATTCCCCTGGAACTGGATTTCTCCTGGAACTGGAGTTTCAGACGGTTCTCGGCCGCCATATGGGTGCTGGGGATCAAACCCGGGTCCTCTGTAAGAGCAGTCGGTGCTCTTAACTACTAGGCCATCTCTCCAGCCCCTGGAGTAGGGTTTTATATGGAGAAATAATATTATCTAAATTTGGAAATACTTTTTTTTTTAATTTATTTTTGTATGTGTATGAACGTACTGTCTGCATGTAGGTTTGTGCACCCGTGTCGTGCAATGCCGCGGAGGTCACAAGAGGGTCTCAGATTCCCCTGGAACTGGAGTTCTCCTGGAATTGGAGTTACAGACGGTTCTTAGCCGCACCATGTGGATGTTGGGTATCGAACCCGGGTCCTCTGAAAGAGCAGTCGGTGCTCTTAACCATTAGACTATCTCTCCAGCCCCTGGAAATTTATTTATTTTTTTCACTCATTTTGTTCAGCTTTGGAAATACTTTTATTTTTTTTTAAGATAAAAGAAGGCACACCTTTTTAGATGCCCAAGGCATAGGGGTATTAAACTATGAAGAGTCTTTTTATATTATTATTATTATTATTATTATTATTATTATTATTTTGATACAGGGTCTCCCTTTAATCCCAGCTGGCCTGATTATGTAGACCAGGCCGGCCTTGAATTCACAGAGATCCACCTGCCTCTGCCTCCTGAATGCTGGGATTAAAGGCATGTGCCACCATGCCTGGCCTAAGACAGTTGTTAGCTGCCATGTGGGTGCTGAGAATTGAACCCGGGTCCTCTGCAAGAGTAGTCAGTGCTCTTAACCACTGAGCCATCTCTCCAGCTCCAGGTCTATCTTTTTAAAAATCACATATCGTGATGTAGCCAGTAGAAAAGATTACTTGAATAATACTTTATCAACAAATACCAACAGCCACTAGATGTCAGCACTTATGAACTGTAATGTAGATAATATGCTTAGGCTGCTTTTATTTTCAAGATTATGATTTATGGTACGAGATTGCTGGAAAACAAACACAAAATATTTACTTGAAATAGATTAAATATTTAGACAGTAATAGAGCAAACTCAATTATAGTGACAATTCTTAAAATAAGAATAAAAATCTTGGGCCAGTGAGATGACGCAGTGGGTAGAATGCTTGCTGTGAAGCCTGACGATGTGAGTTTGTCCCCAGAACCCACATGGTAGAAGGACAGAACCAACTCCAACAAGTTGTCTTCCAACCTCCAGACATGTGCCATGCCATGCACACACCCAAACACACACAAAGTAAATAAATGGAAAAAATTTTTTAAGACTAAAGATCTCACCAGGTGTGCTGGTGTACACCGTTGATCCTAGCACTCCAGAGGCAGACACAGTTGGATCTCCATGAGATTGAGGCCAGCCTGGTCTACATAGTGAGTTCCAGGCCAGGTGGGGTCACAGGGAGACCCTTTTTGACCCTTGTCAAAAAGACCAAGATAATAAATAAATAAATACTCAAAACAAAACAGAAAATAATAAAGATCTCATCTCTAAGTAAAATTTTTAAAAGTTTCCATTTTTCAAGAGAGCCACCAACTGGTATTTTGCAACAACGGATCCAGGGCAAAGTTCTACACACTTGCATCCTCCATAGGAATCAATGCCTTGTCCTTTCAATGGCCAAATAAGTGGACTTTGAATCTATAATATTTGGGTGTTTTCTTCACATCCGAAGACCATTATCATGCATAAGAGGGATCTCTTTGAGGCACTTTGAGGCATTTTTCTTTTGGGAATGGTTAACACCAATGTGTTAAATGACTGCCATAAAGTTTCATGTCGTTTTTTCTCATGATTAAAAAGGGATTGGGGCCAGGCGTGGTGGTGCACACCTTTAGTCCTAGCACTTGGGAGGCAGAGGCAGGCAGATCTTTGTGAGTTCAAGGCCAGCCTGGTCTACAGAGTGAGTTCCAGAACAGCTGGGGCTACAGGGAGACCCTGTCTCTTACTTGCAGTACTATGGATTGAATCTAGAGCCTTCCATAAACCAGTCAAGTGCTCCACTACTGACTATGCCCAGCTGTTACTATCTTTAACACTTTTTTCTTGAGACAAGTTTTGCCATAGTACTGCCAGGCTGGGCTCAAACAGTCCTCTTGCTTCAGTCTCTCAAGTAGCTGGGAGTGCGTGTATGTACCGCCGTGACTGGTTTCTTTTAGATTTAAAGCTGTGGAATTTCCACATTCTCTACTACTTTATTTTGAGGACTGTTCAACAAATCAGCCCACTGACAGGATGCCATATATAAATATATTTTATTTATTTACATATAAATATATAATATATATTTTTTCCTAGAACACAAAAACCTCGTAAGTTGCCTCTGAATACCACAGTGAGATGTAAGGAGAGCAGCCAAAGGTTTGTTTATTGGGAGGGTTCTGTGAGTCTGTGGCTGAGAGAAATACAAGTCTAATTAGCTGCTTAATGAACCATTAGGAAGCTGTCTGGGGTTGCAGGCGGAATGTACATTTGCCTCAGCTGACTGACATCATTTTCATCAGAGTCTGAAATAAATAATGGAATTTATTAAGGCATTATTTACTTGCATAGGTAACGTCCAGTTTCTTTCACTATTTGAACAGTTTTAGAATACAAAAATGTCTTTTATTCTTTTTTTTATTCAGGGTCTCCTTAGTAGTCCCCTGCAACTGTCTGTGTAGACCAGGCTGGCCTCAGTCTCACAGAGATCTGCCTGCTTCTACCTCCCAAATGCTGAGATGGAAAGCATGCACTGCCATGCCTATTTATTCTGACTTTGAAAAAAAAATGAGTTGCTTTTGCAGAGGACCTGACTTCCATTCCCAGCACCCACATGGCAGGTAACAGGTATCTGTAACTCCAGTTTCATGAGATCCAATGCTCTCTTCTGGCCTGGTGGGAACCCACGTGATGCAGTTACACGCAGGCAAAACATGCATGCACATAAAATAAAAGTAAATAAGTCAAACATTTTTAATTAAAACAGTAAACTCATATCATAGGATTGTCATTTTTAAGAACAAAGTTTTAAGATTGTTTTCCATTATCCCCAGTTTTCCAGCTTTCCTAGTTATTTGTTTGCGTGTTTTGAGCTGAGACTTTTGTCCTAGATTTTTAGGTTTATATAGTTATCATTAGTATGAAGGTCCTCCTTGAATAATTATAATTGTATTTTGCTTTTTTACCACAATTATTAGAGTTAAATTTTTCTTTAAACTAGTTCGTCCTTTACTATATGATTCAGTTATTTTCATTTACCTTCCAACCCCTTTCTGTGGTTCATTAAGCCTTAGGTATAGGGGTTGTTATAGATGTACTAATAGGGGTTGGGCACCCCTGGGTCACTTATTCTCTGTAATTTTACTGGTTGTGGATCTTTGTGTTAGCCTCTGTTGCAAAGAGAAGCTTCTCTGATGAAGATGAAGAGGTACATTTATCTGTGTGTATAAGGATGTTAGAATATAGGTAGAAATTATATTGGTTTAGGGAAATGACTGTTAGTAGGCTCTCCTCTAGGGTCTATGAAGTTATTTTGATAGGTTTATAGTACCAGGCATGAATTACCTCCTATTGAGAGGGTCACAGTCCAATTAGGGAACTGTTCTTACCCCTGAGATAAAAGTACCGCTATTGCACCACCGGGGATATCTTGCTGGGCTGATCACTGTCAGGGTTCTCAGGCTTTACAGCCAGATAGGATAATGATTGCCTTTTTTTCCTTGGCAGCTTGCATATTATCTTTCGATATTACAACAGTCCTCAGGAGGAGGCTTCCATGTCAGTTCTAGCTCCATCTGCCAAGTCTTATATCCAAGAATGGATGTGTCTTTAGCAATAGGGTCTATGTCCAAGTTCTGGGAGGAGTTATGGAGTGGGGAGGAAGAGGTAGAAATGATGTAAATACAGTATTCATGTGTAAAATTCTCAAAAAATTAAGGAATTATTTTAATAAATATTTTATTTATTTTTTTTTATGTGTATTGAGCGTATTGCTTGCATGTGTGTAAGTGTACTAATGTCATACAATGCCTGAAATGTCAGAAGAGGACATCATATTCTCTGCAATCGGAGTTAAAGATGATTCTTAGCCACCATGTGGGTGCTAGGAATCACACCTGGGGCTTCTTGAAGAGCAGTCAGTGCTCTTAACTGCTGAGCTATCTATCCAGTCTGTGCTGGATAGCTTTAGTGTCAACTTGATACACCTGGGTTGAGGGAGCCTCAGTTGGGGAATTGGCTCCATTGGATTGGCCTGTGGCCACATCTGTGGAGTATTGTCTTGATTATCAAGCAGTGTGGGAGGGCCCAGCCCACAATGAGTGGTGCCACCCTGGGCAGGTTGTTGTGTACAGTATAAGAAGGCAGGCTGGGCATGAGCCAGGAGAGCAAGCCAGTGAACAGCATTCCTCCATGGCCTGTGCTTCAGCTCCTGCCTCCAGGTTCCTGCCCTGAGTTCCTGCCTTGGGCTCCCTAAGTGATGAACTGTGACCTAGGAGATGTAAGCTGAATAAACCCTTTCCTCCCCAAGTTGGTGTCAGTCAGAGTGTTTTGTCACAGCAATGGAAGACAAACTAGAACACGGCCCCATGCTTTTTATTATTTAATCAGTTCTACTTGTTTAAGATGAGTAAATTAAAAATCTGGGACTGTATACAGTCACAATCTTAGGACTTTATTTTTATTTAAAAATTTTTTTAATTTATTATTTTTATGTGTATGAGTGTACTGTCTGCATGTAGGTTGGTGCACCCATGTCATGGTGCATGCAGAGGTCAGAAGAGGGCATCAGATTCCCCTGGAACTGGAGTAAAAGATGGTTCTTAGCTGCCATGTGGGTGCTGGGAATCAAACCCGGGTCCTCTGCAAGAGCAGTTGGCACTCTTAACTGCTGAGCCATCTTTCCAGCCCCAGGACTTTAAAACCATCTGTCACTATCTAGTTATCCCAGACAGTGAAATGTAATGGATTTCTCCTGGTCAGTAGGATAACCTTGATTTTATTTCTCAGCTTCAGGGTGAATTGAATTTGCTCAAAAATTATGTGTGACATCCTCTAGATTTTTAGTCACTTTCTTTTGTCTTTCTTTTCCTTGAATGGCCAACTTATCTTTCTCCATCTAATCATCTTTATTCCTTTGGTACAAATTTGGGTAGTAATAGATTCTTCTCTCATACTCCCCAGAGCTCTCTGGTTGTGATTAAGGAGTCAGATTATAGGTTCTTATTTTATATGTCTTGTTTGAAAAAAACTGGCCTTGAACCTGAGATCTCTCTGCTTCATACTCCCAAATGGTAAGAACTGGAATGTGGCTGGGCCTGGTGGGACACATCTTTGATCCCAGCACTCAGGAGGCAGAGGCAGGCAGGTCTCTATGAAATTGAGGCCAGCCTGATTTACATAGTGAGTTCCAAGCCAGCTGGGCTTAAGGGAGACCCTGTCTCAAAACAAACAATCAAACAAACACCAAAAGAACTGGAATGTGCTGCCATGCAGAGCTGGCTGAGAGATTATTTATTTGGTAGTGGTCATGAGGTTTCTTACAACAACCTTGAGGGATTGGACTCCAACTGGTTTAGTGTTTGCTTTGCTTGTTGTCTCCATATTTTCAGATTTGCTTCTTCAAAACAAGGTTACAATGGATACCTTCTTAATTCTAGTTTACTTCCAATACAACTAACTACAAAATTACCTCAAGTAGGGATGTTTTGATAATGCTTTGGAAAACTGTGTAGTAAACTAAACTCCAAAAATCTTATTCATCATTTATATATACTTGTCTTAAAATTTTAAATGTTTATTTCAATAATTTTAAAATTGGTTGTTTTTTTTTTTTGGTCTTTTCGGGACAGGGTCCCCTTGTAGCCCCAGCTGTCCTGGGACTCACTATGTAGACCAGGCTTGAACTCACAGAGATCCACCTGCTTCTGCCTCTCAAGTACTGGGATTAAAGGTGAGTGCCACCATGCCTGGCCTAATTTGATATTTTTATTGAATATAATTTCTATTACATTTCAATAAATTAGACCTTGTCCTCAGTCTACATACTTGCTTTGATTTACTTGACTTTATTTGTGACTTAATTTTTTTATTACATATTTGTGTGTGTGTGTGTGTGTGTGTGTGTGTGTGTGTATGTAATAAAAATCAAAGGACAACTTGTGGGAGTCAATTCTCTCCACTATGTGGAGTATTCAAAAGTATTCAAACATTAGAGGAGATGCTTTTATTCTTAGAGAAGTATTGTAATATTCCCAGTTATCAATGAACTCAGTAGAGCAGTCATCCATCAGTAGTGTTCAAAACATCCCAGGGGTTTCTGTGAGATGGCTACATTACAGATGCTCACACACGGAGTTATATATAACTTGAACCAGGTGACTTCCTCATACTGTATCAATTATTTTCTAAACCCCTCCCAACTCACTTGGATTTGAGAAAACCAGCAGCAATTTGCACCTAAGGAAATATGAGCCTCTCCATACCACACTACTGTAAATCAACTATTTGTTTTAGGGCTACCTGACCCCATGAGTTTGTTCTGAAGACAGACTATCTCTATCATAAATGAGCTGTTATATTAAAGTCCTTTTCTATGAAGTATATACTCTTTTTTAATATTTATTTATTTATTTATTTATTTATTTGTATGAATGTACTGTCTGCATGTAGGTCTGTGCACCCGTGTCATGCAGTGCCTCAGAGGTCAGAAGAGGGTCTCAGATTCCCCTGGAACTGGAGTTCTTCTGGAATTGGAGTTACAGATGGTTCTCAGCCACCATGTGGGTGCTGGGGATCGAACCCGGGTCCTCTGCAAGAGCAGTCAGTGCTCTTAACCACTAGGCCATCTCTCCAGCCCCTGAATTAAATGGTTTGTAATTATATAACTTCCTTGTATATTTTAAAGGCTATATGTCTAGAGCAGTTTTAGGTTCACAGCAAAATGAAGATGAATTTACAGAGATCCGCCCATAAATTCCTTGCACCTATCAATTATTTCTTTTCTGAAACACACTCTTGGCATTCTGTTTTCATACTCCAGGTCATAATTTGTCCCATGTTATGTTCTAGAAGCTGTGGTTTTGGACCTTAAAGCTAGGCCTACCATCCATTTTTAGCTAATTTTAATGAAAAGTATGACATGGTCTAGACTTTTCCTGTGGTTCTTCTGGCACGTGGATATCTAGTTGTTCTAGAATCATTTCTTGAATAGACTATTTTCTTTTCTTTTGAGACAGGGTCTCACCATGCAGCTCTAACTGGCCGGGAACTCACTATCTAGACCAGGCTTGCCTCAAACTCAGAGATTCACCTGTCTCTGCCTCCCGAGTACTGGGATTAAAGGCATGGACCACCATGTCCGGCCTTACTTATTGTCTAGCCTTTGTTACTTTGTCAAGATTAGTCGATTATGAGTCTATTTTTATGTTTATTTATTATACTTATGTGTCATGGCATGTGTGTATACTCATGTCCACACATGCATGGCACATGTGTGGAGATCAGAGGAAAACTCACAGGAGTTAATTATCTCCTTCTACTATATGGGTTCTAGGGATCAAAGGCCATTCCTCAGGTGGATTACTGGGTGTGGCAAGTGCCTCCACCCAGTGATCCACCTCACAGACCCATCATTGAATCTATTTTTTGTTTTCTTTGAAAGGTTTACTCATTTTTTAAACATTTCTTTTTCAGAGACCCACCTGCCTTTACTTCCTAAGTGTTGGGATTAAAGGTATGCACTACCATGCCTAGCTCTATTTTTTTTTTAATTTTAATCATGTGGTGTGTGTTTGTGTGTGTATGTGTATNAAAAGGAACAGCTTTGTTGAGTTTAATTATAAATATAGGCTCTATTTATTTTATTCTTCTGGAAATTAATTCTGGGGTTCTGTTTTATCCACTTGTTTTGAATGCAGCTATTTGGGATGTTTTGCTACAGATAACTGCCATTCATTAGAAATATTTAGAGAAGGGCTACTTTAGACAATCAATGCTATTGGTCTGAAAAAATGAAAACTTTAGATAATGCTTATTATTTGTAGTTCTGGGGACAGCATTGTTCACTGTGGAGTCGAGGGGTTTGAGTGAGATTTATGAAATGAATATGACAAGTCAGATAGAGGAGAATTAAAGGACTAAGTTTCATAAATAATCCACGAAATGTGTGTAAATTCTCTTAAATTTTGTGTCACTCTTGTCTGAACATGAGATTCCTTTGCATGGGGCTAGAAAGGTGGCTCAGTGGTTAACAATACTTGCTGTTAGTGTAGGGGACTGGGTTCAGCTCTTGGCACCCATATCAGGAGGCTCATAATTGCCTATAACTCCAGCTTCAGGGGAATCCAGTGCCTTCTTCTGTCCTCTTTGGGCACCTGCATGCATGTGTAAATGCATGCAGGCATACACTTGCACACAAAGAAAATAATAAATCTTTTTTTAAAAAAAGAAATCCGGGGGCTGGAGAGATGGCCTAGCGGTTAAGAGCGCCGACCGCTCTTACAGAGGACCCGGGTTCGATCCCCAGCACCCACATGGCGGCTGAGAACCGTCTGAAACTCCAATTCCAGGAGAACTCCAGTTCCAGGGGAATCCGACACCCTCTTCTGAACTCCGCGGCGTTGCACGACACGGGTGCACAGACTTGCATGCAGACAGTACATTCATACACATACAGAAATAAATAAAATTAATTAAAAAAAATTTAAAAAAAAGTTATCTTTATAATAGTCATCTTATAGGTATAGATATATTTATCTTGTAGAGGCCAAAGGTAAATTTAGAATATTTTCCTCCATTACTCTTCACCTTACTTTTTTGGTTAGACTAGCTAGTCAACCAGCCCTTGGGATCATCCTGTTCTTCTCTCCCCACCCCCTGCCTCCGCCACGAGTGCTGGGGTTTCAGGCTCATGCTGCCAAGCCCAGCTTTTATGTGGATGCATGAGAATTAAACTAAGGTTCTAGTGTTTACACGGTAAGCACTCTAACCACTGAGACATCTCCCCCAGCTCCTATAACTTTCAAGTTGAGTACTTTCAGTTCTTCTACTTTGTTCTTCAATGTTTGCTATTCTAGATCTTTTGTCTCTCTGCATAAACATCAAGATCATTTTATTTTTTTATTTATTTAATTTTTTTGGTCTTTTTGAGACAGGGTCCATGTAGCCCCAGCTGGCCTGGAACTCACTCTGTAGACCAGGCTGGCCTTGAACTCACAAAGATCTGCTTGCCTCTGCCTCCCAAGTGCTAGGATCAAAGGCGTGTGCCACCATGCTCAGCCAAGATCATTTTATTAATATGGAAAAATAATTGTCTTGTGTTTCTTTTTTTGTGGTGCTGGAGATCAAATTCAAAACCTCAAAGATAATAGGCAAATGCTCTACTGATGTGCTATATACTCCTAACCTCAGCCCACTTGCTAGAATTTTTCTTGGGATTACATTGAATCTATAATCAAGTTGGCAAAGCTGACATTTTGACAATTTTGATTCTTCTTATCCATGAACACAGGTTATTGCTCTGTTATTTAGCTTTCTTCTTTCTTTTGATGTGTAGCATATGCATATGTACATGTTTGTGTTCATGTGCAGGTGAATACTTATGTGTGTGTAAGTAGCCTTTTTTTTTTTTTTGAGACAGGGCCTCTCATTGAACATGGAGCTTGCTGATGGCTAGACTGGCTGACTAGCAAGTCTTTGAGATCCGCTTGTCTTTATCACTCCAGTGCTGAGATCACAAGTATATGCCTCCGTGCCCACCTTTTTACATAGTTGTTGGGGACCCAAACTCAGATCATGCTGGGGAAGTGCCATTTATTTAGACTTCATTAATACTTTTATAGTTTTCCTCAGATCTTGTACATAATTGTTTAATTTCTTCTTAATGTTTCTTTTTCAAGTGCTAATATAAATGATATTGTTTTACATTTTAATTCCATTGGTTTTTTTGGACTTTTGTATGTTAACCTTAAGTCTGTGACATTGCAATAAATTATTGATAGCAAAATAATTATTTCTTTCTCTTTTTTTGTTCTTTTAGAGAAAGTGTCTCCCTTTAGCCCCAGCTGGCCTGGAACTCACTCTGTAGACCAGGCTGGCCTTGAACTCACAGAGATCCACCTGCCTCTGCCTCCTGAGTGCTAGGATTAAAAGCATGCACCACCATGCCCAGCTTAAAGGTGGTTATTAGCCACCATGTGGGTTCTGGGAATTGAACCCAGGTACTCTGTAAGAGCAGTCAGCACTTTTAACCACTGAGTTGTCTTTCTAGCCCCAAGAATCATTTCTATTAAACTTTTTTCTATAGCCAATAATGCCATCTATGAAGAGTTTTCTTCTTTCCAATATGTATAGATTTTACTTTAATTCCTTGTGTTATTGAGAGATGTGTGTTGCTTCCTTTCAACTTATTCTTTGTTTGCAATCTTGGTCTAAGCTTGTATTTATGCTGTTATGTTTTTATTAGTTTCTCTCTTTAGTTGCCTGGGGATAGTTGCTCCTTTCCTCTGTTCTTTGAATTGCTTCAAGTATTTTCTGAAGTGTTTTTTTGACATATATTCCTTCATCTTGTTTATGTCATGAAATATTTTTCTTTCTCTTTCAACTATAATTGACATTTTTGCTGGGTATAGTAATCTCGGTTGGTATCTACAGTCATTTTAGCACTGGGGATACTTTGGTCCATGTTCTTCTGGCTTTCATAGTTTGCACTGAGAAGTCAGCTGTAATTCTGATGGGTTTCCCCTTGTATGTAATTTGTTGTTTTTCTCTTGTGGCTTTCAGTATTTTGTCTTTGTTTTGAGCATCTAACACTTTATGATATGGTGTGGGGAGTTTCGTTTCTGGTCTTATCTATTTGGTGTTCTATGTGCTTCTTTTGTGTAGGTTTGTCTTTATTCAGTTTGGGAAAATTTTCTTCTATTATGGGATTCTTCTTTCTCTATCCCTGTGATGTGGAGATTTGGTCTCTTCATCGTATCCCACATTTCCTGGTTATTCCACTCGAGTTTTTGTTTTTTTTTTTTTCATTATCTTCACTTGAGCATTTTAGTTGTTCCTGTTCCAAGTTATCCTGCAGGTCTGATATTCTATTTTCTGCTTCATCCATTCTGCTTCTGAGGCTTTTTCCTATCCTTTCCTGTTGATTGGATGAATGTTCCACTTCCTTTTCCATTTCTTCCTGTGATTCCTTTAGTATTTCCACTTCCTTTTGGAGCTTGTCATTCTCTACTTGTACCTCCTTGCTTCACTGGTCTGTTTCTTTTTCATTTCATCCTGGGATCTTTTCAGTGTTTGTTTCCACTTCCTTCTGGAGTTTGTCAATCTGTCCCTGTAGTTCTTTTTGGAGTCTGTGTTTCTCTTCCTCTAGTTCTTCTCAGAGTTTGTCATTCTCCTCCTCTAGTTCTTTCCAGAGATTATCATTGTTCCCTTCTAGATCCTGAGTTTTTCATTTTTCTCCCCTTACTTCTCTGATTTGTTCTTTATATTCTTTGATTTCTTTGAATATGTCTATGACTGTTCTTCTAAGGTCCATGTCTTTGTTTCTTTCCAGGGGAATCTTGTTGTAGGGATCTTTTACAGTACTGGTCGAGTTTGGTGTGTACTTATCATGGGCTTTTCCCATGTTGTTATTTTTTCACTATGGCTTTGGCATGTGGGTTTATTTTCTGTTTGGATTCTGGTGCTAGTCTCAAATGTTATTATGGAGGATTGGTTGGTCACTCACTGCACTTCCTGCTGTTCAGTTCCTCTACGTTGGCTATGGGACCTAGAATCACTAACACTGTTCCTACTGGATTGTCTGCACCATAACTCCACCAGTTTACTGGATCCTCTGCACCACTGCTTGGTGGTGGTGGTGGGGGGATTGTTGCTCCCTTGGCCTGCACTGGCCCACATCAATCACACAGGAGGTGAGGTGTGGTGTCCCACCTGGACCCTGAGTCAGGCCTCCTGGTGCTGGAGTACAGTCCTGTGGTTTCCCAGTCCACCGGAGTCCACTGGAATCCTGGCTGGCTGCTTGTCTTTCCTGCTTTTTTTTTTTTTTCTTTTTGAGACAAGGTCTCTCTGTAGCTCTGGCTGTCCTGGAACTCACTCTGTAGATCAGGCTGGCCTTGAACTCACAGAGATCCACCTATCTCTGTCTCCCAAGTGCTAGGATTAAAGGTGTGTGCCACCACACCTGGATTTTCCTGCTTTTTAACAATAGATCAATGCTACAAATTTCACTTTTGGCACTGCTTTTACTAATCTCATTATCAATAATATTTTATTATCAATCCTGTTTTTTGGGTTTTTTAATTTGGTGAAACCCAGGTCCAGTTGTCTTGTTCTGGTTGGTTCTGTGTCTAAACAACTTCAAGGATCTTCATACCACCTCCTACATCTTTGTCCAATTAGGTAGTAGCAGGAAGTAAAAATTGGCCTGAAGCTCCATACACTATCATGACTGGAACTCCCAGGTCAGTTTCCTTAACTAGTCCACATGGCTCATGTTTTTCAGTGGTAAAAATAGAATTCTATTCTTTCACCTTGCTCTTTTTCTGGGCTAGTTTTTGTTTCGTTTTGTTTTGCTTTATGTGTATGAGTGTACTGTCTGCATGTGGGTTGGTCCACCCTGTCATGCAATGCCACAGAGGTCAGAAGAGGGCATTGGATTCTCCTGTAACTAGAGTTAAGGAAGATTCTTAGCCACCATGTGGGTGCTGGGAATTGAACTTGGGTCCTCTGCAAAAGCAGTCGGTGCTCTTAACCACTGAGCCACTGAGCCATCTCTCCACTCCAGCCCCTGGGATAGTGTTTTTACCGGCATCTTCTCTTAGTCTATAGCCAAAGCATGTTCCTGGTTTCTCTTGTATTACTGTTTCAGAGAAAGACTGAGAGGTGATCAACTGTTCTTTCTTTTTTTCCTTTTTTTTGAAAAAGCTCTCATGTGGCTCAGGAATGCCTTGACTTTACTCTGTAGCCCAAGACATCTTTCAACTTTTGATTCTCTTGTTTCCAAGTCCAAGTGCAAAGATTACAGGTGTGTATAACCAGACCTACTTTAGGAATTGTCATTTTCTGTGATGACTTTTTGGCCTTTGAATACAACTCTTTTTCTTTTCTTCTCTCTTTTTTTGAGACAGAGTCTCCCTGGAGCCTCAGCTGGTCTGGAACTCTCTATACAGACCAGGCTGGCCTTGAACTCACAGAGATCCACCTGCTTCTGTCTCCTGAGTGCTGGAATTAAAGGCGTGCACCACCAGGCAAGGCCAAGTACAACTCTTAATACCAAATTGTTCCTCTTCTATTAAAAAAGTCTCTCTGTTCCCCCACAAGTTAGGTACTATATCTACACTATTTAATTACATATCTCCAAGATGATTCATGGCATAACAGGAAATGTTCAATCACATAATTTATTCAATCAATATTTCAAATCCCTCAAGGACTGTTACAAAGTATTTCAATAGCAGTAACACATTCATTTTTTTTCCTTCTTTGATTTTCTTTTTGAGAGAGAGGGTCTCTTGGTAATTCCAGCTGGCCTGGAACACACTGTGTAGACTAGGTTGGCCTCAATGTCACAGAGTTCCACTTTCTTCTCTGCTTCTCCAGTTCTGGGATTAAAGGTATACATCACCATGCACCACTAGTAGCTAGTTCCACACTCTTAAAAAAAAAAAAACTATTGAAAAACTCACGATGGTGGCTCCAGGCACAGTGGATGCTTTCTGAGCAGCTAAGGAAAATTTGGGGGAGGGGGACATAGGGGCCCCCAAGAGCACCAGAGGTGGTCTGGGGTACTTGGATCCTTCATTACTGCAATTTGTTGCTATAGACATGGCCAGGGAGACAGCAGGGATAACTCCAGTGTCAGGTGAGCCTCCCTCCCACTGGACCCAGGTACTCCTGACTTGTACTGAAATCTCAGTTACAGCTATATGATTAAATGGACACAAATGTTCTCCATGTTTCCCTCTATTATGCAAGTGATAATTCTAATATATTTTTTCACATAATAAATTTGGCTCAGAAAAAGCTGGGTTCCACCTCCTTGAACCAGCAGCATGCAGTCCAGAAGGAGACAGTCTGAAAAGGTGTGGTAAACCCCTTCAGCTGGGTTCTTGTTTATAGGTATGTGATACAACTCCTGTATTCTGAAAAATTAGAAACCTGGGTTTAGAAGTCTGGGAAACAAGAGAAGTTGCTTTGATTGTACTGGCAATTACAAAAACAGAGGGGGAAGGAATATGCCGCCTCCCTCCAGGATGCAATTTTGCCCTACAGTTAAAAGGTATTGGTAGATAAAGGATTCAGTCCCAGCTCTGGGCTGCCCTACCAGGAGCTGTTGGTCAGGGAGACTTTAAAAGCCCCCAAGGGGCTGGAGAGATGACTCAGCGGTTAAGAGCACAGACTGCTCTTGCAGAGGACCCAGGTTCGATTTCCAGCACCCACATGGCAGCTAAGAACCATCTTTAACTCCAGTTCCAGGGGAATCCAATGCCCTCTTCTGACTTCCACAGCATTGCACGACACGGGTGGACCAACCTACATGCAGACAGTACACTCATACACATAAAAAATAATAAATTTTTTTTAAAAGGGCGGGTTTCTTTTAAAAAAAAATAAAAATAAAAGCCCCCAAAACAAAGGCCATTAGCCTATAATTTTTGGTGCACATAAGAAATGGACAGTAGCCAGGCATGGTGGTGCACACCTTTAATCCTAGCACTTGAGAAGCAGAGGCAGGCAGATCTTTGTGAGTTCAAAGCCTGGTCTACAGAGTGAGCTCCAGGACAACTGGGGCTACAGGGAGACCCTGTCTCAAAAAGACCAAAAGAAAGAAGAAAGAAAGAAAGAAAGAAAGAAAGAAAGAAAGAAAGAAAGAAAGAAAGAAAGAAAAAAGAAAGAAAGAGACAGTAAGACCCTATTGTTGAATGAAATCATGCCATATGAGCATGAAAAAAAATTATGCTGAGATTCTGCACTGCAAATCAACAGCTGATCTTCAAGGTGTCAGAGAGCACTATACAAACCATTGGAAAGAAACAGTCTCTGAAGCCTTACTACAGATTTCTGGTGCTACACTTGTACACAAAGAAAATACAGTACAATAGTGGCAGCCTGATAAATGTACACCCAGAAAGAAAAAAGATCCCAATGCAATTTATAGCCCACTCCCTGGTGGGGTATGACACATGGCTGTCATAGCCTTAGTGGATCCTAATGTTAGGAGGCTCTACTGACCACATTAGAAAGATATAAGCAACTTTTTGTCAGAGTTATAATGCCCCAACCAAAACATTATCCAAGCATATGTGTCTGTGCCCATATAGTAACTTGTTATAATTTTTAATATTTGTTACTGTTTGTATTTTATTACTAGAATTGAAGTAATATTCCTAAATAACCCACCAGTCAGTTGCAAACAGAACTTGGACATGGATCTTCTTTCTCTGACTCTCTCTCACCCTCCCCTCCAAAGCCCAGGGACTCTCTCAGAAGAGGTTGGTGCATTAGACTGTAAGGGCCAAGGAGGGGGAATGAATTGTGAGATCACAGGAAAAACAGACTGGATTTTTCCCTTTTATTCTTTTTTCTTATATATTTGATCAACATGTTTGTGTAAGCAAACCTTTTGCACTGGACTTGGGGACCCTGGATTTTACAAAAACTGAACTCAGATATTTTCATCTTTTATATATATTTTTTGATTTTATTTTTTATGTGTATGAATGTACTGTAGGCATGCAGGTTTGTGCACCCATGTCATGCAATGCCACAGAGGTTAGAAGAAGGTGTCTGATTCCCCTGGAACTGGAGTTAAAGACAGTTCTTAGCTGCCATGTGGGTGCTGAGGATGGAACTCGGGTCCTTTGAAAGAACAGTCAGTGCTCTCAACTGCTAGGCCATCTCTCCAGCCCCATGAACTCAGATATTAACTAATTGGGTTTATATGAACACTCCTTATGTTTATTGCATATGTGTTCTTACTGGTCAAATAAAAATAAATTAAAACAAAACTATTGTTTTTAGTTTGCTTCTACTCCAAATAAAATGACACAAATTTATCTCTCCTTCCTCCTATTAAGTACAAGAAGAAACCATGGAGATAATGCAAGAGATAGCCACAGAAGAACTCTGAATGTAAAATGAGAGGCAGATTAGCTGGGGATACCAGAGGGAAGGAGTAGAATGTAGCCCAGGCATTTTAAGATCCCACCCATCAGCAAAAGACACCATCTCTCCTGAGGCATAACCTGATAGAAGATGGCCTATGAAGGCTTATTTCTCCTTGGATCGAATAGCATTTCAGCCAATACCACCAGAGAGGCTAGGTATCACTGGCAAGGCAAAAGCTCATCTGATGACAAATTTCCCCAGGAAATCACTTCCTATCTCTGAGAACTGGAGATATTCTTCTTCCTTAGGCACAGGTGGCCTTGCTGGAGGAAACACCTTATTTCACTATGTGAGGCAAGTACAGCCGATACTAGGAACCTAGTGACATCAAAAGAACAGAGCATACCAAAACAGCACAGCAAAGACTCTGAAAATTAAATTATCTTTGGAATCTATAGCAGAACTAGATCTGCCTGTTAAACTAAACTACTAACATAGAAGTTTTCAAATATGGGGCTGGAGAGATGGCTCAGTGGTTAAGAGCACTGACTGCTCTTGCAGAGGACCCGGGTTTGATTCCCAGCACCCACATGGCGGCTAAGAACTGTCTTTAACTCCAGTTCCAGGGGAACCCGATGCCCTCTTCTGACCTCCACAGCACTGCACGACATGGGTGGACCAACCTACATGCAGACAGTACACTCATACACATAAAAAATAAATTAAAAATATATTTTAGCCGGGCGTGGTGGCGCACGCCTTTAATCCTAGCACTTGGGAGGCAGAGGCAGGTGGATCTTTGTGAGTTCAAGACCAGCCTGGTCTACAGAGTGAGTTCCAGGACAGCTGGGACTACAAGGAGACCCTGTCTCGAAAAGACCAAAAAAAAAAAATATATATATATATATTTTTTAAAAAGTTTCAAATAGGACAAATAACACTTAAAAAGTTCAGCAGACAGCAGAAAATTCCATGGTCTGTGGAAATAGTTCTGTGGAAGAGCAAAGGTTTGGTATACATGAGGCCCTGGGCTCAATCCAGGACAGGAAACAAAAAAGGGAAGAGGAAGGAAAGGGAAAGGGAAAGAAAAGGGAAAGGGAAGGGGAAAGGAATTCTTTGTTTACTGTCATACTATATCTTCCTGTTACATAGATGGCAGGAAAATTGGATCTTAGATGAACCAAGCAATTAAATACCAACACTGAGAGAAAGCAGACATTGGAATGATCTGACATGGGCTTTAGGTCATCCATAATCAAACTGTTTCAATAAGTATTTAGGAATTTACTTGAAATGTATTTAAAAAATAGAAAAGACTAGGCAAAGAAATAGAAGTTAAGGATGGTGGTTTCCACCTGTAATCTCAGTACTCAGGAGACAAGCAGATCTCTTTGAGTTTGAGGTTAACTCACCTGCATAGTGAGTTCTAGACTGGCCAGGGCAACATAGTGAAGCTGTTTCAAAAAATAAAAGTCAATCAATCAATCAAAAGAAAACTAAACCAATAGAAAACTGGACAATATAGAACCAAACCAAACAAGATCAAAGCAACAACAAAACCCCAAACAAACACAACAACCTCACTGGCTTGGCTCAATCATAGTGGAGATTACTGGATAGAAGTCAGATAAATATAATTTACTCCACCTGAATAGCTGGGAGAAAATACGAAGAAAACAAAACAAAACAAAAAAAAACCCAAAAACACCATTCTCTGTTGACAAGCAAGAACTTGTCTTAACATACAATGAGTTCCTTTTCTAATACATTAAACCTCATCACCATCCTCCAAAGAGGTTGGGTAGATTTTTTTTTCCGTTTATAATAATTTGATATAACATAGGTCTTCTTGTGAGTCCCATCACATTTTTAAATTAAATTTCTTTTTTAAATTAATCATTTTTTATGTGTATGAGTGTTCTGTCTGCATGTATGTTGGTGCACCATGTTGAGCAATGCCACAGAGGGTGTTGGATTCCCCTGGAACTGGAATTAAAGACGGTTCTTAGCTGCCATGTGGGTGCTGGGAATCAAACCTGGGTCCTCTGCAAGAGCAATTGGCGCTCTTAACTGCTAAGCCATTTCTCCAGCCCTTAAATTAAATTTTTTTTGGCTGGCATATACTGTGGTTTTTGCTGTGCTGTACTTGGAGAGGCAAACGGCACCTGCAGGATCAAAGGGAAGGGGAGGAGGAGCCGCCAGTGGCTTCTCTTGGGGGCTGGCTGTGAGAACTTCTGCCCCACAGCTTGGTCTGGCCAAGCTATTTGCCCAAATCAGACCCTTGGCCTTGGGCGCTAGCTGCCACCCCATTATGGCCACATAAATTCCATCTGCCAGGGACTGGCCACACCCTGAGACAGATTTTACAGACTGGTGGCTTCCTGCAATCCTCTGTCCAGCCAAGACCCAGCCAGGTACTGCATACTCTCTTCCCAGATTGGTAGCCCAGCAGGAGAACCCTATTCCAACCAATCCCTGCTAGCATTCAACACTCAAACACAAGCCTGATGGGCTTAATTTACACATGTATGGAAAATAATGGACATGGAAATCTCAGATAGTCATGGAGATTCGATTTAAAACAATGTAGCCACAGGTGGCCTGCCTCTACCTACAATATACAAATATAAAGTTGCACATATTACAAGGGTTACATAATGTTTCATGCATGTATACATTTAAAGCTTAAGTCTGCTGAACATTTCTATGTTGTTAAACATGTATAATTTCTTTATGGTTAAAACTTCCACAGTTCTTTCTTGGAGGTGCTTGAAATGCATGCAACATTACATCAATATTCATCATACTCTATGTAACTGCAACTTGATACCCGTTGATCAGTTTCATCCACACATCCCTTCTATCTCAGCCTCTAATGTTCATGATTGTACTCCTAGCATTTTTTTTACACTCCATAAATATACCAAATTTACAAAGTCTGAAAACAAACTACATGTTAATGCCAAAACACATTTAGAGATTCAGTTTAACTGTAAACTTGCATGTAGGTAAAAAGAAATTTAACTTTACATTCCTAAATTACATAGCAAGTTGCTATATGTTTTAATGTACTTAAAAAAAAAGAGATGAATTCTTTCTCATAAATTTTAGAACTGAGGAAAATAGAGACATATACTTCAAGATATATCTAGAATGATATCAGTCAATGTGGTATTATCTTTACTGACCCACTTCAATTTACATATAAGGATTTGGTGCTAGGATCCACAAATGAGGGATAACATATGCCATTTGTTTTTCTGAGACTGTGTTACCTCACTTAGCATAACAACTTCTAGTTCCATCCATTTACTTCCAAAGTTCATGATGTCATCTTTCTTTACTATTGCATAAAAGTCCATTGTATAAATGTACCACATTTTCATCAGTTGAGGGGTACTTAAGTTGCTTCCAGCTCATCACTGCTGTGAAAAGAGCAGCAATAAACATGGTTGAGCACATATCTCTGCTATAAGATTATTCCTTTGGGTATACACCCAGGAGTGATATGATTGGGTCAAATGGTAGGTTCATTTTTAGTCCTTTAAGAGACTTCTCCACACTGCATAGGGATTTGCAATCCCACCAGCAGTGAATGAATGTTCCCTTTTCTCCACACCTTCTCCACCATCTGGTATCATTTGTTTTCTTGACCTTAGCCAGTCTTTTAAAAAATTTTTTTATTATTTTTAAAATTTTATTTATTTTTTTATGTGTATGAATGTACTGTCTACATGTAGGTTTGTGCACCCATGTCATGCAATGCCACGGAGGTCAGAAGAGGGTGTCGGATTCCCCTGGAACTGGAGTTCTCCTGGAATTGGAGTTATATATGGTTCTCAGCCACCATGTGGGTGCTGGGGATCAAACCCGGGTCCTCTGCAAGAGCGGTCGGCGCTCTTAACTGCTAGGCCATCTCTCCATCCCCGACCTTAGCCAGTCTTACTAGGGCAAGATGAAATCTTAAAGGGTTTTAGTTTGCATTTCCTTAATCAATAATGATGTTGAACACTTTCTAAGATGTTTCTTGGTCATCTTCTTCTCTTGAGAAGTCTCTGTTCAGATCTTTAGCCCATCTTTTAATTGAGTCCTTGGTCCTTTGTTTTTTGAATAATTTATGTATCTGGATGTTAAACTTCTGTCAGATGTGTCACTGGTGAAGATTACCTCCCACTCTGTGGTTTTTCTCCTCACTTCTTTGATTGTTTCTTTTTCTGTACAGAAGCTTTTGAGTTTAACGAAGTCCCACTTGTTGGTTGTTGACCTTATTTCCTGTGCAACAACTGTTGATTTTAGAAAGTCTTTTCTTATGCCTATGTCTTGTAGGTTACTGCCAATGTTTTCTTCTAACATTTTCAGAGTTCAGGTTTCACAATGAAGTCTTTGATTTACTTAGAGTTGACTTTTGTACAAGGTGAAAGGTACGGGTTTAGTTTCATTCTTCTACAGGTGGTGATCCAGTTTTGCCAGCACCATTTGCTGAAGATGCTGCCTTTCCTCCATTGAATGTTCTTGGCCCCTTTGTCAAATATCAGGTGGCTGAAATTGCATGCACTCAAGTTTGGGTCTTCCATTTTGTACCATTGATCTACGAGTCGATTTTTGGGCCAGTACTATGCTGTTTTATTTTTTAGATATTTTTTTTCTTTATTAGGCTGAAAGATGTCATGTTTTCCTTAAGGAAGTGTTTGAAGGCTCCTCCTTGGCAAACTTAAACAACCATCAATCCTGTCCTTGTGCTCCACACTGGGGTCTTCCCTTTCCATGGTCACCAAATGAGGTCCAGTAAGCACCACGTCCTGTCTTGATCTTCCTGTACTTCCACAATACAGCTTTGGTAGTCCAACAATGGCAGTCTATACTCTGAAGAGGCTGAAACCCCACTAGTTGCTCAGTCCACAAGCTGGATGTCTCAGCAGTCCCCATCTGGCACAGAAGGTTTGGAGGATTCTTGGAGAGCCATGAGTCTTCAGTCCATATTGGAAGGTTGAAAAGCTGTGTCTCATGTCTTTCAAGGATGGCCATGCTGTTTTTATGGCTATAGCTTTGCAATAGTTTGAAATATGGTATAGTAATCCCCCCTGAATTACTCTTTTTGCTCAAGGTTGCTTTGTCTATCCAGGGTCTTTTGTTTTTCCATATGAATTTGAAGATATGTTTTTCTAATTCTGCGAGGTCATGGGGATTTTGATTGATATTGCAATGAATCTATATATTATTTTGGGTAGGATGGTCATTTTTACTATATTAATTCTTTCAAATCATGAGCATGGGAGGTCCTTCCATCTTCTGGTGTCTTCCTCCATCTCCTTCTTCAAAGACTTTAAATTATCATTGTACAGATTTTTTAATACTTTTTTTTTTTGGTCTTTTTGAGACAGGGTCTCCCTGTAGTCCCAGCTGGCCTGGAACTCACTATGTAGACCAGGCTGGCCTTGATCTCACAGAGATCCCACCTGCCTCTGCTTCTGGAATGCTGGGATCAAAGGTGTGCACCACCACGCCTGGTGCTGGGTGATTCCCAGCACCCACATGGCAGCTAAGAACCGACTTTAACTCCAGTTCTAGGGGAATCTGACACCCTCTTCTGACCTCTGAGGCAGTGCATGACATGGGTGCACCAACCTACATGCAGACAGTACACTTATACACATAAAAAATAATAAATAAAAAAATTAAAAAAGAAAAGGAATGGAGATAGTGGGCAGCCTTGTCCGGTTCCTGACTTTAAGGGGAATGCTTCTATTTTTTCTTCATTTAGAATGATGTTGGCTTTGGGTTTGTTGTATATAGCTTTAATTGTGTTGAAGTATGTTCCCTGTAGTCCAATTCCCTCTAGGACTTTAAACACAAATGCATATTGAATTTTATCAAAGACCTTTTCTGCATCAATTGAGGTGAGATGTGGTTTTTGTCTTCGAGTCCATTTATATGATTTATGTAGGTTGAATCATCCCTGCACCTTTGGAATAAATCTGACTTGATCATGGTGGATGACCTTTTTGATGTGTGCCTATATGTGGGTTGGAAGAATTTTATTGAGAATTTTTGCAGCTATATTCATTAAGGATATGGGACTATAGTTTTCTTTTTTGGTTGTATCCACCACATTTTGAAACTCAACAAAGCAGAAGCTGCTTTGAGCCCCTCATTAGGTATGTTAACAACCAAGACCTCTTTCTAAACTTCTATCTTTTATTCAACAGATGTTTGTTGGTTTGAGACAAGGTCTTGCATCTTTTATTCAACAGATGTTTGTTATTTGTTTTGAGACAAGGTCTTGTCCTGTAGCCCTGGCTGGTCTGAAAGTTGCAGCAATCCTCATGCTTCTACTTCCTAAATGCCGAGATTACTGGTGTGCACCCCCATGCCCACCTAGCTCAACAGCTATTTTTGTTTTTTGGTCTTTTCGAGACAGGGTCTCCCTATAGTCCCAGCTGTCCTGGAACTCACTCTGTAGACCAGGCTGGCCTTGAACTCACAAAGATCCATCTGTCTCTGCCTCCCCAGTCCTAGGATTAAAGGCGTGTGCCACCATGCCTGGCAACAGCTATTTCTCATATAAGCTGGTGCTGGTTTATCCCATCAGGATTCAGAATCATAGTCTCTAAGCTAGAATCTGTTCCTGACAACCCTTTAAGCTCCAAAAGTTGGCTCTGTCAAGTTAAGAAGAAAAAGTTCAAAACCAACTATGTAACTGTTAATACTACAGTTTACTATTGATTGTACAAAACAGAAAAAATACAAAAAATAATAAAAGAAACATATCTTTTAAAGTATAAGTCACATTCCTGTCACAGTAAGTTTGAGAATTTAATAAAGTAATGTAATCTTTGGTTTTCCTTGGTATCTTTGAGAAAAATAGAAATCTCCCATATGGTCTCTTTTGAACTTGTTCAGATTTTTATTTATTTTTTTTTTGAAACAGGGTCTCCCTGTAGCCCCATCTGGCCTGGAACTTGGTATGTAGACCAGGCTTGTCTCAATCTCATGGAGCTCTTCCTGGGCTTAAAGGCACACACCACCATGCCTGGCTCACAATTATGTTTTGTGGTTCAATTTGTACTCTATTTTGGGAACAGTTTTGATATCTAAAGCCTTAGTTTCAGCTGCTTTGCAACTTTAGGCTTCCAGAGCTTAAACTAGAAGTTTGTGGTTAACTAATTAGCTTGTACATATTCTAATTGCCCTATACCTGAATCCATTGTAATCTCTAAGACCTGAATTCTTGGCAGTTCTCTCACTTGGCAGATGTAGTGTCTCTGTTTGAAGAGTGGCTGCTAAAGCCTCTCTCTCTCTCTCTCTCTCTCTCTCTCTCTCTCTCTCTCTCTCTCTCTCTCTCCCTCTTCAGAGAAGGACAGTAACAGAGGGAAACATGCAATATAAGATTCTTAATCACTTCTTCCCTCTGAATTCATAATAAGGTCATTATGACTATTCACACACACAACTGTGTGCAATTTTGTAGGCAAGATAATGTCTTTTGAGAAATGGTAGAAAGGAAAAAAAAAAAAGAAAAAAAAAGAGAAATGGTAATTAGCAGTATCCACACTTAGGCATCTCCCTCAGTTGAGTCTCATCTCATCTTGCCTGACTGACCAGATTTGGGATTTGTATATTGCAGTTTTTCCTGCTTTAAATTTAAATTCCAGCTTAAGGATCTATGTTCTGCTTGTCCATTTGCAAATTATTTAATACCCACCAAAGTCTCAGTTTCTTCATTTTTTTAAAAAATTTTTATTAATTTTATTTATTTCTGTATGTGTATGAATGTACTGTCTGCATGCAAGTTTGTGCACCCGTGTCGTGCAATGCCGCGGAGGTCAGAAGAGGGTCTCGGATTCCCCTGGAACTGGAGTTCTCCAGGAATTGGAGTTTCAGACAGTTCGTGGCTGTCATGTGGGTGCTGGGGATCGAACCCGGGTCCTCTGCAAGAGCGGTCGGCGCTCTTAACCGCTAGGCCATCTCTCCAGCCCAGTTTCTTCATTTCTAAGAATAAATAATGCCTATACCAGGACTCTGATAATTAATTGTGTAAAAGGGCACCTGTCAGATAACATACATTCAATAAACGTTGGCTGTTACTGTCATCCATATTACTGAAGTGAGTTGTTTCCAACTCCTTTATCTCCTAGACTATGTAAGAGGGAACAGTCCCTATTCATTTCTGTGTGCCACTTTAGGAGGCCTTACCTGAAGCTGGCTGACATTCCTTCATAGGTGCCATCACCATCACTAATGGAGACTCTGTGCTACAATTAGGGTTCCTCTCTACCTGTTGCAAAACACACACACACACACACACACACACACACACACACACACGCACCAGAAGAAATAAACAAACAAAAACCCTCAGTCACAATACCTTCTAACTTTAAGGAAACATTCTTTAATGTCATCAAGTGGAACAGGAACTGCAGAGGTGTCCCTGACTTCTGGTTTTCTGAAGATCTCAATTTCAAGAGTCATGGAGGATTGGCAGTATAGCCTGGTGGCCACATCTCCAACAATCCACATGTAACTCCTTGAATCATATTATTATTTCTCATTGAATGGCTTACCAGAATTCATATATTTGTGATTCTATGTGATTTACTAAATGTCTTCAAAAAAGGTGCATTTTCAAGAAAGTGAACCTGGTAGGGAAGCTGTTATGGTGGTATTTTATCTCTGTTCCTGTATATTGTTATTGGCAAAGAAAGCGAAGATCATAAGTGGTAGCCAGAGACATGCTGCTTCTAGTCATTCTTTCTAGAAGAATCCTCCCCTAGAACTAGAGATGACTTTTATTAGGTTTCCATTTCATTCAAATAGTTGTATTACACACACACACACACACACACACACACATGCTTACCCAAATTCTAATATAGTAATTCCAAACTCTTCTACACACACACACACACACACACACACACACACAGACGCTTACCCAAACATATTCTAATATAGTAATTCCCACATTTAAAACTCTTCTAGAAACATAGCTGGAGGCTGTGGATCTCTGCTATATCTCTGGCCCTGACAGCTTTGAAGTGATGATTTCAGATAAGTGATTATCCCCAAGTCTAGACTTGGGAGGAAGGATGAAGACATTCAACCAGCTGTTAAGCAAAGCCCTAGTTCTCAAGCTGGTTTTTGTGTTTTGTTTTAATTGCTCCATCTCAAATTCTTGGTATATATCTTAACTTGTTCAGAACTAGGAAAAGAAAAAGCAGTATTATTTAATGCTCCTTATTATGCTTCATCAACCATTACCAGAAACTGGTTACAAAACTAGGCCATAGTGAAGGAAGAAGAAAATGGCACAGAATAAAAATAATAAGCAATAAAGAAATAAGGAAAAGAAAATAATAGGAGAGAAGGTATATTAAAGTAATGTACAAGTAATAAAACTAGCACCAATAATTGCTTCAGTGGCATCCTGACAGTCTGTGGAGGGTTGGACACACATTAAAGTCTAGAATATTGATCTTTTTCCTCTTTATTGTGCTGCCTTTATTCAGATAAAATAGTAATTGATAGAATATAATTACATATTATATATACATATTAGTTATTAAGGAATTCTATCATAGATGGAGAATTAACTTATGAATTAACAGTCATCTACCTAAAGAGAAAGCTTTCATGTATTTTATAACTATTATATAATTTAGTATATTGGTTCTATTGGAAGTACACCAGAACTGGTGATGGAGAGGAATCTCAACTCAGAACAAGGAATTTAAGGGTCTTTCAAGCTCCCATAGGTGATTTTCGTGTGACTAATTTGTGGAGCATATTTGGACACATAACTTGAAATGAATATACTCACTTCATAGATTTAAAAAAAAATAGATTTCGGGGCTGGAGAGATAGCCTAGCAGTTAAGAGCTCCAGCTGCTCTTGCAGAGGACCCGGGTTCAAATCCCAGCACCCACATGGTGGCTGAAAACCGTCTTTAACTCCAGTTCCAGGGGAATCCGACACCCTCTTCTGACCTCCGCGGCATTGCACGACACGGGTGCACCAACCTACATGCAGACAATACATTCGTACACATATGAAAATAAATAGCCGGGCGTGGTGGCGCACGCCTTTAATCCTAGCACTTGGGAGGCAGAGGCAGGCGGATCTTTGTGAGTTCAAGGCCAGCCTGGTCTACAGAGCGAGTTCCAGGACAGCTGGGGCTACAAGGAGACCCTGTCTCGAAAAGACCAAAAAAAAAAAAAGAAAAAAGAAAATAAATAAATAAAAATTAAAAAATAGATTTCATTAGTTTTTGAGAATTTCATACGATACATTTTGATCATCTTCATCCCCTACCTTATCCCAGATTCATCCCTATTCCCCACCCCTTCCAAAATTCATAACTCTATTTTTTAAATAACCTACTAAGATCAATTTGTGCTTACCATATACTCCTAGGTGTGGGGTCATCCACGGGAGCCTGGCTGACCTGCCAGAGTGACACCCTTAAAGAAAACTGCCTTTTCCCTCTCCTAGAAGCCATTAACTGTCTATAGCTATTCACTTAGAAGTGAGGCTCATGAGCCCCCCCTCCTCCATGCTAAAATGGTGCCTGGCTTGGTCGTGTGCTGGTCTTGTCCAGGCAACCACAGCAGCTGTGCAATGGTCCTGCCATGTTCAGAAACTGTTTTGCTCTGGTTCCACCACTTCTGGCTCTTTTCTATCCTCTCGTAGTCAATGAGCCTGAGGGATGGGTATGTGATTTAAACATCCTATTTCTGGCTGAGCACTCCATTGGCACTTTTACTTTGTATTTTGGTTGTGAGCATCTTTTTTTTTTTTTTTTTTTTTTTTTTTTGATGCTCCAACAAACCAAATACAAAGTAAAAGTGCCAATGGAGTGCTCAGCCAGAAATAGGATGTTTAAATCACATACCCATCCCTCAGGCTCATTGACTACGAGAGGATAGAAAAGAGCCAGAAGTGGTGGACCAGAGCAAACAGTTTCTGAACATGGCAGGACCATTGCACAGCTGCTGTGGTGCCTGGACAAGACCAGCACACGACCAAGCCAGGCACCATTTTAGCATGGAGGAGGGGGGGCTCATGAGCTTCACTTTCTAGGTGAATAGCTATAGACAGTTAATGGCTTCTAGGAGAGGGAAAAGGCAGTTTTCTTTAAGGGTGTCACTCTGGCAGGTCAGCCAGGCTCCCGTGGATGACCCCACACCTAGGAGTATATGGTAAGCACAAATTGATCTTAGTAGGTTATTTAAAAAATAGAGTTATGAATTTTGGAAGGGGTGGGGAATAGGGATGAATCTGGGATAAGGTAGGGGATGAAGATGATCAAAATGTATCGTATGAATTCTCAAAACTAAATGAAATCTATTTTTATTTTATTTATTTTTTTATTTTTCTTTTTTCTTTTTTTTTTTTTGGTCTTTGTGAGACAGGGGGTCTCCTTGTAGCCCCAGCTGTCTGGAACTCGCTCTGTAGACCAGGCTGGCCTTGAACTCACAAAGATCCGCCTGCCTCTGCCTCCACGTGCTAGGATTAAGGCGTGCGCCACCACGCCGGCTATTTATTTCCTATGTGTACGAATGTATTGTCTGCATGTAGGTTGGTGCACGTGTCGTGCAATGCCGCGGAGGTCAGAAGAGGGGTCGGATTCCCCTGAACTGGAGTAAAAACGGTTTCCAGCCACCATGTGGGTGCTGGGATTGAACCCGGGTCCTCTGCAAGAGCAGCTGGAGCTCTTAACTGCTAGGCTATCTCTCCAGCCCCGAAATCTATTTTTTTTAAATCTATGAAGTGAGTATATTCATTTCAAGTTATGTGTCCAAATATGCTCCACAAATTAGTCACACGAAAATCACCTATGGGAGCTTGAAAGACCCTTAAATTCCTTGTTCTGAGTTGAGATTCCTCTCCATCACCAGTTCTGGTGTACTTCCAATAGAACCAATTATATTTTATATAATAGTTATAAAATACATGAAAGCTTTCTCTTTAGGTAGATGACTGTTAATTCATAAGTTAATTCTCCATCTATGATAGAATTCCTTAATAACTAATATGTATATATATGTAATTATATTCTATCAATTACTATTTTATCTGAATAAAGGCAGCACAATAAAGAGGAAAAAGATCAATATTCTAGACTTTAATGTGTGTCCAACCCTCCACAGACTGTCAGGATGCCACTGAAGCAATTATTGGTGCTAGTTTTATTACTTGTACATTACTTTAATATACCTTCTCTCCTATTATTTTCATTTCTTTTCCTATATTTCTCTTTTATTGCTTATTATTTTTTCTGTGCCATTTTTCTTCCTTCCTCACTATGGCTAGTTTTGTAACCAGTTTGGGTAATGGTTGATGAAGCATAATAAGGAGCATTAATAATACAACTGCTTTTTCTTTTCCTAGTTCTGAACAAGTTAAGATATATACCAAGAATTTGAGATGGAGCAATTAAAACAAAACACAAAAACCAGCTTGAGAACTAGGGCTTTGCTTAACAGCTGGTTGAATGTCTTCATCCTTCCTCCCAAGTCTAGATTGGGGATAATCACTTATCGAAATCATCACTTCAAAGCTGTCAGGGCCAGAGATATAGCAGAGATCCACAGCCTCCAGCTATGTTTCTAGAAGAGTTTTAAATGTGGGAATTACTTATTAGAATATGTTTTGGGTAAGCGTCTGGTGTGTGTTGTGTGTGTGTGTGTGTGTGTGGTGAGAAGAGTTTGGAATTAACTATATTGAAATTTGGGAAGCATGTGTGTGTGTGTGTGGTGTGTGTGTGTTCAACTACTTGAATAAAATGGAAACTAATAAAGTCATCTCTAGTTCTAGGGGAGATTCTTCTGAAAGAATGGCTAGAACAGCATGTCTCTGGCTACCACTTATGATCTTCGCTTTCTTTTGCCAATACAATATACAGGAACAGAGATAAAATACCACCATAACAGCTTCCCTACCAGGTTCACTTTCTTGAAAATGCACCTTTTTTGAAGACATTTAGTAAATCACATAGAATCACAAATATATGAATTCGGGTAAGCCATAAATGAGAAATAATAATATGATTCAAGGAGTTACATGTGGATTGTTGGAGATGTGGCCACCAGGCTATACTGCCAATCCTCCATGACTCTTGAAATTGAGATCTTCAGAAAACCAGAAGTCAGGGACACCTCTGCAGTTCCTGTTCCACTTGATGACATTAAAGAATGTTTCCTTAAAGTTAGAAGGTAGCGTGACTGAGGGTTTTTGTTTGTTTTATTTCTTCTGGTGCGTGTGGTGTGTGTGTGTGTGTGTTGGTGTGTGTGTTTGGTGTTTTTGAGCAAGGAGAGAGGAACCCTAATTGTAGCACAGAGTCTCCATTAGTGATGGTGATGGCACCTATGAAGGAATGTCAGCCAGCTTCAGGTAAGGCCTCCTAAAGTGGCACACAGAAATGAATAGGGACTGTTCCCTCTTACATAGTCTAGGAGATAAAGGAGTTGGAAACAACTCACTTCAGTAATATGGATGACAGTAACAGCCAACGTTTATTGAATGTATGTTATCTGACAGGTGCCCTTTTACACAATTAATTATCAGAGTCCTGGTATAGGCATTATTTATTCTTAGAAATGAAGAAACTGGGCTGGAGAGATGGCCTAGCGGTTAAGAGCGCCGACCGCTCTTGCAGAGGACCCGGTTGTTTCGATCCCCAGCACCCACATACAGCCACGAAACTGTCTGAAACTCCAATTCCGGGAGAATCCAGTCCAGGGAATCCGAGACCCTCCCTGACCTCCGCGCATTGCACGACAGCGGTGCACAAACTTGCATGCAGACAGTACATTCTACACATACAGAAAAACTAAAAATTAAAAAAAATTTTTTAAAAAAAGGAGAAACTGAGACTTTGGTGGAGTAATTTTTGCATGGAACAGCAGAACAGATCCTTAAGCTGGAATTTAAATTTAAAGCAGGAAAAACTGCAATATACAAATCCCAAATCTGGTCAGTCAGGCAAGATGAGATGAGACTCAACTGAGGGAGATGCCTAAGTGTGGATACTGCTAATTACCATTCTCTTTTTTTTTTCTTTTTTTTTTTTTCCTTTCACTTCTCAAAAGACATTATCTTGCCTACAAAATGCACACAGTTGTGTGTGTGAATAGTCATAATGACCTTATTATGAATTCAGAGGGAAGAAGTGATTAAGAATCTTATATTGCATGTTTCCCTCTGTTACTGTCCTTCTCTGAAGAGGGAGAGAGAGAGAAGAGAGAGAGAGAGAGAGAAGAAGAGAGAGAGAGAGAGAGAGAGGCTTTAGCAGCCACTCTTCAAACAGAGACACTACATCTGCCAAGTGAGAGAACTGCCAAGAATTCAGGTCTTAGAGATTACAATGGATTCAGGTAAGGGCAATTAGAATATGTACAAGCTAATTAGTTAACCACAAACTTCTAGTTTAAGCTCTGGAAGCCTAAAGTTGCAAAGCAGCTGAACTAAGCTTTAGATATCAAAACTGTTCCCAAAATAGAGTACAAAGGAACCACAAAACAAATGTGAGCCAGGCATGGTGGTGTGTGCTTTAAGCCCAGAAGACGCCATGAGATTGAGACAAGCCTGGTCTACAAACCAAGTTCAGGCCAGATGGGTCTACAGGGAGACCCTGTTTCAAAAAAAAAATAAATAAAAATCTGAACAAGTTCAAAAGACCATATGGAAGATTTCTATTTTTCTCAAAGATACCAAGGAAAACCAAAGATACATTACTTTATTAAATTCCAAACTTACTGTGACAGGAATGTGACTTTAACTTAAAAGTAGTTTCTTTTATATTTTTTGTATTTTTCTGTTTTGTACAATAAATAGTAAAACTGTAGTATTAACAGTTACATAGTTGGTTTTGAACTTTTTCTTCTTAACTTGACAGAGCCAACTTTTGGAGCTTAAAGGGTTGTCAGGAACAGATTCTAGCTTAGAGACTATGATTCTGAATCCTGATGGGATAAACCAGCACCAGCTTATATGAGAAATAGCTGTTGCCAGGCATGGTGGCACACGCCTTTAATCCTAGGACTGGGGAGGCAAGAGACAGATGGATCTTTGTGATTCAAGGCCAGCCTGGTCTACAGAGTGAGTTCCAGGACAGCTGGGACTTAGGGGAGACCCGGTCTCGAAAAGACCAAAAAACAAAAATAGCTTTTGAGCTAGGTGGCATGGGGGTGCACACAGTAATCTCGGCATTTAGGAAGTAGAAGCATGAGGATTGCTGCAACTTTCAGACCAGCCAGGGCTACAGGACAAAGACATTGTCTCAAAACAAATAACAACATCTGTTGAAAAAAGATGCAAGACCTTGTCTCAAACCAACAAACATCTGTTGAATAAAGATAGAAGTTTGAAAGAGGTCTTGGTTGTTAACATACCTAATGAGGGGCTCAAGCAGCTTCTGCTTTGTGAGTTTCAAAATGTGTGGCACNTGTCTTGTGTTTATTTTTTTGTGGTGCTGGGAGATCAATTCAAAACCTCAAAGATAATAGGCAAATGCTCTACTGATGTGCTATATACTCCTAACCTCAGCCCACTTGCTAGAATTTTTCTTGGGATTACATTGAATCTATAAATCAAGTTGGCAAAGCTGACATTTTGACAATTTTGATTCTTCTTATCCATGAACACAGGTTATTGCTCTGTTATTTAGCTTTCTTCTTTCTTTTGATGTTGCATATGATATTTCATGTTTGTGTTCATGTGCAGGTGAATACTTATGTGTGTGTAAGTAGCCTTTTTTTTTTTTTTGTGGACAGGGCCTCTCATGAACATGGATGCTTGCTGCTGGCTAGACTGGCTGACTAGCAAGTCTTTGAGATCCGCTTGTCTTTATCACTCCAGTGCTGAGATCACAAGTATATGCCTCCGTGCCCACCTTTTTACATAGTTGTTGGGGACCCAAACTCAGATCATGCTGGGGAAGTGCCATTTATTTAGACTTCATTAATACTTTTATAGTTTTCCTCAGATCTTGTACATAATTGTTTAAATTTCTTTCTTCATGTTTCCTTTTTCAAGTGCTATTATAAATGATATTGCTTGTTACATTTTAATTCCATGGTTTTTTTGACTTTTGCTGTTAACCTTAAGTCTGTGACATTGCAATAAATTATTGATAGCAAACTAATTATTTTCTTTCTCTTTTTTGTTTCTTTTTTTTTTTTTTTTTTTTTTTTTTTTCCCCCCAGCTGGCCTGGAACTCACTCTGTAGACCAGGCTGGCCTTGAACTCACAGAGATCACCTGCCTCTGCCTCCTGAGTGCTAGGCTTTTAAAAGCATGCACCCACCATGCCCAGCTTAAAGGTGAGTTATTAGCCACCATGTGGGTTCTGGGAATTGAACCCAGGTACTCTGTAAGAGCGTCAGCATTTTAAAACCACTGAGTTGTCTTTCTAGCCCCAAGAATCATTTCTATTAAACTTTTTTCATATCCAATAATGCTACATCTATGAGAGTTTTCTTCTTCCCAATATGTATAGATCTTTACTTTAATTCCTTGTCGTTATTGAGAGAGTTGTGTTGCCTCCCTTCAAATTATTCTTTGTTGCAATTGGTCTAGCTGTATTTATGCTTGTTATGTTTTTATTGTTTCTCTCGTAGCTTGATGGGGATAGTTGCTCCTTTCTCTCGTTCTTTGAATTGCTTCAAGTATTTTTCTGAAGAGTTTATTTTGACATCTTATTCTTCATCTTTTTTTTTGTCATTGAAATATTTTTCTTTCTCTTTCAACTCTAATTGACATTTTTGCTGGTGTATTAGTAATCTCTGGGTTGGTATCTACAGTCATTTTAGCACTGGGGATACTTTGGTCCATGTTCTTCTGCTTTCATAGTTTGCACTGAGGAAGTCAGCTTAATTCTGATGGGTTCCCCTTGTATGTCATTTGTCTGTTTTTATCTTGTGGCTTTCCGGTATTTTGTCTTTGTTTTGAGCAAATCCACACTTTATGCTATGGTGTGGGGAGTTTCGTTTCTCTTCTTATCTAGTTGGGTTCTCCTCTGTGCTTCTTTTGTGTTAGGTTTGCCTTTATTCCGTTTGTGAAAATTTTCTTCTATTATGGGATTCTCTTTTCTCATCCATGTGGATTTGGAGATTTGTCTCTTCATTCGATCCCAACATTCCTGGTTATTCCACTCGAGTTTTTGTTTTTTTTTTTTTCATTATCTCACTGTAGCATTTTAGTTGTTCTGTTCAAGTTATCCTTCAGGTCTGATCTTCTATTTTCTGCTTCATCCATCTGCTTCTGCGGCTTTTTCCTATCTTTCCTGTTGATTGGACGAATGTTCCACTTCATTCTTCCTTTCTTCCTTGATTCTTTTAGTAGTTTCCACTTCCTTTGTAGCCTTGTCATATCTCAATTGTACCTCCTTGCTTCACTGGTCTGTTTCTTTTTCATTTCATCCTGGGAATTTTTCAGTGTCTTGTTCCACTTCCTTCTGGAGTTTGTCAATCTGTCCCTGTAGTTCTTTTGGAGTCTGTGTTTCCTTCCTCTATCTCTTCTCAGTTTGTCATTTTCCTCCTCTAGTTCTTTCCGAGTCTACATTTCCCCTTCTAGATCCTGAGTTTTCATTTTTCTCCCCTTACTTCTCTGACTTTGTCTTTATATTCTTTGATTCTTTGATATGTCTATGACTGTTCTTCAAAGGTCCATGTCCTGGTTTCCTTCCCGGGGAATCTTGTTGTAGGATCTTTTAAGTCTGGTCCGAGTTGGGTTGTGTACTATCATGGGAACTTTCCAATGTGTTATTTTTTCACTATGGCTTTGGCATGTGGGTTTATTTTCTGTTTGGATTCTGGTGGTGCTAGCTCAAATGTTATTATGGGGATTGGTTGCGTCAACCACTGCATTCCTGCTGTTTCAGTTCCTCTACGTGGCTATGGGACCTAGCATCACTAACACTGTTTCCTACTGGATGTTCCTTGCCACCAAACTCCACCAGTTACCTGGATCTTGCACACTGCTGGTGGTGGTACCGGTTGGGCGGTAATGTTGCTCCCTTGGCCTGCAAACTGGCCCCCTGAGCCTGGCTGGATGACTCCACCCATGCTGATCATGCAGGAGGGGTGTGGTGTCCCACCTGGACCCTGAGTCAGGCCTCCTGGTGCTGGAGTACAGTCCTGTGGTTTCCCAGTCCACCGGAGTCCATGCCCTGAATACTGGCTGGCTTGCTTCGTATTCATGCTTTTTCTTTTTTCTTTCTCTTTTGAGACAAGGCCTCAAATGAAGCTCTGGCTTGTCCTGGAATCCATCTGTACGATCAGTCATGGCCTGAACTCACAGAGATCCACCTCTCTCTGTCTCCCAAGTGACTAGATTAAGTGTGCTGTGCCACCCACCACCTGGATTTCCTGCTTTTTGCTTTTTAACAACGAGATCAAGCTACAAATTTTCACTTTTTGCACTGCCGCTTTTACTAATCCTCATTCTCCAATAATATTTTATTATCAATCCTGTTTTTTGGGTTTTTTAATTTGGTGAAACCCAGGTCCAGTTGTCTTGTTCTGGTTGGTTCTGTGTCTAAACAACTTCAAGGATCTTCATACCACCTCCTACATCTTTGTCCAATTAGGTAGTAGCAGGAAGTAAAAATTGGCCTGAAGCTCCATACACTATCATGACTGGAACTCCCAGGTCAGTTTCCTTAACTAGTCCACATGGCTCATGTTTTTCAGTGGTAAAAATAGAATTCTATTCTTTCACCTTGCTCTTTTTCTGGGCTAGTTTTTGTTTCGTTTTGTTGCTTTATGTGTATGAGTACATCATGCATGGGGTTGGTCACCCTGTCATGCAATGCCAAGAGGTCAGAAGAGGGCATTGGAATTCTCTGTAATGGAGTTAAGGACGATTCTTAGCCACATGTGGGTGCTGGGAATTGAAACTTGTGTCCATCTGCACAACGCAAAAGCAGTCGGTGCTCTTAAACCACTAGGCCAACTGAAGGCCATCTCTCCACTCCAGCCCCTGGGATAGTGTTTTTACCGGCATCTTCTCTTAGTCTATAGCCAAAGCATGTTCCTGGTTTCTCTTGTATTACTGTTTCAGAGAAAGACTGAGAGGTGATCAATCTGTTCTTTCTTTTTTCCTTTTTTTTGAAACAGCTTCTCATGTGGCTCAGGAATGCCTTGACTTTACTCTGTAGCCCAAGACATCTTTCAACTTTTGATTCTCTTGTTTCCAAGTCCAAGTGCAAAGATTACAGGTGTGTGTATAACCCGACCTACTTAGGGAATTGTCATTTTCTTGTGATGACTTTCTTTGGCCTTTGAATACCACTCTTTTTTTTTCTTCTCTCTTTTTTGCGACAGAGTCTCCCTGCAGCCACAGCTGGTCTGCGAACTCTCTATACAGACCAGGTGGCCTTGAACTCACAGAGATCACCTGCTTCCTGTCTCCTGAGTGCTGGAATATTAAAGGCGTGCACCACCCCGGCAAGGCCAAGTACAACTCTTAATACCAAATTGTTCCTCTTCTATTAAAAAAGTCTCTCTGTTCCCCCACAAGTTAGGTACTATATCTACACTATTTAATTACATATCTCCAAGATGATTCATGGCATAACAGGAAATGTTCAATCACATAATTTATTCAATCAATATTTCAAATCCCTCAAGGACTGTTACAAAGTATTTCAATAGCCGAACCACATCCATTTTTTCCTTCTTGATTTTCTTGAGAGAGGGAGAGGGTCTCTTGGTTATTCCAGGGGTGGCCTGGACCACTGTTTAGAAATAGTTGGCCTTCAAGTTACCGAGTCCACTTTCTTCTCTGTTCTCCAGTTCTGGGATTTAAAGGTATACATCACCATGCACCACTAGTAGCTAGTTCCACACTCTTAAAAAAAAAAAAAACTATGAAAAACTCACGATGGTGGCTCCAGGCACAGTGGATGCTTTCTGAGCAGCTAAGGAAAATTTGGGGGAGGGGGACATAGGGGCCCCCAAGAGCACCAGAGGTGGTCTGGGGTACTTGGATCCTTCATTACTGCAATTTGTTGCTATAGACATGGCCAGGGAGACCGCAGGGAATAACTCCAGTTTCAGGTGCGCCTCCCTCCCACTGGACCCAGGTACTCCTGACTTGTACTGAAATCCCAATCACAACTATTAGATTAAAGGGACACAAATGTTCTACCATGTTCCCTCTATTATGGCATAGTTGCTTAATTCTAATATATTTTTCAATAATAAATTTGGCTCAGACAAAGCTGGGTTCCACCTCCTGAACCAGCAGCATTGTCCAGTCCAGAGGAGGACGTCTGAAAATGTGATGTGTAAAAACCCCTCAGCTGTGTTTGTTCCTGTTTCTAGGTATGTGATACAACCTCCTGTATTCTGAAAAAATTAGTTAGAAACCTGGGTTTAGAAGTCTGGGAAACAAGAGAAGCTGCTTTGATTGTAGTGACAATTACACAAACAGAGGGGGAAGGAATATGCCGCCTCCTCCCAGGATGCAATTTTGCCCTACAGTTAAAAGGTATTGGTAGATAAAGGATTCAGTCCCAGCTCTGGGTGCCCTACCAGGAGCTGTTGGTCAGGGAGACTTTAAAAGCCCCCAAGGGATGGAGAGATGACCTATGCGGTTTTAAGAGCACAGACGCTCTTGCCGAGGACCCAGGTTCGATTTCCAGCACCCACATTGGCAGTTAAGAACCATCTTTAACTTCCAGTTCCAGGGGAATCAATGCTCCTTATTCTGACTTCCCACAGCATTGCACGACACGGGTGGACAACCACTTACATGCCAGACAGTACACTCATACAACATTAAAAATAATAAATTTTTTTTAAAAAAAAAAAAAAATTTAACAAAAATAAAAATAAAAGCCCCCAAAACAAAGGCCATTAACCTATAACTTTGTGTGCACATTAAAGAAATGGACAGTAGCCAGATGGTGGTGCACACCTTTTCCTTCCTAGCACTTGAGACGCAGAGGCAGGCAGATCTTGTGAGTTCAAAGCCTGGTCTACCGAGTGCGCTCCAGGTCCCAACTGGGGCTTACAGGGAGACTGTCTCAAAAGACCAAAAGCAAAGAAGAAAGAAAGAAAGGACACAGAAAGATAAGGGAAAGAAACAACGAAAGAAAGAAAGCAGAAGAAAGAAAGAAAAGAAAATGAAAAAAGAAAGAATAGAAAAGAAAGAAAAGGAAAAGAAAGAAGAAAAAAGAAAGAACGGACAGAAAGGACCCTATTGTGAATGAAATCAGCCATATGCATGAAAAAAAATTATGCTGTGACCTTGCACTGCAAATCACAGCTGATCTTTATGGTGTGAGAGAGCACTATACAAACCATGGGAACATAAAACAGTTCTCTTGAAGCCTTACTACAGCTTTCCTCGGTGCTACATTGTACACAAAGAAGATACAGTGCCATAGTGGCAGACTGATAATTGTACACCCAGAAAGAAAAAAGATCCCAATGCAATTTATAGCCCACTCCCTGGTGGGGTATGACACATGGCTAACAATGTAGCCTTGGTACCTCCTAATGTCAGAAGGCTCTACTGACCACATTAGAAAGATATAAGCAACTTTTGGTCAATGAGTTTAATGCCCCAACCAAGATATTATCAAGCATATGTGTCTGTGCCTACAGAGAAACTTGTTATCATCTTTAATATTTGTTACTGTTTGTTTTATTACTAGAATTGAAGTAATATTCCTAAATAACCCACCAGTCAGTTGCAAACAGAACTTGAACATGGATCTTTTTTCTCTCTCTCTCTCCACCCTCCCCTCCAACGCCTAGGGACTCTCTCAGAAGAGGTTAGTGTGTCATTAGATTGTAAGGGCCAAGGAGGGATTTGAATTGTGAGATCACAGGAAAAACAGACTGGATTTTTCCTTTTATTCTTTTTTCTTATATATTTGATCAACATGTTTTGTGTAAGCAAACCTATTCCACTGGAACTGGGGACCCTGGATTTTACAAAAACTGAACTCAGATATTTTCATTTTTTTTATATATTTTTTGATTTTATTTTTTCTGTTGTATGAATGTATGTATGCATGCAGGTTGTGCACCCATGTCATGCAATGCACAGAGGTCAAAAGAAGGTGTTGTATTCCCTGGAACTTGAGTTAAAGACAGTTCTAGCTGCCATGTGCGGTGCTGAGGATGGAACCTCGGGGTCCTTTGAAAGAACAGTCAGTGCTCTCAACTGCTAGGCCATCCTCCAGCCCCTGACTCAGATATTAACTAATTGGGTTTATATGAACATTCCTTATGTTTATTGCATATGTGTTCTTACTGGTCAAATAAAACTAAATTAAAAAAAAAAAAAAAAAAAAAAAAAAAAAAAAAATAAAAATAAAAATGACACAAATTTATCTCTCCTTCCTCCTATTAAGTACAAGAAGAAACCATGGAGATAATGCAAGAGATAGCCACAGAAGAACTCTGAATGTAAAATGAGAGGCAGATTAGCTGGGGATTTACCAGAGGGAAGGAGGTTAGAAGTAGAGTAACCAGGGCATTTTAGATTCCCAACCCATCAGCAAAAGACACCATCTCTCCTGAGGCATAACCTGATAGAAGATGGCCTATGAAGGCTTATTTCTCCTTGGATCGAATAGCATTTCAGCCAATACCACCAGAGAGGCTAGGTATCACTGGCAAGGCAAAAGCTCATCTGATGACAAATTTCCCCAGGAAATCACTTCCTATCTCTGAGAACTGGAGATATTCTTCTTCCTTAGGCACAGGTGGCCTTGCTGGAGGAACCACCTTATTTAACTATTGAGGCAAGTACAGCCGATACTAGGAACCTAGTGACATCAAAAGAACAGAGCATACCAAAATCGCCCACAGCAAAGATCTGAAAATAAATTATACTTTGGAATTCTATAGCAGAACTAGATCTGCCTGTTAAACTAAACTACTAACATAGAAGTTTTCAAATATGGGGCTGGAGAGGATGGCTCAGTGTTACGATCACTGACTGCTCTTGCAGGAGGACCGGGTTTGATTACCAGCATCACATGGCGGCTAAGAAAACTGTCTTTAACTCCAGTTCCAGGGGAAACCCGATGCCCTCTTCTGACCCTCCACAGCATTGCACGTGACATGGGTGGACCAACCTACATGCAGACAGGACACTCATATCACATAAAAAAATAAATTAACAATATAATTTTAGCGGGTGTGGTGGGCGCACGCCTTTAATCCTCGACCTTGGGAGGCAGAGGGCAGGGGATCTTTGTGAGTTCAAGACCAGCCTGCGTTCTACAGAGGGAGTTCCCGGACAGCTGGATACAAGGGGACCCTGTCTCGAAAAGACCAAAAAAACAAAATATAATATATATATTTTTTAAAAAGTTTCAAACTCGGACAACTCTAACCACTTAAAAAGTTCAGCCGGGGACAGCAGGAAAATTCCATGGTCTGTGGAAATAGTTCTGTGGAAGAGCAAAGGTTTGGTATACATGAGGCCCTGGGCTCAATCCAGCGACAGGAAACAAAAAAAGGGAAGAGGAAGGAACGGGACGGGAAAGCAAGGGAAAGGAAGGGGAAAGAATCTTTGTTTACTGTCATACTATATCTTCCTGTTACATAGATGGCAGGAAAATTGGATCTTAGATGAACCAAGCAATTAAATACCAACACTGAGAGAAAGCAGACATTGGAATGATCTGACATGGGCTTTAGGTCATCCATAATCAAACTGTTTCAATAAGTATTTAGGAATTTACTTGAAATGTATCTAAAAAATAGAAAAGACTAGGCAAAGAAATAGAAGTTAAGGATGGTGGTTTCCACCTGTTAATCTCAGTACTCAGGAGACAAGCAGATCTCTTGAGTTTGAGGTTAACTTACTGCATAGTGAGTTCTAGACTGGCCAGGGCAACATAGTGAAGCTGTTTCAAAAAATAAAAGTCAATCAATCTAATCAAAAGAAAACTAAACCAATAGAAAACTGGACAATATAGAACCAAACCAAACAAGATCAAAGCAATAACCCAAACCCCAAACCAAACCAAAAAACCTTCACTGGCTTGGCTCAATCATAGTGGAGATTACTGGATAGAAGTCAGATAAATATAATTTACTCCACCTGAATAGCTGGGAGAGGAAAATCCGAAGAAAACAAACAAAACAAAAAAAAACCCCAAAAACACCCTTCTCTGTTGACAAGCAAGCACTTTGTCTTCACATTACCAATGAGTTCCTTTTCTTACTACATTACACCTCATCCCATTCCCCAAAGCGGTTGGCGAGTTTTTTTTTCGTTTATATAATTTGATATAACATAGGTCTTCTTGTGAGTCCCATCACATTTTTAAATTAAATTCTTTTTAAATCATTCATTTTTTCTGTGTCTGGTGTTTGGCTGCTGTATGTTGGTTCACCATGTGAGCAATGACACAGAGGGTGTTGGATTCCCCCTGGAACTGGAATAAAAGACGGGGGTTCTTAGCGGCACTGTGGGTGTGTGGGGAATCAAACCTGGGTTCCTCTGCAAGAGCAATTGGCGCTCTTAACTGCTAAGCATTTCTCCCGCCCTTAAATTAAATTTTTTTTTGGCTGGCATAACTGTGGTTGTGCTTTTGGGTGCTTGTACTTGGAGAGGCAAAACGGCCACCTGCCAGGATCCAAAAGGGACGGGGAGGAGCCGCCAGTGGCTTCTCTTGGGGGCTGGCTGTGAGAACTTCTGCCCACAGCCTGGTCTGGCCTAGATATTTGCCAATGCAGATCCTTGGCCTTGGGGAGCTGGCCACCACCCCGTTATGGCTGCTTTAATTCCATCTGCCAGGGACTGGCCACACCCTGAGACAGAAACCTCAGACTGGTGGCTTCCTGCAAGTCTCTGTCCAGCCAAGACCCAGCCAGGTACTGCATACTCTCTTCCCAGATTGGTAGCCCAGCAGGAGAACCCTATTCCAACCAATCCCTGCTAGCACTCAACACTCCAAACACAAGCCTGATGGGCTTCCTTAATTACACATGTCTGGACAATAATGACCATGGAACATCTAGCCTAGTCAGGAGATGATTCGATTTAACACAATGTACGCCACAGGTGGCCTGCTCTCTACCTCCATATACACATATAAAGTTGCACATATTACAAGGGTTACATAATGTTTCATGATGTTATTACATTTTTTTTTTTTAAAGCTTAAGTTCTGCTGAACATTTCTATGTTGTTAAAAATGTATAATTTCTTATGGTTAAAACTTCCACAGTTCTTTCTGGGAGGCTTTTGGAATGCGTTCAACATTACATCTATATTCACATTATAAAATTGCACACCAAAGCATCATGCTATACTTAACCAACTTGGTATTCATTGATCAGTTCCATCCACACATCCCTTCTATCTCAGCCTCTAATGTTCATGATTGTACTACTAGCATTCTTTTTACCTTCCATAAATATACCAACATTACAAAGTCTGAAAAACAAACTACAGGTTATACTGCCACAAACACCTTTAGGGATTCACTGTTTAACTGTAAACTTGCATGTAGGTAAAAAAGAAATTCAACTTGACATTCCTCAAATTACATAGCAAGTTGCTATATGTTTTAATGTAACTTAAAAAAAAGAGATGAATTCTTTCCATAACTTTTAGAATGAGGAAAATCGAGACATTATACTTCAAAGATATATCTGAATTGATCTCAGTTCAATGTGGTCTGTCTTTACTGCCCCACTTTCAATTTACAGCTAAGGATGGGTGCTAGGATCCACAAATGAGGGATAACATATGCCATTTGTTTTCCTGAGACTGTGTACCTCACTTCGCATAACAACTTCTAGTTCCACCATTTACTTCCCAAGTTCATGATGTATCTATTTCTTTACTATTGCCCTTAAAAGTCCTTGTATACATGTACCACATTTTCATCATACAATTGTCTGTTGAGTGGCATTTAGGTTGATTCCAGCTCTTCACTGTTGTGAAAAGAGCAGCAAATCAAACATGGTTTCTGAGCACATAATCTCTGCTATAAAGATTAGTCCTTCTTGGGTATATACCCAGGAGTGATATGATTTGGGTCAAATGGGTAGGTTAATTTTTAGTCCTTTAAGAGACTTCTCCACACTGCATAGGGATTTGCCAATCCCAACAAGCAGTGAATTGTGTTCCCTTTTCTCCACACCTTCCCACCATTCTGGTATCATTGTTTTCTTGACTTAGACCAGTCTTTTAACAAATTTTTTTATTATTTTTAAAAATTTTATTTATTTTTTTATGTGTATGAATGTACTGTCTGAATGTAGGTTTGTGCACCCATGTATGCAATGCCACGGAGGTCGAGAGGGTGTCGGATTCCCCTGGAAATGAGTTCTCCTGGAATTGGAGTATAAAAAACTAGTTTTCAGCCACCATTGGGTGCTGGGGATCAAACCGTGGTCTCTCTGCAGAGCGGTTCGGGCTCTTAACTGCTAGGTCCATCTCTCCTTCCCAGACCTTAGCCAGCTTACTGGGCTAGAATGAAATCTTAAATGGGTTTTAGTTTGCCATTTCCTTAATTATATGATGTTGAACACTTTCTAAGATGTTTCTTGGTCATTGTTCTTCCTTGAGAGTCTCTGTTAGATCTTTAGCCCATCTTTTAATTGAGTCTGTCCTTGTTTTTGAATAATTTATGTATCTGGATGTTAAAACTTCTGTCAGATGTGTCACTGGTGAAGATTACTCCCACTCTGTGGTTTTTTCTCTCACTTTTTTGATTGTTTCTTTTTCTGTACAGAAGCTTTTGCAGTTTAACGAAATCCTACTTGTTGTGTTGTTGACCTTATTTCTGTGCAACATACTGTCTGATTTAAAAAGTCTTTTTTATGCAAATGTCTTGTAGGTTACTGCCAATGTTTCTTCTAACATTTAGAGTTTCACGTTTCACAATTGAAGTCTTTGATTTACTTAGAGTTGACTTTTGTAATAGTGAAAGGTACGGGTTTTAGTTTCATTCTTCTACATGGTGTATCCGTTATGCCAGCCCATTTGCTGAAGATGTCTGCCTTTCCTCCATTGAATGTTCTGGCCCCTTTGTCAAATCAGAGTGGCTGAAAATTGGCATCCACTCAAGTTGGGTCTTCATTTTGTACCATTGATCTACGAGTCATTTTTGGGGCAGTACTATGCTGTTATTTTATTTTTAGATATTTTTTTTTCTTTATTAGTGCTGAAAGATGTATGTTTTCCTTAAGAAGTGTTGAAGGCTTCCTCTTGGCAAACTTAAACACATCATAGTCCTGTCCTTGTGCTCCACACTCGGGGTCTTCCTTCCATGGTCACCCAGATGTGTCCAGTAAGCACCACGTCCTGGTCTTAGATCTTCCTGTGTCATTCCACAATACAGCTTTGGTAGTCCAACAATGGCAGTCTATCTCTGAAGGGCTGAAACCCCACTAGTGCTCAGTCCACAAAGATTGGATGTCTCAGCTAGTCCCCAACTGGCACAGAAGGTTTGGAGGATTTTGGGAGAGCCATGAGTCTTCATCCATTATTGGAAGGTTGAAAAGCTGTTGTCTAATGTCTTCAAGGATGGCCATGCGTTTTTATGGCTATAGCTTTGCAATAGTTTGAAATATGGTATAGTAAACCCCCCTGAATTACTCTTTTGCTCAAGGTTCTTTGTCTAATACCAGGGTCTTTTTGTTTTTCATATGAATTAAGGATAATAGTTTTTATTTTTGGAAAAATGGTCATGGGGATTTTGATTGATATTGCAATGAATCTAATCTTTATTTGGGTAGGATGGTCATTTTTACTATATTAATTTTCCAATCATGAGCATGGGAGTCCTTCCATCTTCTGGTGTCTTCCTCAGTCTCCTTCTTCATAAGACTTATAAATTATCATTGTACAGATTTTTTAATACTTTTTTTTTTTGGTCTTTTTGGAGACCAGGGTCTCCCTGTAGTCCCAGCTGGCCTGGAAACTCACTAAATGAGGACGCAGGCTGGCTTGATCTCACCAAGAATCCCACCTGCCTCTGCTTCTGACCATGCTGGGATCAAAGGTGTGCACACACGCCTGTGCGGGGGATTCATCAGCACCCACATGCAGCTAAGAACCGTTTTAACTCCATTCTAGGGGAATACTGACACCCTCTTCTGGACCTCTGAGGCAGTGGATGACATGGGTTGCACACAACCACATGCAGACAGTCACACTTAATACACATCAAAAAATAGATTTAACATAAAAAATTTTAAAAAAGAAAGGAATGGAGATAGTGGCCAGCCTTGTCGTTGTTCCTGACTTTTAAGGGGAAAGCTTCTATTTTTTTTCTTCATTTAGATGATTTGGCTTTGGGTTTGGTTGTATATAGCTTAATTGGTTTGACGTGGTCCTGTAGTCCAATTCCCTCTAGGACTTTTAAAACACAAATGTAATCCACAATTGAATTTTTTTAAGAACCTTTTCTGCATCAATTGAGTGAGATGTGGTTTTTTGTCTTCGAGTCCATTTATCATGATTTATGTAGGTTGAATCATCCCTGCACCTTCTGGAAAATCTGACTGATTCCATGGTTGACCTTTTATGTGTGCCTATATGTGGGTTGGAGATTTTATTGCAGATTTTGCAGCTATATTCATTTAGGATATGGGACTTAGTTTTTTTTTGGTGTATCCACCACATTTTGAAACTCACAAAGCAGAAGCCTGTTGAGCCCCTCCTTAGGTATGTTAACACCAAGACCTCTTTCAAACTTCTATCTTTATTCAACATGTTTGTTGGTTTGAGACAAGGTCTTGCATCTTTTATTCAACAGATGTTTGTTATTTGTTTTGACTTTTTAGAAGGTCTCCTGTAGCCCTGGCTGGTCTGAAAGTTGCAGCAATCCTCATGCTTCTACTTCCTAAATGCCGAGATTACTGTGTGCACCCCCATGCCACCTAGCTCAACAGCTATTTTTGTTTTTTGGTCTTTTCGACGACAGGGTCTCCCTCCTAAGTCCCAGCTGTCCTGGAACTCACTCTGTAGACCAGGCTGGCCTTGAACTCACAAAGATCCATCTGTCTCATGCCTCCCAGTCCTAGGATTAAAGGCGTGTGCCACCATGCACTGGCAACAGCTATTTCTCATATAAGCTGGTGCTGGTTTATCCCATCAGGATTCAGAATCATAGTCTCTAAGCTAGAATCTGTTCCTGACAACCCTTTAAGCTCCAAAAGTTGGCTCTGTCAAGTTAAGAAGAAAAAGTTCAAAACCAACTATGTAACTGTTAATACTACAGTTTACTATTGATTGTACCAAACAGAAAAATACAAAAAATATAAAAGAAACAATCTTTTAAAGTATAAGTCACATTCCTGTCACAGTAAGTTTGAGAATTTAATAAAGTAATGTAATCTTTGGTTTTCCTTGGTATCTTTGAGAAAAATAGAAATCTCCCATATGGTCTCTTTTGAACTTGTTCAGATTTTTATTTATTTTTTTTTTGAAACAGGGTCCCCTGTAGCCCATCTGGCCTGGAACTTGGTATGTAGACCAGGCTTGTCTCAATCTCATGGAGCTCTTCCTGGGCTTAAAGGCACACACCACCATGCTGGCTCACAATTATTTGTTTTGTGTTCAATTTGTACTCTATTTTGGGAACAGTTTTGATATCTAAAGCCTTAGTTTCAGCTGCTTTGCAACTTTAGGCTTCCAGAGCTTAAACTAGAAGTTTGTGGTTAACTAATTAGCTTGTACATATTCTAATTGCCCTATACCTGAATCCATTGTAATCTCTAAGACCTGAATTCTTGGCAGTTCTCTCACTTGGCAGATGTAGTGTCTCTGTTTGAAGAGTGGCTGCTAAAGCCTCTCTCTTCTCTTCTCTCCTCTCTATTCTCTCTCTCTCTCTCTCTCTCTCTCTCTCCCTCTTCAGAGAAGGACAGTAACAGAGGGAAACATGCAATATAAGATTCTTAATCACTTCTTCCCTCTGAATTCATAATAAGGTCATTATGACTATTCACACACACAACTGTGTGCAATTTTGTAGGCAAGATAATGTCTTTTGAGAAATGGTAGAAAGGAAAAAAAAAAAAGAAAAAAAAAAGAGAATGGTAATTAGCAGTATCCACACTTAGGCATCTCCCTCAGTTGAGTCTCATCTCATCTTGCCTGACTGACCAGATTTGGGATTTGTATATTGCAGTTTTTCCTGCTTTAAATTTAAATTCCAGCTTAAGGATCTATGTTCTGCTTGTCCATTTGCAAATTATTTAATACCCACCAAAGTCTCAGTTTCTCTCATTTTTTTAAAAAATTTTTATTTAATTTTAGTTTATTTCTGTATGTGTAGAATGTAATGTCTGCATGCAAGTTGTTGCACCGTGTCGTGCAATGCCGCGGAGGTCAGAAGAGGGTCTCGGATTCCCTGGAACTGGAGTTCTCCAGGAATTGGAGTTTCAGACAGTTCGTGGTGTCATGTGGGTGCTGGGGATCGAAAACCGGGTCCTCTGCAGAGCGGTCGCGCGCTTCTTAACCGCTAGGCCATCTCTCCAGCCCAGTTTCTTCATTTCTAAGAATAAATAATGCCTATACCAGGACTCTGATAATTAATTGTGTAAAAGGGCACCTGTCAGATAACATACATTCAATAAACGTTGGCTGTTACTGTCATCCATATTACTGAAGTGAGTTGTTTCCAACTCCTTTATCTCCTAGACTATGTAAGAGGGAACAGTCCCTATTCATTTCTGTGTGCCACTTTAGGAGGCCTTACCTGAAGCTGGCTGACATTCCTTCATAGTGCCATCACCATCACTAATGGAGACTCTGTGATACAATTAGGGTTCCTCTCTCTACTGTTTGCAAAACACACACAACACACACACACACACACACACACACACCACACGCACCAGAAGAAATAACACAAACAAAAACCTCAGTCAGCAATACCTTCTAACTTTAAGGAAACATTCTTTAATGTCATCAAGTGGAACAGGAACTGCAGAGGTGTCCCTGACTTCTGGTTTTCTGAAGATCTCAATTTCAAGAGTCATGGAGGATTGGCAGTATAGCCTGGTGGCCACATCTCCAACAATCCACATGTAACTCCTTGAATCATATTATTATTTCTCATTGAATGGCTTACCAGAATTCATATATTTGTGATTCTATGTGATTTACTAAATGTCTTCAAAAAAGGTGCATTTTCAAGAAAGTGAACCTGGTAGGGAAGCTGTTATGGTGGTATTTTATCTCTGTTCCTGTATATTGTTATTGGCGAAAGAAAGCGAAGATCATAAGTGGTAGCCAGAGACATGCTGCTTCTAGTCATTCTTTCTAGAAGAATCCTCCCCTAGAACTAGAGATGACTTTTATTAGGTTTCCATTTCATTCAAATAGTGTATTAACACACACACACCACACACACAACACACATGCTTACCCAAATTCTAATATAGTAATTCCAAACTCTTCTACACACACACACCACACAACACACACACACACAGACGCTTACCCAAAACATATTCTAATAAGTAATTCCCACCATTTAAAACTCTTCTAGAAACATAGCTGGAGGCTGTGGATCTCTGCTATATCTCTGGCCCTGACAGCTTTGAAGTGATGATTTCAGATAAGTGATTATCCCCAAGTCTAGACTTGGGAGGAAGGATGAAGACATTCAACCAGCTGTTAAGCAAAGCCCTAGTTCTCAAGCTGGTTTTTGTGTTTTGTTTTAATTGCTCCATCTCAAATTCTTGGTATATATCTTAACTTGTTCAGAACTAGGAAAAGAAAAAGCAGTATTATTTAATGCTCCTTATTATGCTTCATCAACCATTACCAAACTGGTTACAAAACTAGGCCATAGTGAAGGAAGAGAAATGGCCACGAATAAAAATAATAAGCAATAAAAGGAATAAAGGAAAAGAAAATAATAGGAGAGAGGTATATTAAAGTAATGTACAAGTAATAAAACTAGCACCAATAATTGCTTCAGTGGCATCCTGACAGTCTGTGGAGGGTTGGACACACATTAAAGTCTAGAATATTGATCTTTTTCCTCTTTATTGTGCTGCCTTTATTCAGATAAAATAGTAATTGATAGAATATAATTACCTATTATATATACATATTAGTTATTAAGGAATTCTATCATAGATGGAGAATTAACTTATGAATTAACAGTCATCTACCTAAGAGAAAGCTTTCATGTATTTTATAACTATTATTTAATTTAGTATATTGGTTCTTTGGAAGTACACCAGAACTGGTGATGGAGAGGAATCTCAACTCAGAACAAGGAATTTAAGGGTCTTTCAAGCTCCCATAGGTGATTTTCGTGTGACTAATTTGTGGAGCATATTTGGACACATAACTTGAAATGAATATACTCACTTCATAGATTTAAAAAAATGATTTCGGGGCTGGAGAGATAGCCTAGCAGTTAAGAGCTCCAGCTGCTCTTGCAGAGACGGGTTCAAACCCAGCACCACATGGTGGCTGAATTGAAACCGTCTTTAACCTCAGTTCCAGGGGAATCCTACACCCTCTTCTGACCTCCGCGGCATTGCACGACACGGGTGCACCAACCTACATGCAGACCATACATTCGTACCATATGAAAATAAATAGCCGGGCGTTGTGGCGCACGCCTTTAATCCTAGCACCTGGGAGGCAGAGGCAGGCGGATCTTTGTGAGTAGTTCAAGGCCAGCCTGGTACCATGAGCGCGTTCCAGGGCAGCTGGGGCTTACAAGGAGACCCTGTTCTAAAAGACCAAAAAAAAAAAAAGAAAAAGAAAAATAAATAAATAAAATTAAAATAGATTTATTAGTTTTTGAGATTTCATACGATACATTTTGATCATCTTCATCCCCTACCTTATCCCAGATTCATCCCTATTCCCCACCCCTTCCAAAATTCATAACTCTATTTTTTAAATAACCTACTAAATCCATTTAGTGTTACCATATACTCCTAGGTGTGGGGTCATCCACGGGAGCCTGGCTGACCTGCCAGAGTGCACCCCTTAAAGAAAATCGCCTTTTTCCTCTCCTAGAAGCCATTAACTGTCTATAGCTATTCACTTAGAAGTGAGGCTCATGGCCCCCCCTCCTCCATGCTAAAATGGTGCCTGGCTTGGTCGTGTGCTGGTCTTGTCCAGGCAACCACAGCAGCTGTGCAATGGTCCTGCCATGTTCAGAAACTGTTTTGCTCTGGTTCCCCACCAACTCTGGCTCTTTTCTATCCTCTCGTAGTCAATGAGCCTGAGGTCATGGGTATGTGATTTAACATCCTATTTCTGGCTGAGCACTCCATTGGCACTTTTACTTTGTATTTTTGTTGTGAGCATCTTTTTTTTTTTTTTTTTTTTGTCTTTCTGAAACAGGGTCTTCCTATAGCTTCAGCTGGCCTGGAACTCACTCCGTAGACCAGGCTAGCCTTGAACTCAGACATCCACCTGCCTCTGCCTCTCAAGTACTAGGATTAAAGGCGTGCACCAACACACCTGGCTTAAAGATGGTTCTTAGCCACCATGTGGGTGCTGGGAATTGAACCTGGTTCCTCTGCAAGAGCAGTGGTGCTCTTAACCACTGAGCCATCTCTCCAGCTCCGTGAGCATCTTTATTAACCACCACACAAAGAAACTTCTCTGATGAGGTCAGAGAGTTGCACTAATCTATGGATATAGAGATAAGAATTTAGAAAGCAGTTTGACACTATTCATTTCATAGTTTTCATGTTATAAATGAGTTAATGTATATAAATATCAAAAGAGAATTTTGCATTCAGTGTATATAGTCAACATATATTAGCTTTTATGCCCGAACTCTTACTATTTTAAATTTTCTTAATTTTTCACCATTAAAAAAAAGTGCTGTATTGGGGCTGGAGAGATGGCTCAGCAGTTAAGAGAACCGACTGCTCTTGCAGAAGACCTGGGTTCAATTCCCAGCACCCACATGGTGGCTAAGAACCATCTTTAACTCCAATTCCAGGGGAATCTGATGCCCTCTTCTGACCTCAGTGGCATTGCACGACGGCACAGGTGCACCAACCTACAGTACACTCATACACATAAAAAAAAATAAACAAAAAATTTAAAAAGTGCTGTATCAAAATTTCATCCCTCTTATTCAGATCAAGATAAATAAATCTTGGTGATGAACTACATTTAACTTCTGAATTGCTTTGCTGGATGTTTAAAACTGTTCTGTCACCTGCCCTGTGTTAATATCCAGTATAATGTGTCATAATAAATGGAAATTGAGGGCTGGAGGGATGGCTTAGCAGTTAAGAGCACTTGCTGCCCTTGCAGAGGACCTGAGTTCAGTTCCCAGAATCCATTATCAGGCAGTCCATAATCACCTGTAACTCCAGCTCCAGGGGACATGACAGCCTCTTCCAGCCTTTTTGGGCACCTGCACTCAAGTGCACATACCCACAGATAGGCAGACAGACAGACAGAGAGACAGACAGACAGACACAGAATTTAAATTAAAATAAATCTTCCAGGAAAGAAAATAAATCGCTGGTTGTGGTGGTACATGCCTTTAATCCCAGCACCTGGGAGGCAGAGAGGCAGGGGGATCTCTGTGAGAGATCAAGGCCACCCCCAGTTCCAGGTGAGTTCCAGGTGAGTTCCAGGTGAGCTGAGACCACAGAGTTATAGGAAGACCTTATCTCTAAAGAACAACAACAAAAAAGGAAAACTAAAATGACTTTTACATACTAAGGTAGAATTTGACCTGGAGACATGGCTCAGTGGTTAAGAGGACTTGTTGCTCTTCCAGAGGACCACAAGTTCAGTTCCTAGTACCCACTTCAGGGGCCTCACAACTGCCTGCCTGTGACTCCAGCTTAAATGGGCCCTACCCTCTAGCAGAGACATCTTCTTCATGCCCACTCTTACTAACCTTAGGGGAAGACCTCTAGTGGAAAAACCTTTTAAAAAAATTTTTTTTTTATTAATTTTATTTATTTCTGTATGTGTATGAATGTACTGTCTGCATGCAAGTTTGTGCACCCGTGTCGTGCAATGCCGCGGAGGTCAGAAGACGGTCTCGGATTCCCCCTGGAACTGGAGTTCTCCTGGAATTGGAGTTTCAGACGGTTCTCGGCCGCCATGTGGGTGCTGGGGATCGAACCCGGGTCCTCTGTAAGAGCGGTCGGCGCTCTTAACCGCTAGGCCATCTCTCCAGCCCCTGGCATGAGATAATGTCTTTTGAGAAATGGTAGAAAGGAAAAAAAAAAAAAAAAAAAAGAGAAATGGTAATTAGCAGTATCCACACTTAGGCATCTCCCTCAGTTGAGTCTCATCTCATCTTGCCTGACTGACCAGATTTGGGATTTGTATATTGCAGTTTTTCCTGCTTTAAATTTAAATTCCAGCTTAAGGATCTATGTTCTGCTTGTCCATTTGCAAATTATTTAATACCACCAAAGTCTCAGTTTTTCTTCTTTTTTTAAAAAATTTTATTAATTTTATTTATTTCTGTATGTGTATGAATGTATGTCTGCATGCAAGTTGTTGCACCGTGTCGTGCAAGGCCGGGAGGTCAGAAGAGGGTCTCGGATTCCCCTGGAATGGAGTTCTCCAGGAATTGGAGTTTCAGACAGTTCGTGGCTGTCAGGTGGGGTGTGGGATCGAACCCGGGTCTCTGCAAGAGCGGTCGGCGCTCTTAACCGCTAGGCCATCTCTCCAGCCCAGTTTCTTCATTTCTAAGAATAAATAATGCCTATACCAGGACTCTGATAATTAATTGTGTAAAAGGGCACCTGTCAGATAACATACATTCAATAAACGTTGGCTGTTACTGTCATCCATATTACTGAAGTGAGTTGTTTCCAACTCCTTTATCTCCTAGACTATGTAAGAGGGAACAGTCCCTATTCATTTCTGTGTGCCACTTTAGGAGGCCTTACCTGAAGCTGGCTGACATTCCTTCATAGGTGCCATCACCATCACTAATGGAGACTCTGTGCTACAATTAGGGTTCCTCTCTACCTGTTGCAAAACACACACCACACACACACACACACACACCACACAAACCAACAGAAGAATAAAACAAACAAAAACCCTCAGTCACAATACCTTCTAACTTTAAGGAAACATTCTTTAATGTCATCAAGTGGAACAGGAACTGCAGAGGTGTCCCTGACTTCTGGTTTTCTGAAGATCTCAATTTCAAGAGTCATGGAGGATTGGCAGTAAGCCTGGTGGCCACATCTCCAACAATCCACATGTACACTTGAATCATATATATCTCATTGAATGGCTACCAGAATCAATATTTGTGATTCTATGTGATTTACTAAATGTCTTCAAAAAAGGTGCATTTTCAAGAAAGTGAACCTGGTAGGGAAGCTGTTATGGTGGTATTTTATCTCTGTTCCTGTATATTGTTATTGGCAAAGAAAGCGAAGATCATAAGTGGTAGCCAGAGACATGCTGCTCTAGCTCCTTTCTAGAAGAATCCTCCCCTAGAACTAGAGATGACTTTTATTAGGTTCCATTTCATTCAAATAGTTGTATTACACACACACACACACACACACACACACATGCTTACCCAAATTCTAATATAGTAATTCCAAACTCTACTACACACACACACCACACACACACACACCACAGACGCTGACCCAAACATATTCTAATATAGTAATTCCCACATTTAAAACTCTTCTAGAAACATAGCTGGAGGCTGTGGATCTCTGCTATATCTCTGGCCCTGACAGCTTTGAAGTGATGATTTCAGATAAGTGATTATCCCCAAGTCTAGACTTGGGAGGAAGGATGAAGACATTCAACCAGCTGTTAAGCAAAGCCCTAGTTTCCAAGCTGGTTTTTGTGTTTTTTGTTTTATTGCTCCACCAAATTCTTGGTATATATCTTAACTTGTTCAGAACTAGGAAAAGAAAAAGCAGTATTATTTAATGCTCCTTATTATGCTTCATCAACCATTACCAGAAACTGGTTACAAAACTAGGCCATAGTGAAGGAAGAAGAAAATGGCACAGAATAAAAATAATAAGCAATAAAGAAATAAGGAAAAGAAAATAATAGGAGAGAAGGTATATTAAAGTAATGTACAAGTAATAAAACTAGCACCAATAATTGCTTCAGTGGCATCCTGACAGTCTGTGGAGGGTTGGACACACATTAAAGTCTAGAATATTGATCTTTTTCCTCTTTATTGTGCTGCCTTTATTCAGATAAAATAGTATTGAAGAATATATTACATATATATACATATTAGTTATTAAGGAATTCTATCATAGATGGAGAATTAACTTATGAATTAACAGTCATCTACCTAAAGAGAAAGCTTTCATGTATTTTATAACTATTATATAATTTAGTATATTGGTTCTATTGGAAGTACACCAGAACTGGTGATGGAGAGGAATCTCAACTCAGAACAAGGAATTTAAGGGTCTTTCAAGCTCCCATAGGTGATTTTCGTGTGACTAATTTGTGGAGCATATTTGGACACATAACTTGAAATGAATATACTCACTTCATAGATTTAAAAAAAATAGATTTCGGGGCTGGGAGAGAAGCCTAGCAGTTAAGAGCTCCAGCTCTTCTTGCAGAGACCCGGGTTCAAATCCCAGCACCCACATGGGTGGCTGAAACCGTCTTTAACCCAGTTCCAGGGGAATCCGACACCCTCTTCTGACCTCCGCGGCATTGCACGACACGGGTGCACCAACCTACATGCAGACAATACATCGTACACATATAAAATAAATAGCCGGCGTGGTGGCGCACGCCTTTAATCCTAGAACTTGGGAGGCAGAGGCAGGCGGATCTTTGTGAGTTAAGGCCAGCCTGGCTACAGAGCGAGTTCCAGGACAGCTGGGCACAAGGAGACCCCGGTCTCGAAAGACCAAAAAAAAAAAAAGAAAAAAGAATAATAAATAAAATAAAAATAGATTTCAATTTAGTTTTGAATTTCATACGAACATTTTGATCAATCATCTTCACAATCTTCAACATCATCCACACCTTATCCCAGATTCATCCCTATTCCCCACCCCTTCCAAAATTCATAACTCTATTTTTTAAATAACCTACTAAGATCAATTTGTGCTTACCATATATCCTAGGTGTGGGGTCATCCACGGGAGCCTGGCTGACCTGCCAGAGTGACACCCTTAAAGAAAACTGCCTTTTCCCTCTCCTAGAAGCCATTAACTGTCTATAGCTATTCACTTAGAAGTGAGGCTCATGAGCCCCCCCTCCTCCTCTGCTAAAATGGTGCCTGGCTTGGTCGTGTGCTGGTCTTGTCCAGGCAACCACAGCAGCTGTGCAATGGTCCTGCCATGTTCAGAAACTGTTTTGCTCTGGTTCCACCACTTCTGGCTCTTTTCTATCCTCTCGTAGTCAATGAGCCTGAGGGATGGGTATGTGATTTAAACATCCTATTTCTGGCTGAGCACTCCATTGGCACTTTTACTTTGATTTTGTGGTGGGCATCTTTTTTTTTTTTTTTTTTTTTTGTCTTTCTGAAACAGGGTCTTCCTATAGCTTCAGCTGGCCTGGAACTCACCCGTAGACCAGGCTAGCCTTGAACCAGACATCCACCTGCCTCTGCCCTCTCAAGTATAGGATTAAAGGCGTGCACCACACACCTGGCCTTAAAGATGGTCTTACACCATGTGGGTGCTGGGAATTGAACCTGGTTCCTCTGCAAGAGCAGTGGTGCTCTTAACCACTGAGCCATCTCTCCAGCTCCGTGAGCATCTTTATTAACCACCACACAAAGAAACTTCTCTGATGGAGTCGAGAGATGCACTAATCTATGGATATAGAGATAAGATTTAGAAAGCAGTTTGACACTATTCATTTCATAGTTTTCATGTTATAAATGAGTTAATGTATATAAATATCAAAAGAGAATTTTGCATTCAGTGTATATAGTCAACATATATTAGCTTTTATGCCCGAACCTTACTTTTTAAATTTTCTTAATTTTTTCACCATTAAAAAAAAGTGCTGTATTGGGGCTGGAGAGATGGCTCAGCAGTTAAGAGAACCGACTGCTCTTGCAGAAGACTGGGTTCAATTCCCAGCACCCACATGGTGCTAAGAACCATCTTTAACTCCAATCCAGGGGAATCTGATGCCCTCTTCTGACCCAGTGGCATTGCACGACGGCACAGGTGCACCAAACCTACAGTAACACTCATACACATAAAAAAAAATAAACAAAAATTTAAAAGTGCGGTATCAAAATTTCATCCCTCTTATTCAGATCAAGATAAATAAATCTTGGTGATGAACTACATTTAACTTCTGAATTGCTTTGCTGGATGTTTAAAACTGTTCTGTCACCTGCCCTGTGTTAATATCCAGTATAATGTTCTACTAAATAAATGGAAATTGAGGGCTGGAGGGATGGCTTAGCAGTTAAGAGCACTGCTGCTCTTGCAAGGACCTGAGTTCAGTTCCCAGAATCCATTATCAGGCAGTCATAATCACCTGTAACTCCAGCTCCAGGGGACATGACAGCCTCTTCCAGCCTTTTGGGCACCTGCACCAAGTGCACATACCACAGATAGGCAGACAGACAGACAGAGAGACGGACAGACAGACACAGAATTAAATTAAAATAAATCTCCAGGAAAGAAAATAAATCGCTGGTTGTGGTGGTACATGCCTTAATCCCAGCACCTGGGAGGAGAGAGGCAGGGGGATCTCTGTGAAGATCAAGGCCACCCCCAGTTCCAGGTGAGTTCCAGGTGAGTTCCAGGTGAGCTGAGACCACAGAGTTATAGGAAGACCTTATCTCAAAAAGAACAACAACAAAAAAGGAAAACTAAAATGACTTTTACATACTAAGGTAGAATTTGACCTGGAGACATGCTCATGGTTAAGAGGACGTGTTTCTCTCAGAACCACAAGTTGGTTCCTAGTACCCACTTCAGGGGCCTCACAACTGCCTGCCTGTGACTCCAGCTTAAATGGGCCCTACCCTCTAGCAGAGACATCTTCTTCATGCCCACTCTTACTAACCTTAGGGGAAGACCTCAGTGGAAAAACCTTTAAAAAATTTTTTTTTATTAATTTATTTATTTCTGTATGTGTATGAATGTACTGTCGCATGCAAGTTTGTGCACCCGTGTCGTGCAATGCCCGGGGTCAGAAGACGGCTCGGATTCCCCCTGGAACTGGAGTCTCCTGGAATTGGAGTTTCAGACGTTCTCGGCCGCCATGTGGGTGCTGGGGATCGACCCGGTTCTCTGCAAGAGCGGTCGCGCTCTTAACCGCAGGCCATCTCTCCAGCCCCGAAAAACCTTTTAAAATGGAGGCTAACACCTATAATCCCAGTACTTGGGAGGCTGAAGCAGGACTGTGAGTTCAAGGCAAGCCTAGGCTACAAGGAAAAAGGGTTTCAAAAAGAAAAAAAGGGAAGAAAGGAAGGGAGGGAGGGACGGACGGAGGGAGGGAAGGAAGGAGAAAGAGAAATACCATTAAAATTATCTCAAATTCTACAATCATTTCACAAAATTCCCAGTAACCCCCTTGAAAGAAAAACTGCAGAAAGATAGAAGTTCTTAACTTAAAAAGTTTGGTTAGTAGCACTTGGGAGGCAGAGGCAGGTGGATCTTTGTGAGTTCAAGGCCAGCCTGGACTACAGAGTGAGTTCCAGGACAGCTGGGGCTACAGGGAGACCCTGTCCGTCAAAAAGACCAAAAAAAAAAAAAAAAAAAAAAAGTTTGGTTAGAAGCTGGACTTGGTGGTGCATGCCTTTAATCTTGGCACTTGGGAGGCAGAGGCAGGTGGATCTCTGTGAGTTTGAGGCCAGCATAGTCTACATAGCAAGTTTCAGGCCAGTTGCAGCTACAGTGAGAGCCTGTCTCAAAAAGACAAAAAAAAAAAGTTTGGTTTGGTGGATGATTCTTCTGGATGTTAATAGATGGAAGAACATGTAAAATTTTTACATGGTTATTGAAATATTCCTTTATTTGTGAGTTCAAAATCTAAAACAAAAATCTCAGACTGATTTGAAAACTCTATAACCTGGGCTTTCAAAGCAGCAGAGATAATGCTGCTTTAAGATTCAGATGATGGGGGCTAGAGAGATGGTTCAGTGGTTGGGAACACTTGCTCCTTTTGCAGAGGACCTGAGTTTGGGTCCCAGCACCCACATGGTGGCTAATAACTGTGCACAATTCCAGGACCAAGGGATCCAATGCCCTTTTCTGGCATCTGTGCCACTGCAGGCATGTGCTGCACTTACACACACACAGGCAAAAGATTCATACACATAAAATAAAAATAATAAAATATTTTTTTTGGTCTTTTCAAGACAGGGTCTCCCTGTAGCCCCAGCTGTCCTGGAACTCACTCTGTAGACCAGGCTGGCCTTGAACTCACAAAGATCCGCCTGCCTCTGCCTCCCAAGTGCTAGGATTAAAGGCATGCACCACCACGCCCAGCATAATAAAATATTTTTAAAAGATTCAGATTATATAAATTTAAACACTTTAAACTTTTTCTTTATTCTTATTTTATGTGTATGAATGCTTTGCCTACATTTATTTAAGTACACGTAGAATGTGAGTGTATTTAGTGCCCGGAGAGTCCTAGAGAGAATGTCAGATTCCCCGGAAGTGGAATTAAGAGATAGCTGGGGGCCACCATGTAGGTGCTGGGTCATCTGCAAGAGCAGCAAGCACTCTTCTTAACCACTAAGCCATATCTCCATACATCTAATTAGATAGACTTGAATTAGATAAAAGCAGGGATGGTATGGAGTTTATTCAATGACTATTTATTGTACTCCTAACCCATAACAGCAAGAAAAATTCCTGTCCTCATAGCAATAGATAATCATAATATATGCAAATGAAATTACTGATGCATTTGTATTAAGCCTTGGATGTTAGTTTTCCAAGTGCAGGGATAAATTTCCCATTAATCTAAGCTTTTTGTTTCATTATAGCCTTAAGCAATTGTAGGGTTTACCTGCTGCCAAAATGTCTGCAATGGCAGGATACTCAAAGCCTGGGCAGTCTCCAAGTAGGCAGGCTGAGCACAGAAGCCATGCCACTGAACAAGAGGAGATATAGCATTAAAATGAGGTTTGGTTGTTGTTGTTTTTGTTTTTTGTGGTACTGGGGATTGAAAGTAAGGCTTTAGCTTGCTAAGCAAGCACTCTGCCACTGGGCTATAGTGTCAGTACATTTTGTTTTTGTTTTTTTGAGATGGGGTTTTGCTATGTCACCCAGGCTGGCTTAAGTGATCCTCCTGCCTCTGGCTCTCAAGGAGCTGGGACTATAGATATGTACTATAATACTGTCTTTAGAATTTGATGTTCAGTTTCTCTCTCCCTCTCCTTCCACCCCCAGCTGGCCTGGAACTCACAGTCCTTCTGCCTTGGCCTCCCAGCGCTAGGATTATGCACATACACCACCATACCAGGCTCTTGCCACATTCATTAAGATTTCTACTTTGTACATGTTTTGCAATATATATGACATATTAGCACACAGGCATAAATGCATGGAATCTGTAAAGAAGTGTTGGAGTTGATGGAGTTCTGAACATGCCTGTGGGTAAGGGTAACTGAATGCTTTAAGTGGAATGAATTCGAGAACTGTAGCTGCTGGAAAGATTCTTGGACCTTTTCCTGTGAAACAGGTTCAAGCACCCTCATATGAATAGTGCATTTCCAAAACCTGGAGGAGAGGAGCCCCTTGACTCTGAAAACTGGGACACTGAGTAGGATCTGAACAAATCATTCCTACTCTGGTGCCCCTTGCTAAATCTCCGTTTTCCACTGGGTAAACGATTTTGTCCTTTCACTTCTTCCCTCCAGTCTCTACTCTCCATTAAACCTAAAATAAAAGCACTTAGGTTTACCCAATTTCTTCTGATTTTTGTTTTTATTTATTATTTTTTTTTATGTGTATGAATGTACTGTCTGCATAAAGGTTGGTGCACCCATGTAGTGCAATGCTGTGGAGGTCAGAAGATGGTGTCAGATTTCCCTCGAACTGGAGTTAAAGATGGTTCTTAGCCACCATGTGGGTGCTGGGAATCGAACCCAGGTCCTCTGCAAGAGCAGTTGGTGCTCTTAACCACTGAGCCATCTCTCCAGCCCCCTGATTTTTATGAAGGTTCTCTTGTCATAAGAGTCTTAAATGCTGCGTGTGTGTGTGTGTGTGTGTGTGTGTGTGTGTGTGTACATGCACAGAGGCCAAAGGACAACCTGTGGGACTTCTTTCATTCCACCACGCAGGTCTCAGTATTGAACTCAAGTGGTCAGGCTTGATAACAGGATCCTTTACCTGCTGTTATCCTGCCACCATTAAAATTTTAAAAAATTATTATTATTATTATTATTAATTTTGTCTTTCTCGAAACAGGGTCTCTTTGTAGCCCCAGCTGTCCTGGAACTTACTCTGTAGACCAAGCTGGGCTTGAACTCACAAAGATCCGCCTGCCTCTGCCTCCCGAGTGCTAGGATTAAAGGCGTGCACCACCACGCCCAGCTTATTATTTTTTATGTGTATGAGTGTACTATCTGCATGTAGGTTTGTGCACACGTGGCGTGCAAAGCCACGGAGGGCAAAGCCACAGAAGAGGGCATCAGATTCCTCTGGAACTGGAGTTAAAGACGGTTCTTAGCCGCCATGTGGGTGCTGGGAATCGAACCCGGGTCCTCTGCAAGAGCAGTCAGTGGGTGCTCTTAACTGCTGAGCCATCTCTCTAGCCCCAAGATGTTCGTTTGTTTGTTTGTTTATTTATTTTGGTCTTTTCGAGACAGGGTCTCACTGTAAGCCCCTGCTGTCCTGGAACTCACTCTGTACACCAGGCTGGCCTTGAACTCACAAAGATCTGCCTGCCTCAGCCTCCTGAGTGCTAGAATTGAAGGCGTGCGCCACCATGCCCAGCAAGATGTTCACTCTTTGTACAATGACTTAAGTAATATGCAGAGTGCCCCAGATCTAGTTGTTCCTTCATACACCTCAACACCTGGGTTCTAAGCCAGCCACTTCCCTAGACAACTAAACTACTAACTAAATGGCTGATGCCCTTGAGGGTTCTTTCAATTTCTTGTGATTTGCATGCATCTGTTTAATGCAGCATTTAGGGTCATTTTAACACAATGCAGCACTGCCTGTCATTTTGGGGAGCAAGTGGACCAAGCCACACTTCCCCCACCAAAGTCTCTCCCACCACCAAGACCCCCTCCAGCTTCAGTGAGCTAAGACAACTTAGGCCAATACCACGACTCGCTACTCCTCCTCTTAATCTTCACATCCATCATTCCCAAATTTCTAAGTTCACAGCCAATTATAGTTACTCCCCTCCTCAAACTATTGATTGCACAAATCCCTTTTATTCCTTTTTTAAGTCCAATTTTTATTGAAGCATTTGTGCACCAATACAAATAACTTCCAATCGGCTTAACCCTCCCCATGCTGCCCCGCCCACCAGACTCATCATCTGCCAAAATTGTATATATTGTCATCTTTTTCTCGCCGGTCTTTTCAAAAAGTCAGTGGCAGAAGTTCTACTTGTGCGGCAGACTAGTCAACAACCGTTTCAGTCATTCTTTGACCCATCTTTTTTGTTGTTGTTCCCAATATGAATCACTTTTGCTTCGTCAAAATAATCACAATCATCGCACATATATCTTTTAGCACTCTTCATGGACTTTGCATTTCTTCGTCTTTTTTTTTTAGGCTGAAAGATGTCATGTATGAAGGCTCCTCTTTGGCAGCCCTAATATCACTATCGAGTTCTGGCCCTTATGTGTCCATAGCATACTGTGGGTTCTCTCCTCCATGTGCCCAATGAATCCAGTAAGCACCAACATCCGATCTCGGACCTCCGAAATGGAATCCCTTATTTTCTAACTTGTAAAAGAAAACTCCTTAGTTGTCATAACATCTACACACAAGATCTAATAAGTCACTTTCCATATTAAGTATCCAGATTTTAATTTATCTTCTTCTACAGACCACGGTTTCGCTAAAGATCGAGTTGCTCTGAACTCTCGATCCCCGCCTCAACCTCCCCAACATCGGGATTGCAACGCTGCAACCATCATGCAGTTTACACTGAACATCTTATTTTGTAACTAACAATGAAGCCCCTGACAGGAGCACACTCGCTCGCGTATGGGTGAAAGAGCCCTAGGATTCGTCCGCAGGCAGTCGCTGGGATTCCTTCCCAGCAGGCCTTCCCTGTTATTCTCATAAATCTTCCCCAGATACTCAAGCCAGTCTCCTCCCAAGTCCCTTCCCAACACATATTTAAATGTAGTCCACAGGCCATGGGTGCAAGTAAACTCACTCTTGCCCTCACAAAGGAGACCAAAGCCCAGATTTTTCTGAAGTTTGGGACCATAACATCGACTCTGGAATGGGATCTGTGTGTGCTGTCGGTAGCTCCACTGTCAACAGTCCGACATACACCCTGAAAGAGAGAGCTCTGTATAAGGGCAATCTAGCCGCTCACAGGCTGGCCTGCGGCTGGCTCTGTACATTTTCCTTACGGTTCTAATGGATGTGGAGATGCCGACTCCAGCGCAGGGGGTTCCTAGTTATACAAGAACAGGGTGAAGGAGCAAGCCTGAGAAGCTGCCTCTCCCACTCTCCTCCTTCTCCCTCCCTTCCCCTCTCTCCNAAAGGGTAGAAAGGAAAAAAAAAAAAAGAAAAAAAAGAAGAAATGGAATTAGCAGTATCCACACTTAGGCATCTCCCTCAGTTGAGTCTCATCTCATCTTGCCTGACTGACCAGATTTGGGATTTGTATATTGCAGTTTTTCCTGCTTTAAATTTAAATTCCAGCTTAAGGATCTATGTTCTGCTTGTCCATTTGCAAATTATTTAATACCCACCAAAGTCTCAGTTTCTTCATTTTTTTTTAAAAAATTTTTATTAATTTATTTATTTCTGTATGTGTATGAATGTACTGTCTGCATGCAAGTTTGTGCACCCGTGTCTTGCATGCCGCGGAGGTCAGAGCGGGTCTCGGATTCCCTGGAACTGGAGTTCTCCAGGAAATGGAGAGTTTCAGACAGTTCGTGGCTGTATGTGGGTGATTGGGGATCGACCCGGGTCCTCTGCACGAGCGGTCGGCGCTTCTTAACCCGCTAGGCCATCTCCAGCCCAGTTTCTTCATTTCTAAGAATAAATAATGCCTATACCAGGACTCTGATAATTAATTGTGTAAAAGGGCACCTGTCAGATAACATACATTCAATAAACGTTGGCTGTTACTGTCATCCATATTACTGAAGTGAGTTGTTTCCAACTCCTTTATCTCCTAGACTATGTAAGAGGGAACAGTCCCTATTCATTTCTGTGTGCCACTTTAGGAGGCCTTACCTGAAGCTGGCTGACATTCCTTCATAGGTGCCATCACCATCACTAATGGAGACTCTGTGCTACAATTAGGGTTCCTCTTCACGTTGCAAAAACACACACCACACACCACCCACACACACACACACACACACCACACACACCAGAAGAAATAAAACAAACAAAAACCCTCAGTCACACACTACCTTCTAACTTTAAGGAACCTTCTTTAATGTCATCAAGTGGACAGGAACTGCAGAGTGTGTCCCTGACTTCTGGTTTTCTGAAGATCTCAATTTCAAGAGTCATGGAGGATTGGCAGTATAGCCTGGTGGCCACATCTCCAACAATCCACATGTAACTCCTTGAATCATATTATTATTTTCTCATTGAATGGCTTACCAGAATTCATATATTTGTGATTCTATGTGATTTACTAAATGTCTTCAAAAAAGGTGCATTTTCAAGAAAGTGAACCTGGTAGGGAAGCTGTTATGGTGGTATTTTATCTCTGTTCCTGTATATTGTTATTGGCAAAGAAAGCGAAGATCATAAGTGGTAGCCAGAGACATGCTGCTTCTAGTCATTCTTTCTAGAAGAATCCTCCCCTAGAACTAGAGATGACTTTTATTAGGTTTCCATTTCATTCAAATAGTTGTATTACACACACACACACACACACACACACACATGCTTACCCAAATTCTAATATAGTAATCCAAACTCTTCTACACACACACACACACACACACACCCACACACACAGACGCTTAACCCAAAATTTCTAATATAGTAATTCCCACATTTAAAAAACTCTTCTAGAAACATAGCTGGAGGCTGTGGATCTCTGCTATATCTCTGGCCCTGACAGCTTTGAAGTGATGATTTCAGATAAGTGATTATCCCCAAGTCTAGACTTGGGAGGAAGGATGAAGACATTCAACCAGCTGTTAAGCAAAGCCCTAGTCTCAAGCTGGTTTTTTGTGTTTTGTTTTAATTGCTCCATCTCAAATTCTTGTATATATCTAACTTGTTCAGAACTAGGAAAAGAAAAAGCAGTATTATTTAATGCTCCTTATTATGCTTCATCAACCATTACCAGAAACTGGTTACAAAACTAGGCCATAGTGAAGGAAGAAGAAATGGCACAGAATAAAAATAATAAGCAATAAAGAAATAGGAAAAGAAAATAATAGGAGAGAAGGTATATTAAAGTAATGTACAAGTAATAAAACTAGCACCAATAATTGCTTCAGTGGCATCCTGACAGTCTGTGGAGGGTTGGACACACATTAAAGTCTAGAATATTGATCTTTTTCCTCTTTATTGTGCTGCCTTTATTCAGATAAAATAGTATTGATAGAATATAATTACCATTATATATATCATATTAGTTATTAAGGAACTTCTATCATAGATGGAGAATTAACTTATGAATTAACAGTCATCTACCTAAAGAGAAAGCTTTCATGTATTTATCAACATTATATATTTAGTATATTGGTTCTATTGGAAGTACACCAGAACTGGTGATGGAGAGGAATCTCAACTCAGAACAAGGAATTTAAGGGTCTTTCAAGCTCCCATAGGTGATTTTCGTGTGACTAATTTGTGGAGCATATTTGGACACATAACTTGAAATGAATATACTCACTTCATAGATTTAAAAAAAAATAGATTTCGGGGCTGGAGAGATAGAGCCTAGCAGTTAAGAGCTCCAGCTGCTCTTGCAGAGGCCCGGGTTCAAATCCCAGCACCCACATGGGTGGCTGAAAAAACCGTCTTTAACTCGTTCCAGGGGAATCCGACCCCTCTCTCTGACCTCCCGGCATTGCACGACACGGGTGCACCAACCTACATGCAGACAATCTTGTACACATTTGAAAATAAATAGCGGGCGTGGTGGCGCACGCCTTTAATCCTAGCACTTGGGAGGCAGGCAGGTCGCGATCTTTGTGAGTTCAAGGCCAGCCTGGTCTACAGAGCGGAGTTCCAGGACAGCTGGGGCTACAAGGAGACCCTGTCCTGTCTCGAAGACCAAAAAAAAAAAAAAAGAAAAAAGAAAAATAAATAAATCAAAAATAAAAATAGATTTCATTAGTTTTTGGAATTTCATACGATACATTTTTGATCATCTTCATCCCCTACCTTATCCCAGATTCATCCCTATTCCCCACCCCTTCCAAAATTCATAACTCTATTTTTTAAATAACCTACTAAGATCCAATTTGTGCTTACCATATACTCCTAGGTGTGGGGTCATCCACGGGAGCCTGGCTGACCTGCCAGAGTGACACCCTTAAAGAAAACTGCCTTTTCACTCTCCTAGAAGCCATTAACTGTCTATAGCTATTCACTTAGAAAGTGAGGCTCATGAGCCCCCCCTCTCCATGCTAAAATGGTGCCTGGGCTTGTCGTGTGCTGGTCTTGTCCAGGCAACCACAGCAGCTGTGCAATTGGTCCTGCCATGTTCAGAGAACTGTTTTGCTCTGGTTCACCACTTCTGGCTCTTTTTCTATCCTCTCGTAGTCATGAGCCTGAGGGATGGGTATGTGATTTAAACATCCTATTTTCTGGCTGAGCACTCCATTGGCACTTTTACTTTGTATTTTGGTTGTGAGACATCTTTTTTTTTTTTTTTTTTTTTTGTCTTTCTGAAACAGGGTCTCCTATAGCTTCAGCTGGCCTGGAACTCACTCCGTAGACCAGGCTGCCTTGAACTCAGAGACATCCTTGCCTCTGCCTCTCAAGTACTAGGATTAAAGGCGTGCACCACCACACCTGGCTTAAGATGGTTCTTAGCACCCATGTGGGTGCTGGGAATTGAACCTCCGGTTCCTCTGCAAGAGCAGTGGTGCTCTTAACCACTGAGCCATCCTCTCCAGCTCCGTTGAGTCTTTTTAACCACCACACAAACGAAACTTCTCTGATGGTCAGGCGTGCACTAACTCATGGATTAGAGATAAGAATTTTAGAACGCCGTTTGACACTATTCACTTTCTAGTTTTCACTGTCTAAATGAGTTAATGTATTATCTCAAAAGAGAATTTTGCTTCGTGTTATAGTCAAATATATTAGCTTTTATGCCCGGAACTCTTACTATTTTAAATTTTCTTAATTTTTTCACCATTAAAAAAAAGTGCTGATTGGGGCTGGAGAGATGGTCAGCAGGTTAAGAGAACCGAGTGCTTCTGCAGAAGACCGTGCGGTTCAATTCCCAGCACCCACATGGTGGCTAAGAACCATCTTTACCTCCATTCCACGGGAATCTGATGCCCTCTTCTGACCTCAGTGGCCATTGCACGACGGCACAGGTGCACCAACCTACAGTACACTCATTACACATAAAAAAAATAAACAAAAATTTAACAAAGTGCTGTATCAAAATTTCATCCCTCTTATTCAGATCAAGATAAATAAATCTTGGTGATGAACTACATTTAACTTCTGAATTGCTTTGCTGGATGTTTAAAACTGTTCTGTCACCTGCCCTGTGTTAATATCCAGTATAATGTGTCATAATAAATGGAAATTTAGGGTGGAGGGAAGGCTCAGCAGTTAAGAGCATGCTGCCCTTGCAGAGGACCTGAGTTCAGTTCCCAGAAATCCATTATCAGGCAGTCCATAATCACCGTAACCAAGCTCCCGGGGACCATACAGCCTTCTTCCGCTTTTTGGGCACCTGCACTCAAGTGCACATACCACAGATAGGCAGACAGACAGACAGAGCGACAGACAGCAGACACAGAATTTAAATTAAAATAAATTCTTCCATGGAAAGAAAATAACTCGTGTTGTTTGTTGGTACATGCCTTTAATCCCAGCCCTGGGGAGGCAGAGAGGCCAGGGGGATCTCTGTGGCGAGATCACGCCCCCCCCAGTTTCCAGGTTGGAGTTCCAGGTGAGTTCCCGGTGCGCTGAGACCACAGAGTTATAGGAAGACCCTATCTCTAAAGAAACAACAACAAAAAAGGAAAACTAAAATGACTTTTACATATAAGGAGAATTTGACCGAGACATGGCTCAGTGGTTAAGAGGACTGTGTTCTTCCAGAGGACCACAGTTCAGTTCTCAGTACCCTCAGGGCCTCACAACTGCCTGCCTGTGACTCCAGCTTAAATGGGCCCTACCCTCTAGCAGAGACATTTCTTCATGCCCACTCTTACTAACCTTAGGGGAAGCACCTCTAGTGGAAAAACCTTTTAAAAAAAATTTTTTTTTATTATTTTATTTATTTCTGTATGTGTATGAATGTGTAACTGTCTGCATGCAAGTTTGTGCACCGTGTCGTTGCAATGGCCGCGGAGGGTCAGAAGACGGTCTCGGATTCCCCTGGAACTGGAGTTCTCCTGGAATTGGAGTTTCAGACGGTTCTCGGCCCCCATGTGGGTGCTGGGGATCGAACCCGGGTCCTCTGTAGAGCGGGTCGGCGCTCTTAACCGCTAGGCCATCTCTCCAGCCCCGGGAAAAAAACCTTTTAAAATTGAGGGCTAAACCTATAATCCCAGTACTTGGGAGGATGAAGCAGGTACTGTGAGTTCCAAGGCAAGTCCTAGGACTTACAAGGAAAAAGGGTTCAAAAAGAAAAAAGAAAAGAAAGGAAGGGAGGGACGGACGGAGGGAGGGAAGGAAGGAGAAAGAGAAACTACCATTAAAATTATCTCAAATTCTACAATCATTTCACAAAATTCCCAGTAACCCCCTTGAAAGAAAAAACTGCAGAAAGATAGAAGTTCTTAACTTAAAAAGTTTGGTTAGTGCACTTGGGAGGAGGCAGGTGGATCTTTTTGAGTCAAGGCCAGCCTGGACTACAGAGTGGTTCCAGGACAGCTGGGGCTTACAGGGAGACCCTGTCTCAAAAAGACCAAAAAAAAAAAAAAAAAAAAAAAAGTTTGTTGTTAGAAGCTGGACTTGTGTGCATGCCTTTAATCTTGGCACTTGGGAGGCAGAGGCAGGTGGATCTCTTGAGTTGAGGCCAGCATCTCTACATAGCAATCAGGCCAGTTGCAGCATCAGTGAGAGCCTGTCTCAAAAAACAAAAAAAAAAGTTTGTTTGTTATTTTCTGTGTTTTTTTTTTTTGATGAAGAAATGTAAAATTTTTACATGGTTATTGAAATATTCCTTTATTTGTGAGTTCAAAATCTAAAACAAAAATCTCAGACTGTTTGAAAACTCTATAACCTGGGCTTTCAAAGCAGCAGAGATAATGCTGCTTTAAGATTCAGATGATGGGGGCTAGGATGAGATGGTTCAGTGGTTGGGAACACTTGCTCCTTTTGCAGAGGACCTGAGTTTGGGGTCCCAGCACCCACATGTGCTAATAACTGTGCAACATTACAGGACCAGGGATCCAATGCCCTTTTCTGGCATCTGTGCCACTGCAGGCATGTGCTGCACTTACACACACACAGGCAAAATACTTCATACACATAAAAAAAAAATAATTAAAAATATTTTTTGGTCTTTTCAAGACAGGGTCTCCCTGTAGCCCCAGCTTGTCCTGGAACTCCACTCTGTAGACCAGGCTGGCCTTGAACTCACAAAGATCCGCCTGCCTCTGCCTCCCAAGTGCTAGGATTAAAGGCATTTGCACCACCACGCCCAGCATAATAAATATTTTTAAAAGATTCAGCATTATATAAATTTAAACACTTAAACTTTTTCTTTATTCTTATTTTATGTGTATGAATGCTTTGCCTACATTTATTTAAGTACACGTAGAATGTAGTGTATTTAGTGCCCGGAGAGTCCTAGAGAGAATGTCAGATTCCCCGGAAGTGGAATTAAGAGATAGCTGGGGGCCCCATGTAGGTGCTGGGTATTGCAAGAGCAGCAAGCACTCTTCTATAACCACTAAGCCAATCTCCATACATCTAATTAGATATGACTTGAATTAGATAAAAGCAGGGATGGTATGGAGTTTATTCAATGACTATTTATTGTACTCCTAACCCATAACAGCAAGAAAAATTCCTGTCCTCATAGCAATAGATAATCATAATATATGCAAATGAAATTACTGATGCATTTGTATTAAGCCTTGGATGTTAGTTTTCCAAGTGCAGGGATAAATTTCCCATTAATCTAAGCTTTTTGTTTCATTATAGCCTTAAGCAATTGTAGGGTTTACCTGCTGCCAAAATGTCTGCAATGGCAGGATACTCAAAGCCTGGGCAGTCTCCAAGTAGGCAGGCTGAGCACAGAAGCCATGCCACTGAACAAGAGGAGATTATAGCATTAAATGAGGTTTGGTTGTTGTTGTTTTTGTTTTTTGTGGTACTGGGGATTGAAAGTAAGGCTTTAGCTTGCCTAAGCAAAGCACTCTGCCACTGGGCTATAGGGTCAGTACTTTTGTTTTTGTTTTTTGAGATGGGGGTTTTGCTATGTCACCCAGGGCTGGCTTAAGTGATTTTCCTCTGCTCTGGCTTCAAGGAGCTGGGGACTATAGATATGTACTATAATACTGTCTTTAGAATTTGATGTTCAGTTTCTCTCTCCCTCTCCCTTCAACCCCCAGCTGGCCGTGGAACTCACAGTCCTTCCTTGCCTCCCACGCTCAGGATTATGCATACACCACCATACCAGGCTCTTGCCACATTCTTAAGATTTCTACTTTGTACATGTTTTGCAATATATTGACATATTAGCACACAGGCTAAATGCATGGAATCTGTAAAGAAGTGTTGGAGTTGATGGAGTTCTGAACATGCCTGTGTGTAAGGGTAACTGAATGCTTTAAGTGGAATGAATCGAGAACTGTAGCTGTGGAAAGATTCTTGGACCTTTTCTGATGAAACAGGTTCAAGCACCCTCATATGAATAGTGCATTTCCAAAACCTGGAGGAGAGGAGCCCCTTGACTCTGAAAACTGGGACACTGAGTAGGATCTGAACAAATCATTCCTACTCTGGTGCCCCTTGCTAAATCTCCGTTTTCCACTGGGTAAACGATTTTCCTTTCACTTCTTCCCTCCAGTCTCTACTCTCCATTAAACCTAAAATAAAAGCACTTAGGTTTACCCAATTTCTTCTGATTTTGTTTTTATTTTATTTTTTTTTTATGTGTATGAATGTACTGTTCTGCATAAAGGTTGGTGCACCCATGTAGTGCACATGCTGTGGAGGTCAAAAAGAGGGTCAGATTTTCCTCGAACTGGAGTTAAAGACTGGTCTTAGCCACCATGTGGGTGCTGGGAATCGAACCCAGGGTCCTCTGCAAGAGCAGTTGTGTGCTCTTAACCACTGAGCCATCTCTCCAGCGCCCCTGTGATTTTTATGAAGGTTCTCTTGTCATAAGAGTCTTAAATGCTGCTGTGTGTGGTGTGTGTGTGTGTGTGGGTGTTACATGCACAGAGGCCAAAGGGACAACCTGTGGGACTTCTTTCATTCCACCACGCAGGTCTCAGTATTGAACTCAAGTGGTCAGGCTTGATAACAGGATCCTTTACCTGCTGTTATCCTGCCACCATTAAAATTTTAAAAAATGATTATTTATTTATTTATTAATTTTTTTTTGAACAGGGTCTCTTTGTGCCCCGCTGTCCTGGAACTACTCTGTAGACCAAGCTGGCTTGAACCTACAAAGATCCGCCTGCCTCTGCCCTCCCGGAGTGCTAGGATTAAAGGCGTGCCACCACCACCCAGCTTATTATTTTCTGTGTATGAGTGTACTATCTGCATGTAGGTTTGTTGCACACGTGGCGTGCAAAGCCAACGGAGGCAAAGCACACGAGAGGCATCAGATTCCTCTGGAACTGGAGTAAGACGGTTCTTAGCCGCCATGTGGGTGCTGGGAATCGAACCGGTCCTCCTGCAAGAGCAGTCAGTGGGTGCTTAACTGCTGAGCCATCTTCTTAGCCCAAGATGTTCGTTTGTTTGTTTGTTTATTTATTTTGGTATTTCGAGACAGGGTCTCACTGTAACCCCTGCTGTCCTGGAACATCACTCTGTACACCAGGCTGGCTCTTGAACTACAAAGATCTGCCTGCTCAGCTCCTGAGTGACAGAATTGAAGGGGTGCGCCACCATGCCCAGCAAAGAAGATGTTCATTTTTTTTTTTTTTTTTTTTTTGGTCTTTAGACAGGGTCTCCTTGTAACCCCAGCTGTCCTGGAACTCGCTCTGTAGACCAGGCTGGCCTTGAACTCACAAAGATCCGCCTGCCTCTGCCTCCCAAGTGCTAGGATTAAAGGCATGCGCCATCACGCCCGGCAAGATGTTCATTTTTAAACTAAGAAGCAAAACTATCCAATTACAACAATGTTTATTATAGGTTGAATTCTACTGTGCCAAAATATTTGCAGTCCTAACCCTAATAACTGTAAATGTGACTTTATTTCAATCTAGAATCTTTGCAAAAGATGAAGTCAGAACAATGGGTCCTAATCTAATATGCTGGTGTTCTGGTTGAAAGAGGAAATGTGGACAGCAGGGACAGACATACACACAGAGAAGATACTGTGATGATAGAGAAAAAAGCTATTTACAAGCTAAGCAACACCTGAGGCAAGCTGGAAGCTGCTGGGAATAGATGATTCCTTCCAGCCCTGGGAGGGAATTGATCTGGATGCACCTAGCCTCCATGACTGTCAGACAAAACACTTCTGTTGTTTCAGCAACCTTGTTTGCTGCATACTGTTATGGCAGGCCTAGCAAACACAATATTATTCTTAAATCCTCCATTTAAGATTGTTTTAGAGTAGGAAAAATGTGTAAAAAGACTAGCTTTTCAACATGAAAGACACTGTAATCTTTTTTTTTTTTTTTTTTGGTTTGTTTGTTTGTTTCAAGATAGGGTCTCCTTCTAGCCCCAACTGTCCTGGAACTCACTCTGTAGACCACGCTGGCCTTGAACTCAGAAAGATCCATCTGCCTGTCTCCCAAGTGCTAGGATTAAAGGCGTGTGCTACCACGCCCGGCTTAGTTGTCATCTTTATACTAAAGTCTACCATCTCACTTTCCATTTACCCAACATGAAGCAATATGTTAAGTATTACAAGTGCCCATTTTTCATTTCTGTGGCAGCAGTACAATGCTATGATGATTATTAGTTTGAGATTTAAAAAAGAGTGATGACTTCTTGATTGCTTAGGATATCAACACTAGGTTACATTTTAGTGTCTTAATTTTTGGTTTCTATCTGGAATCATCTTAGAACTAAATCGTTAAATATGCACTACATCTAAAGTTATACTGAAAAGTGTTAGAAAGTACTTTAAAACAGTTATTTAGTAAAACAAAGTTCATTCTACAAGTATATTGTTTGTAAGCTCTACACATAATTACTATAATGCTTTTAAGTTAGCAGATCACATTTTGAATGGTACTCTACAATTATTTGGTGTTTTCCATTTCTAGTAATCAATGTCTGCATCCTTTTAAATTATTTTTGGAATCGTAATGCAAAATAGGTTACATTATAACAAACCATCTACAATTGACTAACAGTGACTATACATCAGCATGGCATCTAATAGAATCAATCTTTTGGGGCAGGCGACAAGGCTCCAGAGGTAAGGGTGATGAGGGTCTGAGTTTGATTCAGGGAATCCACCTGGTGGAAGAACTGACTTCCTCAAGTTGTTCCTGACTTCCAGGGTGCTCAGTGGCACACATACACACTAAGTCACTTGGTACTGTTCAATAAATTTTATGTATTTGCCATTGAAAAAGTGTCTTTAATGTAAATCTCATTCTCTGGCTCAGTGGATAATTGGGCAGCCACCGGGGGAAACTGTTAAAAAGTAACAAAATGGAATTTTGATTCTGGTTAGCTTTCTGGATTTATCTTACCCCTCAAGCCGGAAATAGCTTCTTCTAGAAGGCTACGCTCCTGAATTTTGAAATGGTTTCCTAATTTTAGTCCAGAAATTCAAAGGGAGAATATAGTCACCGTTGCATAGCAATGGTTTGGAGATTTGCTTTTAAGTCTGAATATTATCAGCTAATTGGACTCTAGTGGACATTTTTCAAAGTTTTACAATTTTAGTTTGCTTTTATACTCTGTATTTTTTAGGTTTGAACACATCTGGTTGTACTTTACTGAAATATTTAATCCCTTTATCCATTCTAACCAACAGTCCAATTTACAAGACTGCATCTACGTATGACCTTTGTAGCTGGCTGACCAGCCTCTGAAAGTGGAATGAAAAATCCTGTGCGGCAAGAAAAAAACGGTGAAATTTCCAGAAATACACACGCAGCCCTATTTCTAGCCCTGGATCTTACGGCGGCTCTTTGTGTGATAACAGTAAGTGTATTGAATTTGAGTTTGAACATACACTTTATTTGGCAGAGCTGATGCTAGGTTCGTCAAAGTTCTGGGATCACAGGACTCTGACATACATTTCTAATTGCCACTAGGAACCATGCCGCTGGGCGTTCACGGTTGCGCAGCCGCTGCAGAGCGTTTTGCGGTGCAGGATTAGGAGGACCAGGCTTGGGCTGGGACCGCCGCAGCTTTTCCCATTTCAGAGCGCCCAGGGCCAGGATGCCGAGGCGGGTGAGCGTCTGCTAGTTTCCCCCAGGCACCGCCATCCCGCATCTCCCAGGGCCCCACGCGGCGAAAAGCTCGGGGCCTCACAGCCTCCACCAGCGTGGCCAGCAGCGGCCAGGCGCGCCCACAGCCCGCGGGGCCGCGAGAGGAGGGAAGCGCGTGCCCGCGGGCTCGGGCGCGCGCAGGAAGCCGGGCCCTCGCGGAGCGCGCCCGCAGGGCCCAGGACTGAATGGAAGCTTCAATCTCGCGCGCTCCGCGCGGGCAGCCAATGACGCGGCCCTGGCGGCGCGGGCAGGTGTGCGCGAGCGGCCGCCTGACGCAGGGCTCCGGTCGAGCCGCGCGAGCCCTCGCCGCGCCCCCCGGCCCCCCTGGCCGCGGCTACTTGCCCCCCACCCGTGGGGCTGAGGCGGCCCCAGCAGACTGCGCGTCCCCGCGCGGCTCACAATGTGCGGGCGCTCCCGGTCGCCGCGCCCGCTCAGGAAGTGACAGACCCCAGGACCGTCCCTCCCGCCATCGTCTCACGTACTCACTCTCCTCCCCGCTCCCAGCCCGGCCGGCAGCGTAACCATGAGGCCGCGGAGGTGAGCAGGCGGGAGGGCGGACGGGCGCGCGGACGCGGGCGGGCGGGCGCGGCGCGCGGTGCGGACCTCTCTGGCGGGCGCGGGGCCGGCACGTGAGCCACGTCGAGGGAGCCGGGCGTGAAGCGCAGGAAGCCGCGCCAGAGCGCGAGCGCGGGGCTGGCGGGCGCAGGGCGCGGGCGCGGGCGAGCTGAGGGCTCTCGCGGCTAGTTGCGGGGCCGGAGCCTGGCGCCTCAGCCCTCCTCCGTGCACCCTGGTTTCTTGCTCCGCGTTGCGGTGGAGACGCGGACGGTCCATGTACTTCCGGGTTCACACCTTTCTTTACTTGGGTCGGCGCTCGGGTGGGTGCGGTGTGGCCAGCGCGGCCGCCCAGGCTCGCCTCCCGCGGCTCGAGCGGGCTCGGAGCGGGAGATGCAAGGCGGGTGTTGCGGGCGATCCCGGGGGCCGGGGCGGCCCGGGCGGGGTAGATGGGGCCGGCGGCGGGATCCGGCCACGGCTTTGCGCTGCGGGCACCTTGGACACCGGCCTTGCCGCCAGGGGGCGTCCGCACCTGCCCTTCGCGCCTGCCCAGCACGCAGCCGCTTTGTACAGGCGGGCGTCGGGGATCCTTCCTGCTTCAGTTGGTGCGGTACAAATTCATGAATTAGAATTAAGGATTTGAAGAGAACGGAGAAAAACGCACACGGATTTAGGTCGATTTTGAAAAGGAAAAACCGGGAAGAAATGCAGCAGCATTAACTGACTGCTGGAACTGGATATGGGTGCTTTAATAGGATTTGTACTCCGAAAACTTTAATTGCTTATTGATAAATGTTTCCGAGTAACATCTTGCAATATGTATTTTGTTCCCTTATTGTGGAAATGTCTTAAATGTAAGTAAGTCCGCCATTTTGAATTGTTTCATGTAACACAGAAGGAAATCTTACGTGCCCGTGGTTCCTTTGAGTTCCGTTCCGTTCTTTCTGTGGATTTGTGTCCAAATACAGGTTTTTAAGGTTATCATGTAATATTACTATCCATAGACCTGATTTCTCTTGTAAAGATTTTATGCTTATGGTTAAACACTAGAGAAAAAAATTATGCTCCTGTTTTATTGTAGTTTTTATATCTTGTTCATAAATATTGTGGGAATGAAAATTACACATGACACCTAGTATTATAATTCATTTAAAACATTTTACAGTATTGGCGTAAAAGTGATCTTTAATTATGATCAAGAAATCTTCCTGGTTTGTGTATGTGCACATTAACATCTACTAGAACAGTAATGCAAAACCTCTTTTTAAACCAAAATTTTAAGTCCAACAATAAATTATAAAACGTCATAATTTTTACTTTTAAAGAAATCTTTAATAGTTAAAATTGAGGTCATGGAAATGTGTGCCAGTTATTGTATTTTTAATAATTGTAAATTTGCGAGATGCTTTTTTTGTTGTGCAGATTTGATAGAGGTACAGAATTACTCTGTAAGTTAACAAAGGAATATGATAGAACAGTCAGTTGTGCCTTTTGATTGGTAATTAGACTCGTTCAATTTATGGACAGTTCCCATGTTACTTACCTTTGCATATATGAACCACTGCAGTCTTAATGTGCCTGGTTTCCTAAAAAGCTTTAGGAGTTAAACTAACACAAGCCTCTTTCTAGTGCTTGTTTAGTGGGAAGGGAGAATAAAGTTACATTGTGTAAAAAGTTTTGGGACTTTCCCAGTTTACAAATAGGGTCAGTTGATAGTTTCTTGATAATATAATAGGTTAAGAATTGAAGGAATTGAATCTATTTGTAATGCAGATTGCTGACATGAATTGATTTGGAACTAAGTGGTCTCACTGTATTACCATTAACCCTTTTAAATCACAGAGTATATTATTATATATGTTCTGTAGACAAACTCCTTTTAGGAAAAAAAAGTTGTTGTAAAATTAACCAGGATTTCAATACAAAATATGCTGGGTTAGGGAGAAATATGGTCAATTTTTGTAAATGAAGCAGATTGAGATTTAAATTGGCTGTGCTAAAAGTTAGGTTTTAGAGTGACTTGTTTTAAAGTCTCTCTAAAATTGCACATGTAATGCACCAGTTGTCTAATAAATGTAGTGAATGTAAAGTTTTTTGTGTTGACTCTTAAGATAAGCAGATATTATCTCTTTCAACTTTCATAATGATTGGTACCTCATCTTGTCATTTTTGGAATTTGTAACATTGTATTAATAATTTGCAACTCATGATTAGAGAGGAAAATAAGTTACTAAATAAAATGTATATATAATGTTCTTCAGGTATACTGACTGATGTTCTTAAAAGAATTGAAGTGATGCCATATTTCCTCTAGCTCTGATCAGGAAATGATTTCTAAAGGGAGATGAATGAACTTAGAAATAAAGCTACTGAACATGAAAGAGGCATAACATAAATTTGGTTATGTAAAAGGTTATTTGGTATAATTTAGAATTTATTCTTTTGAAATTGTAAAATGCTCAAAGATACTGTATTTAAATACTGTAGAAATCCAGTATCTGATTTTCTGTCTTTTTAAAGATGCTATGTTTTCCTTGTAAACAAGCGCTATTTTTGATGAATTACAAGGTGAAGAATTTTAAGCTTGCCAAGAACACTGAAAATTCTCTACATTTATATACTTAGTGTTGATTTAATCAAGTGTATCTAGCAATGTGATTTATAGGATTACATTGGTTTGAGAAATTCAGCCACCACATACATGCTTAATAATATTGCATTGCATTTACTGACACAATGCTTCTATGAAGTCGCTGACCACAGTGCTGAATTAAGACAGCCATATTGGTCCCTGCTCAGTCTTAACTATACAGAGAAATGGTGTACAGTTTCAGTCAGCATCATAAAAGTAGAAAGTTGTAGATAGGTGGGTGATATATTAGGTTTCATATATATTTTATTTAATTAAAAATTTTTACTTAGTTGAGTTGTAGTCATGCAGAAGGTATGATAAAGAAATTTTATCCCTGAAGTATATTAATTTACTGTTCCACATTGTGAGTAATATCAGTAAAATCAATAGGATCAATGATAAGGTTTTCTCATTTGAAAGCTGCCACTTTCTGGTGTCAGAATTTCAAAACGAGTTTAATCAGCCAGTAAATTATCTGAAAAACTACAATTTTAGTTGAAACTGCTATAAGGTTATATGTGAACTTTTATTTGCAATTTTGGATGAATGTTCATATTTTAACACTGTCAAACCCAGTATCAAATATTGAGTTAGAGATCACCCATGAAATATATTCCACTAAGAAACAGCAGTATGAGCAATTTTCTGACGAATATAAATTTTGAAATTTTAATAACCTTGACCTAACACTGTGAAGACCTTTTCTTCTGTTTGAAACAAGACAGATAGCAACCTTTGGTGCTCACACTGATGAATGTACTGTGCTCTTCATTGTGAGAGATGAGCACCATAGCTCACGGTACGATTGTAGAAATTACCTGAAAAGCAATGTGGTCATTAATGCATTTACTGTTTCAGCAAGAAAAGCACTATTTTATGCAGAGAGCTTTGACATTATTTTCCTAAAAATAGAATGGGTTGATCAACAGGATCATCAAAGTAAGGGTCAAAGGTGAGAAACGAGGACAAAGGGCATGCAGCTCATTTTCAAGCAATCAGTTTCTAGTTTTTTTTTTTTTCATGTCTGAACAAAAGCTTAATTATATATATAAAAAAATACCTAGTGCCAAATGACGAGTTCCCGTGATGGGCAGACTTGTTTTAAACTGTATAGAGTTCTAATCAGTGTTCCTTTTAAAGCGATATTTAATAATCATTTTATGTAATATTGGTTCAGGTTCTTTAAAAATATCTCAATTACAATATTCAGGCTGTATGTGAAGGTTTAGCAGTCAGGATTTTTTTCTTTGTAGATTTAAAATTTTAGAAATCTGTAAAAAATTAGTTTTATCTCTGCTAATTAAAATGGCTTATTTTTATATAATACCACATTTATTATGCCTTTAGGTCATTGCCAGTGATATAATTACAAGCAATAGCTAAGACATGTTTTTACTGTATTAGAATGTCTTTAAAATGTTAATTGAGAACATTTGGAATGCATTAAAAGTTCTAGTACTTATTTAATTCTGTTTCTGGTAATGTAAATTTTAATTATTAACAGTGTATAGATAAAATATGCCAAATAAAATTTTGTTAATGTTGTAATTAAGTAGAAATTTTCAATTTTATTTGGAATCACTTTGCTGTATAAGAAGCTATTTTAAAATTATGCTGGGACTCCAAAATCTATGATTAGCCTTTTTTTTTTTTCCTGTCTTTTCAAGACAGGGTCTCCCTTTAAGTCCCAGCTGGCCTGGTTCTCATTCTGTAGATCAGGCTGGCCTTGAACTCACAGAGATCCGCCTGCCACTGCCTCCTGAGTGCTAGGATTAAAGGCATGCGCCACTACACCTGGCCCGATTAGTTTTTTAAACAAAAATTTTGCCATAGTTTTAATTTTTTTCTTTGATCTAAAGTAATTTTTGCTTAAATTTTTTCTTCAATAAATATGGCGTAAGTAATGACTTACATTTAAGTTTCATATAAAACGTTATTTCAGGGCTGGAGAGGTGGCCCAGCAGTTAAGAGACTGACTGCTCTTACAGAGGGCCCCTGTTCAGTTCCTAGCACCCATGTGGTGGCTAACAACTATCAGTAGTACCTCCAGTTCCAGGGCAATTTGATGCCCTCTTCTGACCTCCCTGGGCATTGCATGACATGGGTGCACTTACATGCAAGCTATACACTCATACACTTATAACACCCCCAATAATCTAATAAGAGATTTTAGCCATAAAATTGCATGTGAATATTTGTGCTTTATTTTTAGCAGGTTATTTAAAAAATCTTTACCTTTGTATGATTGAGATGCAATATAAATAATGTGTCTAATTCTACCTAAAACTACAGTGGGATGGGTTTTTTAATTTTTAATTTTTATTTTATGTGTATGATAAAAATTATTTTATGTACCTGCATATGTGTAAGTGCACCCATGTCATGCAGTGCCCATGAGTCAGAAGAATGTATCAGATTCCCCTGGAACCGGAGTCATAAACAGTTGTTTGCAGTCATGTGGTTACTGGGACTTGAACCTGGGTCCCCTGCAAGAGCAGATGATGCTCTTAACCACTGAGACATCTCTCCAGTTCCTACAGTGGGATGTTTGCAAGACAGTTTATTCTGATTTTACTTGAGCATGATTTAAATTTAGTCTGTTGAGTATTTTGCAAAGAATAATTAAGATTTTAACCAATATTAAGCATTTTTAGAGTACAATATAACACAACATTTTGGTAAAAATACAGCTATTCTTCAGTGTTAAAGTTCCACATCTAGCGGGGTGTGGTGGTGCATGCCTTTAATCCTAGCACTTGGGAGGCAGAGGCAAGCGGATCTTTGTGAGTTCAAGGCCAGCCTGGTCTACAGAGCGAGTTCCAGGACAGCTGGGGCTACAAGGAGACCCTGTCTTGAAAAGACAAAAAAATAAGTTCCACATCTAATACTTTGACATGTATATATGTATAGTTTAAGTTATAGTCAGTATAAACTTCGTACTTTATGTTTTACTCTGGGCTATATGATTTTTACAATTTTTAAAACTTTTTTTATGTGTGTTTCGCATGCATGTATGTTAAGTAGACCCATGCATGCAGTGCCCACAGAGGCCAGAAGAGGGCATTGGATCCCCTGGAACTGGAGAAAGTCTATTGTTAGCTGTTTGGGTGCTGGGAATTGAACTGGGGTCCTATGGAAGAGCAGCCAGTGCTCTTAACCACTGAGACATCTCTTTAGCCCTACTATATGCCTTTAACTGGTATAATTTAAAAACTTTTCTTAGCTATTCTTTGTGTTTTTTTTACAAATTTTAAACTGTTTTGTGTATGAGTGTACTGCCTGCTTGTAAGTAGACTGGTGCCTATGCAGTACCCATGGAGGTTGGAAGAGGGCATCGGATCCCTGGAACTGGAGTTAGGACAATTGTTAGCTGCATGTGGGTGCTGGGACTGGAACCTGGGTTTTCTGCATGAGCAGCCAGTGCTCCACTCTTGAGCCATCTTTCTAGCTCCATCAGCTGTTCTTTAAGAAAAATCGTTGTTGCTTATTTGGCATTCCCCAAAATGTATTTAATACAATGATATTTGAGATATACTGTAATATTAATTTTTCATATAAACTATAAATATTTACTAAATTATGTATTTTGCAGCATTTTAGAAAGTACTGGTAACAAAAAGTTAGTATCTTAAAATGCTGAGAAATTAGCCAGGTGTGGTGGCTCATGCCTTTAATCTTAGACTCAGGAGGCAGAAGCAGGCAGATCTTTGTGAGTTCAAGGCCAGCCTGGTCTACAGAGTGAGTTCCAGGTCAGCTGGGGCTACAGGGAGACCCTGTCTTGAAAAAGACAAAAAAAAAATTTTATTTATATGTATGAGTGTCTGCATGTAGGCTTGGGCACCCGTGTCATCCAATGCCACAGAGGTCAGAAGAGGGTGTCAGATTCCCCTGGAACTAGAGTTTTCCTNAAAAAAAAAAAAAAAAAAAAAAAAAATGGTGAGAAATTATAAGACGTGAAATGCTGAGAAATTATAAAATAATTTTTCGTTCATCTTGAATGTTATTCTTGATTTCCAATCAATTTTTTTTGTCTTTTTGAGACAGGGTCTGTCTCCCTTTAGTCCCAGCTGGCATGGAGCTTGCTATGTAGATCAGGCTGGCCTTGAACTCACAGAGATCCGAGTGCCTCTGCCTCCCTGAGTGCTGGGATTAAAGGCGTGCACCACCACGCCCGGCTCCAATCTTTTTTTGTTTTTTTAGTTTTTTCCTTTTTTTGGTATTTTTGAGGCAGGGTCTCCCTTTTAGTCCCAGCTGTCCTGGAGCTGGCTCTGTAGACCAGGCTGGCCTTGAACTCACAGAGATCTGCCTACCTCTACCTCCTGAGTGCTGGGATTAAAGGCATGCGCCACCACGCCTAGCTCCAATAATTCTTTTTCTGACTTAGATTCCCTTCTATTAATATCAGAAATAAAAATTCACAAGAAACAAAGTTCTAAGACTATACTTTCAGGGATCGTTTCTATAGTTTGTTGCTAGAAAGCTTTTCTGATTGTATAGAGTACCAGAAGCCGCAAGGAGGAGGTGTAGTGTTGTCTCCTGAGCTTGAAGCTGGCTTGAGAGCTGCTGTAAAACAGATCTGCCATTGATGATCTTTCTGCTCTGCTGTCAGTGGGTGGAGTCAGACAGCACAGTCTGAGTGGTTTTCTAAAAAAAGAAATAAAGTTCTGAGTAACATGTCACATAGTAGTACTTTTTAATTACTCAGTTCTGTGGTCTTAACAGCTTGTTAGTTTTGAATGAATGACATAATTCATAGTAAGTAACTTTCCAGAATAGCTGTAATAGTGGGTTTTAACAACATATAAAGAATATTTTTGAAAAAAATATTTTTGTATATTTTAATAAGAAACACAAAGCTTAAGAATGTAATCCTGTATGGTTGTAAGGGAGACAGTTCCAAAGCATTGAACTCAACGTAGATGTGTGTGTGGGGGGGGGTGGACATTGGACCCAAACTCTCATGCATAATAGGGATACACTCTGGTATAACTGAGCCACATTCCAAGCCCCTGTATATTTAAAACAAAATAAATTAAAATTACTTGCATTTTTCTAGTTGCAGTACTCAAATTCTCACATTTTTTCTTATGAAAAGATAAATTATTTTTTAGTGAATTCAGTTTTTTCCTTTGATAAAAACCATCTTAGAGAATGCCAACTCAAATACAGAAATTATTTTTAAAAATATGTATTGAACACTAAAGAAATCTGTTATAATAATTAACTAGATATACCACAATCTTTCCTGCCATAGACCCCAGTGACGTGGAGCGAAAGAACATCTTTCCACAGCCTATTATAGTAAATTACAAACCAGTATTACATGGTAGATGTGCTCAGTAAAACAGAGAAAGAGCTTCAGGTGGAGATCCGAATGATGAACAGAGATTAGTGAAAGAGCAGAGAAATGTATTCCAAGATTTCAGTTGTGATTAGATTTTTGTAATTGTATTTTATTTTTATATTATATTATTATAATTATATTTTAATGAACTGTTAAATGAAATATTTTACCAAATATTAGAATATTGAATAAAAATACTCATATATAACGTGAAAATGGCTTTTCCTTGTACTAATGCATTTAAGGAATTACTTTATTTTTTAATTTACATTTAAAATGTCACAAATAGGAACATTTGAATTTCAAATAGTTGTAAATAGCATTTCCTATAATTCCAGCCATAGTTATTCGGTAGATATGTGAATTAATTGTAATCCAAATTTAAACTTAATTCTGTTTACTAATTCTTGATTTTGAAAAATGTTGCACAATCCTGTAATCTCCGGAAGGCTGAGGCAGAAGGATGGTGAAATCAAGTTCACCCTGAGCTGCACAGTGGAACTCCTGTCTTCAAAAAACAAAGGGGAGAAAAAGAGAAAATAGAAAGAAAAATGAAAACTTTATTTAACATCAGTGAGGATGTAGCTTAGTGGTAGTGCCCTGGTCAGTGCCCTGGGTTGATTTCTTGTATCACAAAACAAACATGACCCAAGCATCAGTGAAATGTATGAATTTTTTTGTGACATAATCCCATTTTATCATAAAAGTGTTATAGTGTAATAACCCAAAATACGATGTGAGCTTGAATAATCTGAGTATCATTCAGGTTGGCTGGCTTTTGTTTTTTAATTAAGTTTTTGGTGACTTAACTCCAGATCTTCCCTTCATATTTAAGAACTTTCATTTTTTAAATAGGGTCTAGGGGCTGGAAAGATGACTCAGAGATTAAAGGCAGCATTAAACATGTGTACTGCTCTTGCAGTTCTGAAAACCCATGTCAGGCCACTCAAAACCACCTGTAATTGTACTTCCAGGGGATCCTAAGTCCTTTTCTGGTCTCTGAGGGCACTAAAATGCACATGCACACATGCACATAGACACACACACACACACACACACACACAGAGAGATAAAAAAAAAAATAGAGTCTTGTTATGCATCCTAGGCTGACCTCAAAATCAAAGTCCCCCTTCCTTAGCCTCCTGAGTGCTAGGATTCAGATATGCCCCCATCCCTGCCTGGTGGTAGTTACAGTTCCAGAATTAAACATTATTTGGCCTGTTCTTTGGTACTGATTTTGACTTTATTAAAGTTAGCATTGGTAATTTTTCCAAATTCAAAGTTGTTTTTTTTTTTTTAAATAAAATCTCATTTATTGCTGGGAGTAGTAGTGCATGCTTTTAATCCCAGCACTCGGGAGGCAACTGCAGGTGGACTTCTGTGAGTTCAAGGCCAGCCTATTCTACGTAGCCAGTTCCAGGACAGCTGGGGCTCCAGGGAGACCCTGTCTCAAAGAGACCACAAAACCAAAATAAAACAAAAAAACAGCAAACCACCTCATTTATTATATTTGCACATCTTTAACGTGTGCTGATTTGAATTTTTTTTGTTGACATAAACAGACTAAACATAGACTATGCTGTTAAAACAAAAAGCATAACTCATGGTTTTACTGAACTATTAAGTTAGGGTCTCACTATGTAGCTCAGTCTGGCCTGGAATTCACAGAGGCAGAATTCTCTGCCTCCAAAGTGTGGTAAAATATTTTTTAATAAATATGCCCACATATAAACCAGTTGTGCCAAGAATGGTTTGATGATCTAAGCCCAATGTAAAGATTAGAGTTTATCATCATGGGGTGTTTTTGTTGCAAACACAGACTAACTGAAAGGATTAAGGTAAACAGGTTTGTGTGCCTTTTGTTCCCCCCCCCCTTTTTTTTTGGAGGGGGGTCATTTTGAGACAGGGTCTCCCTGTCCAGCTGTCCTGGAACTTGCTATGTATATCAGTCTGGCCTTGAATTCACAGATCAGCCTGCCTCTCCCAAGTGCTGGGATTAAAAGCATGCGCCACCATGCCTGGCATTGTTCCCTTTTTTTTAATCTTTTCAAATCTTAGTAGGATCCTTAAGTTTTGTAAAAATAGTCTCAAATCAATATTTAGTAGAACTTAGGACTGGGAAAAGCGTCCATTTCCTATTAAGAAGAAATTAGATTTTTATGTGTGTGACATATGGAGTCTAAAACTCAGGTAAGGAAAGAAAGACACTCAAGGGATGGAGTAGGTGATGGGATTCGGATACAAGCCAATCTGTTGTCCAAACATTAGTAAGTGATTCAATGATAATTCATTGGACAATTGGATGTTGTCTCACAATTGCTGTTACTTGTATGGCCTGTTCACTACAAGTTTCGTTGTGTTGTGGCATTTGCTAGTACTTATACTAGAAATATCATTACTTACATTTTTTGTTTTTTTGTTTTTTTTTTTGTATTTTTGAGACAGGGTCTCCCTGTAGCCCCAGCTGTCCTGGAACTCACTCTGTAGACCAGGCTGGCCTTGAACTCACAAAGATCCGCCTGCCTCTGCCTCCCAAGTGCTAGGATTAAAGGCGTGTGCCACCACACCCGGCTACTTACATTTTTTTTGTTCATTTGTTTTTTTTAGACAGGGTTTTACTGTATAGGTCAGGCTTGCCTGGAACTCGATTATGTAAAGCAGTTTGGCCTTGAACTCACAGAGATCTGCTTGCTTCTGTCTCCCAAATCTCCCAAGTGCTGGGATCAAAAGTATGTGCCACTATTCCTGGCTCATTTTATTTTTAAAATGAGAATATTTTTGCTTTTGAAATTGGGCTAATACATATTAGATACATTAAATTGATTTAATCATTGAATAAATATATTACATTAAAGTGATATTATGGGGGCTGGAGAGATGGCCTAGCGGTTAAGAGCGCCGACCGCTCTTACAGAGGATCCGGGTTCGATCCCCAGCACCCACATGGTAGCCAAGAACCGTCTGAAACTCCAATTCCAGGAGAACTCCAGTTCCAGGGGAATCTGACACCCTCTTCTGACCTCCGCGGCATTGCACGACACGGGTGCACAGACCTGCATGCAGACAGTACATTCATACACACACAGAAATAAAATTTAAAAAAATAAAGTGATATTATGTTAAAAAGCATTTGAAATGACTGGTTTGGTGTATGCCTTTAATCCTAGCAGAGGCAGAGGCAGGTGGATTTCTGTGAGTTCTAGGTCAGCCTGATCTACATAGGAAGTTCCAGATGAGCCAGGGCTACAGAGTGAGACCCTGTCTCAAAACAAAAACAAAAACAAAAACCCCAAAACAAACCAAAACAAAACAAGCATTTGAAGCCAGGCATGGTGGCTCATGTCTGTAATCCCTACATTTGAGAGATTGTGATGTGAGGACTGCTCTGAGGTTCAGGCCAGCCTGGGGTACACAGTAAGACCCTGTCTCAGAACATCAGAAAAAACAGTGTTTGAGTATAACAAGAGAAATCTAGTAATCAGTGGTGTAGGATCATGATTTGTTTCTCATGATTTATACTCTGAAATATATATGAATAGATAGATAGTCAAGTTCATCAAGAAACAATGTTATAGGTTAGGTAGATTTTTGACTCTGAAAAACATTGAGGTCCTTGAATTTAGAATTCACTATTGAAAAACTAAAGCTAAATTGTTCATAAAGTTGTGATTATTATATCTTAATGTTCTTTAAAAAAAAACAAGTAATGTCCTTTAACAGAAGTAAAAGGCCAGTTTATTACATTGGTTTTTCTAATTTTGCTAGGTGATTCTGTAAAAAATGTTTACAGGTCACTTCACAGAGTCCAAACTTGGGCTTTTATTGTTTTCTAATGAGCCATTAAGCTGAAGAAGAAGCAATTAAATAGGCAATTGATGTAGTACTGACTTGTGCTCTCTGATTTTAGGTTCTTCGGGTGAAGATGAGGCCATTTAGCCAGGTTTCATCTGCCCCAGGTTAGTCTGTTTTTAAAATTAAATTTGTACTGAATGCCTTGAGAGATCACTAGAGGCCTGTGGGAGAACTGGACCTACCCTAAAGATCTTCTCATTCTGATAATTCTGTTTTGGGGTACCATGTCCTCATATCCTTCCATTAGAACACTCCATCTATGAAACTGCTCTTTCCACCACAGTTGCATGGATGGTGTCATCTAATTACACTTCATTTCCCCTTCCACAGTTTTTGGTTTTGTAATTCCCTTTTCTATAGTTTGAGCAAAACAGATAGCATACTTAAACGCTAATGGGAACAAGTAAATTCAGTGCTTATTTATTTTTTGTGATTACCAATAGGTGCTAATGAATATCTGTTGAATTAAAATAGAGACATGGTAGTGTTTTTAAATAATTCATTATAATGTGAAGTAGACTTTTTGAAGTCTACTTAATTAATTAACTTAATCCAGAAAGTTTTTTTATATTGCTTTCTGTGTACAGCTACCAAAATTTGTTCATTTATCCCATTGTAAAACTGAGTTGTTTGAACTTTAACAGTTAAACCTGAACTTTTGACTTTATGAGTATTTTGCCTGCATGTATGTAAGTGCATCATGTATGTGCAGTGCCTTCAGAGGCCAGAAAAGAGTGTCAGATCCCCTGGAACTGGAGTTACTCATGGTTGTTAGCTAACATGCATGTGGTTGCTGGGAACTGAATGGGGGGGGGGGGACGCTCTGCAAGAGCAGCCAGTGCTCTTAACCGTTTTTCCAGCCCTCAACTTTTGACATTTTTTGATGTGGATGTTTATTATAACTATTAAAGTTCAAACAACTTGGTTTTCTTATAGTATTCAAATTACCTAATAACTTTTCAGTATTCTGGGTTCTTTGTGGGTTTTGTTTTGTTTTGTTTTGTTTGGGGCAGTCTCACTAAGTAATTCTGGCTGGTCTAGAACTCATGATGTAGACCAGGCTGGACTTGAATGTATAGAGATCCACCTGCCTCTGCCTCCCCAGTACTGCTCTGACTGAGTTACTGACTAGTACACCTTTGAAAAGACATTTAAGACCTGGGATACACAAAATTTATTTTGTATGATTTTACTTTAATATTCAATTTACCAATAAGAATAGCAAGTTACCAGAGAAAAGGTTTAAAAGTTTAATGGAGGTAGCCATAACTGATACCTGTTGACAATTCTACCTTTTTGTAGTGAATCAGTCAGTTACCATGCTGATGGTGCTCTAATGAGTATCATGAAAATCTTATTCTTGCTGGATGTGGTGGCACATGCCTTTAATCCTAGCACTTGGGAGGCAGAGGCAGGCGGATCTTCTTGAGTTCAAGGCCAGCCTGGTCTACAAAGCAAGTTCCAGGACACCTGGGGCTACAGGGAGACCCTGTCTCAAAAAAACACAAAACTCCCCCCCCCAAAAAAAACAACAAAAAAGAAAATCTTATTCTTAAATGTTCTTAAGTGTTCCTTGAGATTGTTATACCATTTTGTTTCATCTTATTAATGATTTGGGGTTCTTTGGGTGTGCTAAACTGGTACTTTGAGGCATTTTTCTTTTGGGAATGGTTAACACCGATGTGTTAAATGACTGCCATAAAGTTTCATGTCGTTTTTTCTCATGATTAAAAAGGGGGTTGGGGCCAGGCGTGGTGGTGCACGCCTTTAATCCTAGCACTTGGGAGGCAGAGGCAGGCGGATCTTTGTGAGTTCAAGGCCAGCCTGGTCTACAGAGTGAGTTCCAGGACAGGTGGGGCTACAGGGAGACCCTGTCTCGAAAAAGACCAAAAAAAAAGTAAATTTGGGGCTGGAGAGATAGCTCAGTGGTTAAGAGGACTGACTGCTCTTGCAGANTTGGGAGGCAGAGGCAGGCGGATCTTTGTGAGTTCAAGGCCAGCCTGGTCTACAGAGTGAGTTCCAGGACAGCTGGGGCTACAGGGAGACCCTGTAACCTGTCTTGAAAAGACCAAAAAAAAAAAGGGGGGGGGGTTGGAGAGGAGAGGTACTACTTTCACAAAAGCAAAGATTGTTTCTAGAGCTTGAGCTTTAACTGAAAGGCTTTGAATACCAATGAAAAGGGTTGCTTCACTTGGATGAGGAAACTACAGCCCCAGGCTGCCAGGTTAGTGACTGAGCCTGGAGCCCTCACTTCAAGTGTCTAGCTGGATGGTTTTGTTCTTGCCCTCCTCAACTCCCAGCTTCCCTATTGCTTCTCCACCTGTTTCTGCTATGTCAAATGAATGCAAAAAATTGTAAATACTGAAATAATTACTGGGAGGTAGTCCATATTAGGTTTTAAATAATAAACTTGTTCATCACTTTAGGAGAGATAATTCTATATGTATATTAGTGTTTTGCTGCCTACAGATTCAGAAATTTGTTTACTGTAAAAAGATCTTTAAATTATGAAACATACACGTGTAAATAATACAGGTAGAAAATAATGCCTTTCATTTTTTTAAATAAAAGCTTTTTTTAAAAAAAGCTTTTTATAAAAAGTTATATAAAACTTATTTGGCACTAAATGATTCTTCAAAGTTATTTTAACTAAAATAATTTAAGAAAGTATGATTTAGCAAATACTTCGGAACAAGAATATTAAATTTTTATTTTTATTGCAAGATAAATATATCGAAAGAATATAAAATGGTTGTCATAAAATAATGCCCCCTTTCTAATTACTTTTTTTTTTTTGCTGAAAAAGTAATTGCCAAAAAAAGAAAGGAAAGCCTTTACAAATGCTTGTTTTTTGTTTTTTTTTTTTGAATGTAGGGGCAGTTTGAATGGAAAGCTTAAGATTGATGGTAGCAGGTTCTGTTTCTACAGTTTTATGTAGTTTTAAAGCAATATAGTTCACAATGTATTTAAGGAAAATTTTAAGAGATTTTGGATCACCTTGAAGAATTCTAAAAAGAAAAATTGAATAAAGTCAAAGTAATTTTGTCTCCAGGTTAAAATATTGAATGAGAACAGATTTTCGTTTTTGGAAACGAAATCATACTGCCCCCAGGTTTCTAGGTACCTCTGCTCACACATCCCTTTAGTCGCCCCTTTCTAAGAGTCTGGGTTTTAAAACCCCACAAGGAAGTTACTGCCAAGTAGTTTACCAAAACGCGTTCTGGGTAGAATCGGGATTCGCTTTCCCCCCGACGGGCGGGCGGGTCGGCAGCTTTTGCCTGGAAAAAGTCATACGGGGGACAGGTAGGGTCCCCAGATCAACCAGCCTCTAATCCCTTCCCTCCCGCCCTCCCTCCCTCAGCTTTCCTATCCCCCTCCCCCACAAAGGGCTGATGGTGTGCCTGGGGTTTCCGAGGCTCCCAACTGCGGCGCCTAGGCTCTGTTTGAAGACTGCTGGGTTTTAGGCATGGCCTGTTGAGGGCGGGATAGCCACTTTCTGGGTTTCTCCTGAGTCCCTGCTGGCTGGATTTTACTTAGATTAAGAACATTCTGGTGTCTTACAGATAATTGTTTAATGATATGTGCGAAGATTCAGTAAAGAACACCAGATTGGGGGGGTGGAGGGTTGCTCTAGTGGTGAAGCTAAGGGTCTCTTTTGTGTGTTTTGGAGAACAAGACGACAAATGTAAAGCTCCCTTGATTAGTGAGACCACACAGCCTTTTCTGGAATGACTGGACTTCTAGAGAGAAGGCGGTGGAATAAGGGATAAAGGGAACTGGTTACTGGAGACAGAAAGGTGAAAGGAAGTTGCAGGCAGGAGGAAAGGGCAGATTGGCTGGCCCTGGGGACCCTGGGAGCACTAGCTGCACCGAAGCGCTCTGCTGCTAAAGCAGGGCCGGGGTGCTGCAGACTTGGCCTTGTTTGCTTGCAGGAGAGACTGGGTCTCTGGGATGGCTCCCAGCAGTGCCTCAGCCCCTCTGAGTTTTCATGGCTTATGGTTGTCAGCAAGGAACCTGGTTCCAACTAACCTCTTTTGGCTTCTTGCCCTGCAGTGTTGGGGACTGGGCGGTTGAGAAAAGGCCTGTGTACCTCCTTTTTAAGCTAAGGGAACCTCAATGTGATAATCCAAGGAGTGATAGACCATTTCTTTGATTATTCCCCTCCCCTCCCCCCATGTTCGCTGAGGATTCTGTGTAGGACTTGAGCTCATTTTAAAGACATTTGGAAGAGCTATGATAAATCAAGCTTTGAGACATTTGTCTTTCACAGGTATAAAACATGCGTTTTGAGTCAAATGCAGGTCTTTCTGGCACTAAAAACAAGTAGGAAATGAGAAAAAAATTAAAACCAGAAGACTTGAGGAAGGTGACAAATTGGAAAGCATTGTAGGAGACTCATAAGAACCGTTTTATGTGAAAGAAGCACCCTGTGCTTTCAGAGCTAAGGCCAGTTTTTTTAAAAAAGGATCTTGGACTCAAAAGATTTGGGAAGGGGGCAGACAAGTCTCCTTAAAGACGACGCCATATCCTCGAGTCTATGAATGAGGTTCTGTGTGTCTCCTTCATTTCTCCCCTTTCCATCTTCTTTACCCTTCTTTCCTATTTATTTAGCCTCCCTATACCTCCTTCTGTCTTTTCCCCACCTCCAAGGCATGTAGATGGATGTGCTTTAAATGCTTTGTGCATGAATTTCAGAAGATTTCTCAGTGTTCTCAGTTGGAAAAAAAACCTTCCACATAACTTGAAAGGCTGATGTCCCGCTCAGGAAATGAATGAATTGATAACCTCTGACACCAGTGACCAGTCTGGTGAACCCTACCTTAATGCTTCGAATACTGGAGGCTTTTAATCATAACAGCACAACTGTGAATCACCTAACTGTACCATTCAGTATAGTTAAGCACTGCCAATCCATACTTTACAACTCCTATTAGTATATTTGAAATGTGTCAAATTTAACAATGCAAGGACTCAGAATTCACTTGATAGTGGGCTTGGTTTTTTTTATTAGCAGACTTTTACAAATAAAAGCAAAGATAGATAAAATGTAATTTATCATAAATAATAAACCAAACCTTGTTAATTTTATGATACTTTTACATAAGTAATAGTATTAGTATTTCATCCCAATTTACATGAATACTTTTTCGGGCTATTTTTTCTGTGGCTAGTTTTTGAGCAATTCTTTAAAATATAAAAAGCAGCATTCAGAATTTTTCTGTTATGTATTTTGTGTAATGTCTAACCTTTAATGCCATAAGTACATGCAATAAGTGCAATAGTAACCCATTTCTATTGTTAGAATGCTGCCTAGTAAATGCTTTGTTAGCAAATAACCTTTACAGAATGTGGAGCTTGTTATACTTGGAAAATCATTTGGATTTTTACTTTTTTCTCCCTACCAGCTGGCACATTGTTACTCTTCTCAAAATAAATAAAAGCTTGCCTCCTTCCAGAGGGCAGCAAAAGAAATAAACAGATGAAAAATCTCTTGGAATTGATCAGTTTTGATTGACACCATTTATCACAAACAGCTCAAAATTATTTTTCTATGCATTCATTTGCTTCAGGTCTGAGCCAATGTGTTTAAATTTTTTTTTAGATGTTTAATATGAGAAAGAGATGTAATATGTGGGTTTTTTAGTAGCTTTGTCATTCAGAATCCCAACATTTTAGTTTGTGTGAAGCACAGTTAAGAACGTGTCGGCTTGCTTGGAGAGATGGGGAGGGGGAGGGCGGGACTGTGGGCATGGTGGGGGAGGGTCAGCTGGTAGCTTTGCGGAAGGGAAGTGGTATCTGTACAGTTTTTCCGTAAACTGCTTGTTTAAGAAAATGGGGGATGGGTGGAAAAAGACTGATGGGTGCCTTTTAATGTTTCAAAATGGATAATATTTAAAGCATTCTTAGTTAATATACAATATTGTAATATTTCATAAGATGGTTAATGATATCAACATTCGTAATCTTTTGAGCCAATTTCAAAAGCAAAGAGTATAAGGGTTTTGAACCTGGGGGCCAACGGGAAGGGACAGGGTGGATTCCTAAGGCGCTATTAAAATTTCGTATGCTCGAAATTTCGTGTACTCGCTAGTATTAGATTTTTAAACTGACAGGGTCCAGTCAGTATCCCACGAATTTACCTTTCTCCCCACCCAGCAGCACAGGCTTTCTTCTCCCCCTCCCGCAGTCTCTCCTGCGTCCCTCTTCACCTCTTCGCTGCTCCCCTCCCCCTCTGCCCTGAGTCTCAGGCTCTTGGGGAACAATCACCACTGATTGAGGTTCAGTCTATGTTCGGCTGGAAAACTGGGCTGTTATTTAGGAAGTCATTAATCACATCTCCTCCCCCGGAAAGAGATGGCGGAAAAACCTGTAAAGTATAATTTCTTACCACGCCTCTCAAAAATTTTCAGAAATTATAAATTTAGCATGAGAGTAATAGCAGTTTTTTTCAGTAGGATTTTATTTTACATTTGAAAAAAAAATTCAATTTAAATTAGCTGTGCTTTTGGTTTTTGATAGGTGTATGTTACCAATATCTGAAGTTAATGGTTATGTAATTAGGTTTAATTTGGACTTAGGAATTTTGTATTTTCCTCTAAGAATGAAATATTAAATTAATGTTCACAGGAGGTTTACTGTTACGTAGCGGCAGAATTCCTACAAGAGGGAAATCCTAACGTCAGCTTTGTTTAATGGCTCCCACTATGAGATTATTTAGACAGGCTTGTGTGTTGGGCACTCGTGTGCATATATGACTGTGCTTTTCTAAATCAGCGATTCACAAGGGCCCTTCATTGTGTTTAAATAGAAGTACAAAATAAGCATTCCTGATTAATCATAAAGAACTGTCCCCAATTGTCTTTAAGATAACATGTTTGAGTTTTCCGTGTTCATTCATAAATTATTTTGATGTCAGCACAGATGAAATGGCGATTGGTTATCTCTTCCTCTTGCCAGCCCCTTAAGGATCCGAGGTGAAATTAGTAGCAAGAAAGCATGTAATTGACAAAGTCACGTGTGCTCAGGGGGCCAGAAACTGGAGAGAGAAGAGAAAAAAAAATCAAAAGAAGGAAAGCACATTAGACCATGCGAACTAAATTTGTGATCGCACAAAATCAAGATGTTAGATTGATTCAGAAGATCACTCCGGTCCAAAGGGAAAGTTTTCATCTCACGAGTTTGGAGCTGAGGGCCCGTGGGGCAACATGGCCGAAGGTTAATTTTCTTTTCTATTGTTTTACTGTGATTTTCTTTCTTTTCTCCCCGCTTCTCCCCGCCACCCCATATCTCACCCTTCTTTGCCTGTCCCCCTTTACCCTAATACTGGGCATTACCTCCCCACCCCCTCATAGTGCAGTGGGGCTTTCGGCAAACCTATTGTTACAGATCTCCAAAAATGTTTTGTACCGCCCACACTGATTCACAACTTGAAAAGCTTTCGGACGGCTATTGTTTGAATTGTGTGTGATTAAGAGCAGTTTCAGTTAGAGAGCTCAAGAAAACTTTTATACACCTGCCCCCTCCCCCATTCCAGCCTAACTTTAATTGAAAGATAGGGGGGAGGGGAATGCACATTGCAAATAACCGGGGATTCACTTCTGCCGCATGTGCATTAACTAGTGGTTCTAACCATCCTCAGGATTGATCGCTCCTTCTTCCTCGTGCGTTCCAGAGAAAATAGTTTCCTTGAAATTTTCTCTTTGTAAGTGGAATTAGTACTAGATGAGCAATATGCAAGTAACCGTAGTGTATTTCCAAACAACAGATAAATGAAAAGTGCACGTAGGTACAGAAACGTGGTAGCCGGCTTGATCTACAGAACAGTGTGGCTTCCCCTGCCCTGGCTTCGCTTTTAACCCTTTTCATTTAAATATTTTTTAAAAAGGAAAATGTTTACCAACTTTTTTTCTCATCTTCTCTCCTTCCCCCCGCCGCCCTGCAAGCAAAAAACTTTTCTTTCAGTATTCACAGTATGAAAATCCAGACTGACTTTTTGTCCTATTCCATCTCAGGCGGGGCAGGCAAAGGTGGTGACGAGCCGGGAAAGCTGCCTGAGCAGGCAGAGGAGGAATCACAGGTTTTGCACGGAACTGGCCACTGTAAGTGGTTCAATGTGCGCATGGGATTTGGATTCATCTCCATGGTAAACCGAGAGGGACATCCCTTGGATATTCCAGTGGATGTATTTGTACACCAAGTAAGCCAAACTTTTTAATCCCCTCTATACCTTTTAACGTGTAGGAGTTTGTAGTAATGTTAATAGACATGTAATATATTGAAAGACAAAATTTTTCCTTAAAAATCAGGTGATAATCCAGTTTTTAGGGAATCTTTTAGGATCTCTTTTTCTAAACAAAAAATAAAGTCGTTGCTATTTGTCTGTTTGGACCTGGGTTGATGTTATTAGCATGTCCTCTCCTTCATTGGACAATGAAATTGCATTCTGCTATCTTCTGGTTAATATGTTTCACTATGTAGTGCTTGTGCCTAATGAATGAGTGGGAAATGCAGGAAGAAACAATGGTTGATCATTAACGATTAAAAAAGAAAGCCAAACAATTTGCTAATGTACAAAACTTCCCTACATTTTAGGTACCTCTAGTCACAGTACCACTTGTATTATTTTATCATCATCCGCCTTACAGTCATTTGCAGATTCATGTCAAAATGATTTAATTTATAGTAAAATGAAGTAGAATATTGTTGGCCTAGAGCGGATTTGAAGAAATGCCAGGGGAGGTTTTTGGTAACCAAACATTTAAGGACTGTGCTTCCTTTGGGTCATTGACCTAGGGATACTGTCTCTTTAAGAGACTGAACTTAAAAAAAAAAGTAGGCAAAGGCGGCTGTTTAAAATGTGATAGCTGGCTACTTGTAAATTTCCATTATTGCTTAGATTGTGTTATAATTTTATTTTATTTTATTTTTTATTTATTTATTTATTTTTGGTCTTTTCGAGACAGGGTCTCCCTGTAGCCCCAGCTGTCCTGGAACTCGCTCTGTAGACCAGGCTGGCCTTGAACTCACAAAGATCCGCCTGCCTCTGCCTCCCAAGTGCAAGGATTAAAGGAGTGCGCCACCACGCCCGGCATGTGTTATAATTTTAAAAAATACTTAACTGCCAAACAATGTCATTGGTTCCCATTTTCAGTTTTTCCCCAGAAGATAATAAATTAATAAGTTTTATTCCTTTCTATTAATTAACTTCTCCAAGATTAAAAAGATTTGCACTTTCTAAACCTATTTTCTTCTTCAAAAGAAGTAAAGGAGATAACAGTTCTCCATGTGGAATTAATAGAAATGAGGAGCTTATGAGTAAAGAAGTTGATTTCAGTCTACTAAGTTTAAGAAGTAAATGAATTTTAGATTACAGGTTGACTGACACAGATATATGCCTGAAATAGTCTCTGCTCAAATGACATGTTTATTTAATACCATGTTATATGGTTTTGGTAATATTTATACCCCATCCCCTCAAGGAATATCATCTTCAGATTACACGTATAAACAGGAACACATGAAACCCTTCTGTTTTGGTCTGTTGTACTATGGTGCATGGTAGCTTTCTGACTTTGCTGTGGTGGTGGTTTTCCTTTCCTAAAGGCTTGGCTATCATTATTGGCTGTTCACATGTGGATCAGCATAATCTGTGAAGTGAAACAATTTAAATAGTAATAGAAGCCTACATGTAGAACACTGAATTTATGCTTCATATTTGTGTGTGTGTGTATTTTTAATTCCTTAGATTGAATGACTAAAAATCATTTATAAATCCATTTTCTCTCCAGCTCTTGCCTCCCCCTTTGAACCTCCTTTAGGTTGTTAAATTGTTCTTTATGGTCTCATAAATTTGTTTTATAGATGAATGAAAAAATAGCACTTTTTTGTCTGATCACACCTTGTTATAATTTGGTTTTCAGTGTTTGGGTTTTAAAAATGTAGTTTAAAAACAATTTAAAATTAAAATATATTCAAGTACTAGCCATTTTACTAACTGGTGTTAGTGTCCATAACTATGAAACATCCATATTGAAGCTATTTGATAGTTATATTTTGATAAATATTTCTATGTCCACTGAATTAAAAATATATCGCTGGTAAACTTTTTATGTATCACTAGCAGTTTCTATAGTATAAACATTGATTTTTAAAAAATATTTTCCTGTTATATATTTTTTCCATGTATATGATAAGGATAGTGTTTGAATTGTGCTTCTTAATGTCTTTTATTGAGATTGGCAGAAATTACATGGGAGTTATATGAATTACTTTGCAGAAATTCTACAGATTTTAGTCATATAGCTATAAGTAAAATAGATGGTTATAAATGGTGTGTATAGGTGTACTGTGAGTATCCTTATAGAATCAGGGTGTAATTCAGAATTATTTCATAAAGATTTTAAAGCTCTTTTTAATTTTAGCCATTATTTTTACTGTATTCTTTCCATTATATATACATACTGTTTTGCTATATATGAATGTGTATAATTCATAATTAGAAATTTTAATGTTCAGATAGACTAATATCTATGTAAAGTATTTATGTCAGGTTGGTTTTGAAAGAAATTTATTATCATTGTATGTCTGTGGGTAACATGTGCCTGTGTGGTCAGAGAACAATCTTGTGGAGTTGGTTTTTTCCACCTTCAGGTAATTCTTGTCGAGCCTTCTTACCCGTCCAGGGTTTTTGTATGCGCTCAAGTACATGTGCCATTGGGTTTCCTTTTAAACTATTCTGAGCAGATTTTTATTGCTATGCATTTGAGGAATCAAATAAATTATTTTAGGGTCTTTAAAATGTTTTGCTAAGGTACTCAGGAAATTTTTTTGTTGTTGTTCTTAAAAATGTTTACTGAAGAGCAAAACAGTTCAAGCAGGACTCCAGAGGTAGAGACAGGAGGATCTCTGTGCATGTCAGGTCAGGCAGGGCTAGTGAGACTCTGTCTCAAAAATAAAACAAAAAGTTTAGGTGCTAAGAAGTAAAGAAGATATATATCTTTAATTATATATATGTATATATAATATATGTTTTAATACGACTCTGAAGATTTGTTACACAATTCTACTTAAAATTTGTTGGCATTCATATATAATTATTATAGGAATAGTTTATTAATATAATATAATTAAACTTCTTGTAATTCTTGCGATGTCCTAATCTTCAAGTTGGAACACGTGTGTAGGTGCTGTGCTTCCCCTGTGTTTAGGTATATTGGTAAAGGGAGTAAGATTAAACTGTTGGAATGGAGTATAATCATTGATTGTTTAAAATGGCAGCCTTGGGGCTGGAGAGATGGCCTAGCGGCTAAGAGCACCGACTGCTCTTGCAGAGGACCAGGGTTCGATCCCCAGCACCCAAATGGCGGCCGAGAACCGTCTGAAACGCCAATTCCAGGAGAACTCCAGTTCCAGGGGAATCTGACACCCTCTTCTGACCTCCGCGGCATTGCACGACATGGGTGCACAAACTTGCATGCAGACAGTACATTCATACACATACAGAAATAGTTAATTAAAAATTAAAAAAATAAAATAAAATGGCAGCCTTTAAGTTATTTCTGATATTAACATGCGATCTAAATGATCATGTTTTTATGGTTAGAAAATCACCATATATGTTCTGACCCATCTTAAGAATGAAGCATTGATAGAGTTCAATAGTGTACTTTCAAAAAATGAACAAAAAATTTAAGTATTATATTTGTGAATTTTACCACATTTTACTATTTTTTTAAAGCTCAGGCAAGCTAGGCAAGCATTCTATTATTATTGAGCTACATATTCATATATCCCCATCTCCTATGATTACTTAAGAATCCAAAACAAAGCCAGGTATGGTGGCGCACGCCTTTAATCCTAGCACTCCAGAGGCAGAGGCAGGTGGATCTCTTTGAGTTCAAGGCTAGTCTGGTCTACAAAGCAAGTTTCAAGCCAGCTGGGGCTACAGGGAGAACCTGTCTCAAAAAAAAATCTAAAACAAAGGGCAAATGAATTATAAGTATTCCTAATCAAGGGTCTTACTAAACTGAATTCATCAACTAGAATGCAGTTATTTTGTAAGTGCTAACAACTAATATTCCTATCAACTTCTTTATATTAGTAAGTTTAAAAAGTGCAACTATCGGGGCTGGAGAGATGGCTCAGCGGTTAAGAGTGCCGACTGCTCTTACAGAGGACACAGGTTTGATTCCCAGCACCCACATGGTGGCTAAGGACTGTCTTGAACTCCAGTTCCAGGGGAATCTGATGCCGTCCTCTGACCTCCACAGCATTGCACGACACGGGTGCACATACTTACATGCAGACAGTACATTCATACACATAAAAATAATAAAAAAAAATTAAAAAAGGTGCAACTATGATCAGATTGTAGAATTTCTGGCAGATTTTTTGAAGTATAAGTTCTTTTTTTTTTTTTTTAAGACAGGGTCTCCCTGTAGTCCCAGCTGGCCTGGGACTCTGTGCAAACCAGGCTGGCCTTGAACTCACAGAGATCTACCTGCCTCTACCTCCCGAGTGCTAGGATTAAAGGCATGCACTACCACGCCTGGCTTGATTTCTTTTTTAATATCTTATTATTTTTATTTTATGTGTATGAGTGTTTTGCCCGCATGTATGTAGGTACACCTGTGTCTTGCAATGCCTGTGGAGGTCAGAAGAAAGCATTGGATTCCCTGGAACTGGAGTTATAGATGCTTGTTAGCTGCCATGGTGGGGATTGAACCTGAGTCCTCTGCGAGAGCACCCAGTACTCCTAACTGCTGAGCTAGCTCACCAGCCCCTTGATATTGATTTCTAAAGTCTTTAGTTCACCTAAGAAAATAGAACTATTTGTTTGGTTTTTTTTTTTTGGTCTTTTTGAGACAGGGTCTCCCTGTAGCCCCAGCTGTCCTGGAACTTGCTCTGTAGACCAGGCTGGCCTTGAACTCACAAAGATCGGCCTGCTCCTGCCTCCTGAGTGCTAGGATTAAAGGCGTGCACCACCATGCCCAGTGGTGTAAAGCATCTTAATATAAACGTTTGCTTCATAATTTCTGTAAGAATCTGTCCAAAGGAAGAGAATAATTTCAGAATGACTATAATTAAACTACCATTACACAGTAGGCTAAAATATTTATTGGTTTGTTTTGAAATCATCACTTACCTTTTTCCTATAAAATTAATTAATTAATTAATTAAAAAACATTTTTTTGTCTTTTTGAGACAGGGTCTCCCTGTAGCCCCAGCTGTCCTGGAATTCGCTCTGTAGACCAGGCTGGCCTTGAACTCACAAAGATCCGCCTGCCTCTGCCTCCCAAGTGATAGGACTAAAGGCATGCGCCACCACGCCCGGCTATTAATTTATTTATTATACAAGATTACATTACAAATTAAATCTAGACCCGTGTCCCCCTCTCTACCCCCCCACTCCAAAAGAGCTCATGCATTCTGCCAAACACGTTTTTCATCTTTTTCTCAATTTCAAAATTCTCAATGCAGAAGTCAACTGTTTCAAGCAGAAGTTCACTGTTTCAGTCAGTTCTTTAATGCAGTCTTTTCTGTTGTTGTTGTTCTTTCCAATATACATCACTCCCAAATACTTGGACAAAAGCTCAAGGAGCCCTGCACAAGAAATACTTACAACTAGGTAATTGGTGCTAGCATCCACAGATGAGGGATACTATTCATCATTTGTTTTTCTGGGACTGTGTTACTTCACTTAACATAATCTAATTCCATCCATTTACCTGCAAAGTTCATGATGTCATCTTTCTTTACTGCTGCATAGAACTCCATTGTGTAGATCTACCACATTTTTGTCATCCATTCGTCAGTTGAGGGGTACTTGGGTTGGTTCCAGCTCTTTGCTGTTGTGAAGAGAGCTGCAGTAAACATGGCTGTGCATGTATCTCTGCGGTAAGATGAGTCTTGTGGGTATATACCCAGGAGTGGTATGACAGGGTCAGGTGGTACTTTTCAATTATTGATATTTTCCTCTTATATTTATTTTTCATTCACATTTTCATCTTCATGAATAACATAACTACATTGCAACCACTTTATATGTTTCATGTTCATTTTTTTAAATTTTATTTATTTCTGTATATGTATGAATGTACTGTCTGCATGCAAGTCTGTGCACCCATGTCGTGCAATGCTGCGGAGGTCCGAAGAGGGTTTCGGATTCCCCTGGAACTGGAGTTCTCCTGGAATTGGAGTTTCAGACGGTTCTTGGCCGCCATGTGGGTGCTGGGGATTGAACCCAGGTCCTCTGCAAGAGCGGTTGGCGCTCTTAACCGCTAGGCCATCTCTCCATCCCTCATGTTCATTTTATTACTTGGTTCAGAAAACATCTCAAAGAGTCACAAAACAGAATAAATAAAAATAGTTATGACTGGGCGATTTAGTTACTTTCTGTTGCATCGTATGTTGATAAAAACATGATGACCAAACCAACTTATAGAAGGAAGTGTTTCTTTGGCTTATAGTTCCAGGGGGGGATAAGAGTCCATGATGCAAGGGGAGGTATGGCAGGAGGCAGCTGGAGCTCACATCTTCAAGCAGGGACAGGAAGCAGAGTGAAACTAGAAATAGGACAAGGTGCTCCTCGTAACAGGATTCCTTTCAGCAAGGCTGCACCTCCTGAACTTTGGCAAACAGTAAGACCACCAACTGGAGCCAGATACTCAAATACTTTGGGGACATTCTCATTCAAACCACTATACTCAGTATAGTGATGCATACAGGCTTGAAATATTAGCACTTTGGAGGTAGAGGCAGGATGATCAAGAGCTCAAAATCAGTTGGGCCAGAGAGATGGCTCAGCGATTAAAAGCATGTGCTGCCCCTTCATAGGACCCGAGTGGGACTCCCAGCACTCACATCAGGCCGCTTGGCTCACACTAGCCTGTAACTTCAGCACCATACTCACGTGCACAAACCCATACATGGACACATACATATATACCCATAATTAAATTTTAAAAAGTTCAAGATCAAGTTCAATGACAGCCTGGGCTACAGCTTGTAACAAACATATAAGAAACAAAAATTATGGTAATAAATGTAAAGTGTTATTAATATTATTACATATTTGGAAATGGCTAATATTTACATAATTTTTAAATTATATGTATGAATGTATTGTTTCCATACACATTAAGTGTACCTGCATCATGCAGTCCCTGAGGAGGTCAGAAGTGGGCATTGGATTCCCTTGGAACTGGAGTTATAGATGATTTTTAGCAGCCATGTGGGTACTGGAAATCAAGCCTGGGTCCTCTGCAAGAGGACCCAATGCTCTTAACTGCTGAGTCATCGCTCTAGCCCAAAGATGAGTAATATTTAAGTATCTGAAACGTTAAAGTATTGTACCCAGGTTAGTCCACAGTTCATTTCTACATAGTTCCAATATTAAGGGGCTGGAGAGATGGTTTAGTGATTAAGAGCAGTAGCTGCTGTTGTAGAGGACTAGAGTTTGGTTCCGAGCACCCATAACACAGTGGTTCACAATTGCCTGTCACTCCAGCTGGGAATCGGATCGCCTCTTCTGGCCAACGTAGGCATCTGCACACAGTGGCATGCACCCACAGACTCCTCCTCCCTCCCCCACAGACAGATAGAGATTTTTGTTTTTGTCTTTATGAAACAGGGTCTCCCTATACTCCTAGCTGTATGTAGATCAGGCTGGTCTTGAACTCACAGCCACCAGGCCAAGCTATAAATTCTTTTTTTAACAGCTTTTCCAAATGTTAATCAGCCACACTTAACTTTTGTTGTTTTACCATGATTATATTTTTCACATGATGAATATATGTGATTATTGTCCTCAAAGGCTATTTAAAATGTTGTTTGTTTGTTTTTTTTAATCTCCTGGTACTAAGACTCAAACTGTGGGCCTCAGTCATAGTAGGTAAACTCTGTACCACAGAGTTAAGCCTCCAGTATCAATAGCATTTAAAAAAACACTTTACTACATGTGGTAGGTTGTACTCAGAACTGAGACGAGATATCTTCCATTTGAGGCCAGACTAGGCTACATTGTAAAACCCCATCTAAAAAAGAAAAGTTTCTTATTTACCTCCCAAATGTTTTGATTTTGTTTATTTTTATTTTATGTGTATAAATGTACTGTCCACATGTGTGTAGTAAGTGGACCCATGTCCTGTAATGTGTGAGGAGGACAGGAGAGGGAGTCGGATCCTCTGGAATTAGAGTTTTGGATGGTTGTTAGCCATCATGTGGGTGCTGGGATTTGAACCTGGGTCTTCTGTAAGAACAGCCAGTGCTTTTTAACTACTGAGTCATATCTCCATCCCCAATTTACCAAAATTTTAAGGTGATTTTTTTTTTTTTTAGTTGACCAGTTCAGAAAAATGGGCAAACAAGTCCTTTAGAGCTGCATTGTCATAAAATCACATTTAAAGTAATTTAAAGCATCATCTGTAAGTATGTAGCATTAAAGATGCTGAATATTTTTGATTTTGAAGTCTACTCAGAATTTTAAAAGAGGCCGGAAGGAGGGGTGCCAGAACACCTGGAACTGGAGTCTTGGACGGTTGTTGATCACCATGTGGGAGGGCCTGGGCCCTCAAGAGCAGCCTGGAACTCATTGTGTAGATCAGGCTGGTCTTGAACCCACAGAGATCTCCTGCTTCTGGCTCCAGAGTACTGGAATTAAAGGTGTGTGACCATGCCTGGCCTTCAGATTAACCTTTAATGGGCAACAAGTTGGATGATAGTCTGATGATTGTTTCCCTTCTTTAATATGTAAATATGTGACAGTTCAGAATCAACTTCTAAAATAAAATTTCCAGATAATTTATATACTTAGCCTGACATTTCTCTCTATAATTAATTATAAACCAAAGTAATAATACCTAATGTTTTATGTTTTTTTGATAGTGGTAATATATAAATTGTCTATTTAGCATGTGTTGCATAAATAAACTAAAATGTAAACTGGTATTTGACAAAATGAAATTGTTTTCTGTGGCATAGACTCATGGTTGAAATAAAACTGGGCTTTTTTTGATGAGTAGTCTTTAAAATTTGGTAAAATATGTTGTGTAATACTGATATCTTGCAGTGAACTCTAAAAGATTTTTATCATAGTTTTATGATAGAGTATATTGTTTAATATTTTGTAACACAAATAGTTCCAGTTATTTCAGAGGGTAGGGTAGGAAGATCATTTACTTAAAACCCAGACATTCAAGCTTAGCTTAGGCAACATGAAACCTTATCTAAAAATAAATAAATAAATAATAAATAAATAAATAAATGAGTTGTTGGAAGTATCGGGTATAAACTGAGGCATGGAAATAATTTCAATGTATAAATTATACTGTGGGATTTTGAATTATCTTTTCAGATATGCATATAATACTTAATGCTCTGTTAATAATTCTTTCTTTGTGAGACTTGACCATTGCACATGGAATTGTATAGATTTTGGTTAAATCAGCCAGTATTCAAATCCTAGTTTATTAGCCATCTGAGCAAAGGAGGTTATTTTATCTGTGTCATATAAGCAGGAGGACTAATACAGTACTAAGTATAAATGTGAAGCACTTAAGAGACCTTGGCAAACGGAAAGGACTTAGCATTTATTGTTCATAGTATGGCATGGTAAGGATAAAAACATTGGAAGTGAGGTTTTGTGATCCTGTGTGCCACTTGGTGGGTTTCTTTTAGTGAGTCACTTCCTGGTAACTTCAATGCTCACATGATTAAAATTGTGGTTGTTAATATCTTTCCTGTTTTAGAGAGTTAAGGTCAGAGGCCACTGACATAGTATATATGAAAATAATTGAAAGATTACAACAGTGCAAGATTATAGTTTTGATGTTTATTCTAGTGATATATTTGAAATATATACATGTATTTTTTGTGGTATGAGTGTATTGCCTGCATGTGTGTAAGTGCACCCCTGTTATGCAGTGCCTGTAGAGGTCCAAATTGGGTGTCACATCTCCTGAAACTGCCATTTGGGTGCTGGGAATTGAACCCAGGGCCTCTGCAAGGGCACCCAGTGCTCTTAACCTCTGAGCCATCTCTCTAGTCCCAATCTAGTGCTATAATTTTATGAATACATTCACTATATATGGTTGCTAGAACTTTCAAGATATTGAGCTTACATCATGAGTTTTATTTTTTTGCTCCATCAGTCTTACTGAGCTACAGTTTTATATATTCAGTAACATTGACCAATTAAATTCACACATACTTAGATGAGTTTTGACAAATTGTGTAGCTACCATTCATCTCATAATGTGGAATATTTTCACCATTTCCAGAAGTTCTCCTGTGCCCATTTAAAGTCACTTTTTTTTTCTTTTTTTGTATTTTTGAGACATGGTCTCCCTTTAGTACCAGCTGGCCTAGAGCTCACTATGTAGACCAGACTGGCCTTGAACTCACAGAGATCCGCCTGCCTTTGCCTCCTAAGTGCTGGGATTGAAGGCGTGTGCCTGGTTTAAGATGGTTCTTAGCGGCCATGTGGGTGCTGGGATTAGAACCCTGGTCCTCTGCAAGAGTAGTCAGTGCTCTTAACTGCTTTGCCATCTCTCCAGCCCCTACAGTCACTTTTTAAAAAATAATTTTATTATTTTATCTTATGTGTATGAGTGTACTGTCTGCATGTAGGTTTGTGCACCTGTGTCATGCAATGCAGAGGAGGTCAGAAGAGGGTGTCGGATTCCCCTGGAGGAGTTAAAGATGGTTCTTAGCCACCATGTGGCTGCTGGGAATCGAACCCAGCTCCTCTGCAAGAGCAGTCGGTGCTCTTAACCACTGAGCCATCTTTCCAGCCCCCTATAGTCACTTTTTTTTTTTAATTTTATTTATTTCTGTATGTGTATGAATGTACTGTCTGCATGCAAGTCTGTGCACCCATGTGGTGCAGTGCCGAGGTGGTCAGAAGAGGGTGTCGGATTCCCCTGGAACTGGAGTTCTCCTGGAATTGGAGTTTCAGACGGTTCTCGGCCGCCATGTGGGTACTGGGGATCGAACCCGGGTCCCCTGTAAGAGCGGTCGGCACTCTTAACCGCTAGGCCATCTCTCCAGCCCCCCCCATAGTCACTTTTAAAGAGGTTCAGCTGACCACCATTCATCACTGTGTCGTCTCAAGTGGTTAACTGACCTTGTTGCTTTAACTTTGTCTCAGATAAGACTATGTGCAATGTAGTATTTTTTTTTTTATCAAATAAAGATCAAACTGAGTTTCAGTTTTTCCTTAGGTTATTTTTCTTTAGTTAATTCTTCCTGGAAATTGCCTTTACATGAGTAGCTTTGTGCTTAGGAGAGATTAACTTGTATGCATTTTACTCATCTTTAGTGTTAATTTCACTTATCTTTATGGAACTTTTTCATATACTATAAATGCATTGTTCACCTACTGGTCATAATTTAACTTACTGATATATATATATATATATATATATATATACACACACACACACATACACACACACACACACACACACACACACACACACATATATATATTTGGTATTTTTGAGACAAGGTCTCCCTTTAGTCCTAGCTGGCCTGGAGCTCCCTGTATAGACGAGGCTGGCCTTGAACTCACAGAGATCTGCCTGCCGCTGCTTCCCCAGTGCTGGGATCAGAGGCGTGCACCACTATGCTGGGCACTTATTGATATTCTTATTGAATAAAAAAAGGTTGTGATTCTTGTTGTAGACAAGTATTTACTTAAAAAAATGAATACTCTAAAATATTATGGTTAATTTTTGTTGCAATAATCCTTATTTGTTACTAAATATAAGGCACTATTGGATGGATGATATATTCAGGGATTCTGCTTTCTGGCTTTTTCTAAGTGTGTTTTTGTTTTGTTTTGTTTTGTCCTTAAATTTTGGCACACTTTGGGTCTGAAGACATGACTTAGTGAATGAGTAGATCAGAGTGCTGGCTGTGCAATGATGAGGGTCCTGAGTTTGGATCCCAGCACTTGCTTGTCAAGTCAGGCATGGTCTTGTGCAGCTTTAAGGCCCAGCACATGGGGAATAGATAGGAGGATCACTGCAGCTTGGCAGCCCCCACCAGCTAGCTCTAGGTTCAGAGAAGAGACCTTGTGTTCAGGAAGGGGGAGAGTGAGAGGAAGACCTCACCTCTTTTCTCTGTCCTCTGTATATCTCAGAGGTGTGCACATTCACACACACCTGTGTGTGCACCACACTCTCGCACATATATGTACATACAAATTTGTCACACTTTTGAATAAGATTTTTAAATTTATTACTCATTTCATGCAAGACAAAAGGGTTCAGTTTTGTTTTGTTTCTGTGTGTGTGTGTGTGTGTGTGTGTGTGTGTGTGATTTAGTTAAAAGTAGAATTATAAGCCTCTACTAATTTTATTTGGGAATAACCTTGATAAAAAAGCAAATCTTGGGGCTGGAGAGATGGCCTAGCGGTTAAGAGCACCGACTGCTCTTGCAGAGGACCTGGGTTTGATCCCCAGCACCCACATAGCGGCTGAGAACCATCTTTAACACCAGTTCCAGGGGAATCTGACACCCTCTTCTGACTTCCGCGGCATTGCACAACACGGTGCACAAACCTACATGCAGACAGTACATTCATACACATACAAAAATAAACTAAAAAAATTAAAAAAAACAAAAAGCAAATCTTAGGCCATGCATAGTAGTAGATCCTTCCTATAATCCCAGCACTTGGGAGTTTGAGGCCTACCTTGGATACATAGGTCAGCTTGTGATGATACCTACTGAGTTGCAGTCCAGCCTGGAAACCCCACCACTAAACAAAAGACTTTTTTTTTAAATTTTGAGCTCAATACAGAGAGTTCTCAATAGCCTTTTTTCGAGATCCATAATCTTTTAAAATCCAGTTTTCGGATTTCATGCAGAGAAACTTACCTTTCCCAGTGCTCAAAAATCTTTCTAATTTATTGTCGTACTAACAATGTACTTTGTTTTTATCAGTTGCTTTAATCTACCTTTAAATGTCGAAATCAATTTTTTAATTGAAATTTTTATGTGTTTCATACATAATTTTCCAGTCAGTCTTAATCACCATTGTACCCGCTTTTCCTTTGGCTCCCTCCTCCAAGTCAATTTTTAATCTTAAAGTTGTACTCTATTTTAAAGTATCATTGGCTATCTAATTCTAAAATTTGGGTTTATACTTAATAGTTTATGTTGCAGATTATAAAAGTCTTTGTGTAAATTTTAAATTGTTTTTACTTTGGCCAGACTTGTTCATGACCATTTCTTCCCTGAACTTTGCCATCTAATTCCTTAGATAGACCCAGTAGTGACTAGGATATTTGCAGAGCCTATAATGCCTAAATTCTTTTCATCTTAACATTGCTTTCCACTGAAATGATTTGCCATTATCTTTAGTTTAATCTATAACAAAGGTCTGGCAACATAGGTTATATCTATCCCTTTAAATACTTAGAAGATCAGTGCTAAAAGATTTATATTATTAACTTTTTTCCTAAGTATGATTTTAATAAAGTACAGAAACACTAATGTTTACCAAGTAATTATGCTTTTCACCTAGTACTTTAATTAGGTTGAATATTACAGACACATACCTAACATAGTTCAGTGTAAGTAATAAATTTTAAAAGTAAATGAATGTTTTTCAGTTTTAACAAGGAAAGAAAAACTTCATTTTTTAGACTTGGTTAGAAGTACAGCAAAAATTTATAGTGTGGGCTTTATTCTTTTATCTCTCCTATGAAAACAGTTTTTAGTTAGTTACTAGATCCAGGGACCTGTGGATTTGCATATTTGCCCCTTTAGCTGTTTCCTCTCTCACCACTGAATGGTGAGGAATTTGTGCCCTTTGGCTCATGTTGCAGGCCCGCTTGATTAAGCCAGAGAAGCCAGGGTCAGGACTATTCATTGCTTATCTTTTCCTGGAGCCACTAGTAAATCCTGCTTTCTGTTCTGGAAGAAAATAAAACCAAAACCAACTCTTTCTATTCAATTTACATGAAACCTAGATTATTAAAGTGTGGGTATAGTAGTTGATGTTTAATTGTGACTCCATATAGGTTAATTTTACTATGTTAATTTTACTGTCTTGATAAGTATTTATTGGGTTTCAGTTTATTTGATGTATTTAATTTTACTTAAATATGCTTTCTTATGCTATATGGCATAAATATTCTGTTGGTAGTAAAAGCATGTTGATAGGATGTTTGTATCTTTAAGTATAGTGATTACTTTTAAAGAAAATTGAATTAATTTGAATCAGATTATAAAAAACATTATTTTATTTTGAAGTATTTAATTTCTAGCATTTAATTTCTGACTCTTTAAACTTACTTCAATCCATGTTAACACAGGTTTATGAACTATGCCAACAATGAATGGTACAAAAATTTTACATCTAGACTCAGATTTAAACAAACACAAAACACTTTGTTCTTATCTCAGCATCCCTTAAAAGTATACAGCTCTGGTTCAGGACCTCAGGACCACCCATCACCCTGGACATTGGATACTCCTATTTATTCAAGAGGTTTTGTAAAGTAGCTGTGTCCTACTGGGGGATGGGTACACATCTTAGTAGGGAATTGCAGTTAGGTGATTTTACTCCTAACAGAAGCATCAACATTGCTTTTAAACTGTAGAATTTTGTTGTTGATAAATTCTAATCTATATTAAATGCTTGTAATTTTATGTAAGTACTGGTTGTATTTATATTTTTGGTACTTTCAAATATTTGTAGCGGACTGCTTTTGAGGTTAACCACAGTCCATTGCAGCTTTTTGGCTTATAGGCCCCACTCGTTGGCTTTGATAGTCAATACCAAGTTTTTGTCTTTTGCTATAGAAAAGAAAGAAAACTCTTCTTTGATTGCTTAAGTATTATGATTCCCCTTTTAGTTAATCAGCAGTGGGCTGAAGTGAATCTTCGATGTTAGAATTATAAGTATAGGAAATGTTTATGTGGCTCTTAATTCAGTTGTTATTTGTTTTGATACCTTATTTTGTGTCCAGGCTATTGTGGTGGTTTTTTTTAGGAGGCCAAAAAAAGTTTGTTATTTAATAGATTTCTAAGTAATACTTTAAGAAATAACTATTAGAGCTGGAGAGATGTTCCAGAGCTTGTTGTTCTTGCAGAGGACCAAGGTTTAGTTCTCAGGACATACATGGTAGCTAGCAACTCTCTGTAACTCCAGTTTCAAGGAATCTGATGCCCTATTCTGGCCTCTGTAGGAACAAGGTACACATACATACATGGAAGCAAAATACTCATACACATTAAATTCTAAACTGCATAAAATTTACAAACATTTTACTTGCTATATAATATATATACCTATACATATAGCTATATATAACTTATTGATGAGGGAGAGGGTGCATATGGTGTATGGGGGTTAGAGAATAACTTTGAGGAGTCAGTTCTCTCCTACCACATTTTATGTGGGTTTCTGAGATTGAAATCAGGTGGCAAAGCTTATGTGGCAAATGCCTTTGTCTGCTGAGCCATCTTGTTGCCCCTTAAAATAAAACATTAAAAAAATTTTTTTTCTATGTACGAGTATTTTTCTTGCATGCATGTATGTGTATCCTGTGAGTGCCTAGTGCCTGTGGAGGCCAGAAGAGATGTTAGATCCTCTGGAAGTGCAGTTAACAGTTGCGAGGCACCATGCGGGAGCTGGGAACTGAACCTGAGTCCTCTGCAAGAGTAGTATATCCTCTTAGCCACTTGAATTATTTCTCTAGCTCCTTAAAAATACTACTCTTTGATTCTAGCATATCTGTTTCTAGCAGTTATCTTTTAATACCATTTGAAAGTTTCTAAATTGTAACTTATAATGTAAAGAGATGAGATAATTGATGGGAAAAATTTATGTGTGCATATATTTGTTCTTACTTTCTTCTCAACCTTTTTTTTCCTTCTTTATTCTTATGTAGCCCTGGCTGGCCTAGAATTCACTATGTAAGCCAAACTGTCCTCAAAGTCTCACAGATCCCCTTGCTTCTGCCTCCCCGCTGCTGAGGTTGGAACTATGCATTACCAGGCCTGGCTTCTTCTCACCTCTTAGTAAGCATAGTGTAACCAGCTGTTTGACAGAATGCTGCCTATGTATATCAACATCAGCATTTCATTTTGAAGTTAAAAGAGAATAACTGCTAGTCCTGATATGGTGGTTTATTCATGATATTATAATTTACTGCAAGCCATTAAATATTTAATCTTTGAAGTTGTTTCAGTTTATACTTAAATTACAGTTCAGATGCTTGAGTTGTGTTTTAATAAACAATATCATATACTAATGAAAAATGAATAAAATATTGAAATAATACCCAATAATAAGTAAAATTAGTGAAAAGATCATTTTCTAAGAGGTATTCTCTGATTTAAAAATTTTTAAATGTGTTACTTTTTGGCACATGCTATTTATGTTTAAGTAGATACTTTTAAAGACTTCCAATATGTATTTTTATGTAAAGTATTTTATTTCAATAAAATATGTTTGACTACTGTTACATAAAAATTACTCTTCATACTTTCAGACTTATAGATATTAAAATGCAATGGTGTTTGATTTTGTGATTTTATTATCAGTCCATGATAACTTAGTTAATTTGATTAACTGATTTGTAAGTTTTATTTTTTTAAGATGAGTAGGCAAGAACAATAATCATTTTAGTTTTAGTAATATGTTTAAGCCAGATGTCGTACCCACGTGCCTTTACTCTCAGCACTAGGAAGGCAAATGCCTCCTGCTCCGTGTCAAGTATTCCCCATAGTCAAGCCATACATTATCTTAGAGTGCCCATCCCATTGGGAAAAGTTATAAAGGAATTCCATTTGTTTCCTAGGCAGAGGTAGGCAGATCTCTGTATGTTCAAGACAAGTCAGGTCTACATAGTGACTTCTAGGCCAGCTGGGGCTACAAGGAGAACCTGCCTCAAAAAGACAAAAAAAATAAAGGCAAAGAGGGAGAAGACTTAAGAGTTTTAGAATTCTAAATAAATTTAGAATTTGCTTTTGACGCAACTGTTTAATTGCTATTGTAAAACAAGGAGTCTAAATTTTATGTTTAGGCCTCGTGAACTTAAATTTGGTCTTTTACTCTTCCCGTGTAGGCTTGGTTCAGTCTTGTATATCTCTTTTAAAGGCTAGCCAGGCGTGGTGGTGCGTGCCTTTAATACTAGCACTTGGGAGGTAGAGGCAGGCGGATCTTTGTGAGTTCAAGGCCAGCCTGGTCTACAGAGTGAGTTCCAGGACAGCTGGGGCTACAGGGAGACCCTGTCTCAAAAAGACAAAAAAAACCCCAAAAAAACAAAAACCTTAAAGGCTGTGGTTAGTGATTTCCCTAACATTAAAGAGGAGAGTGAGTTCTTTTTTTTTTAATTTTTAATTTTTTTGTCTTTTTGAGACAGGGTCTCTCTGTAGCCCCAGCTAGCCTGGAACTCACCATGTAGATCAGGCTGGCCTTGAACTCACAGAGAGTGAGTTCTTAAGTATACTGGATGGTTAGGCACTTTTACAATTCTTCTACTCCACTATTTCCAGAATTGCCAAAGAAAATGTGCATGAATGCTTTGTTCTGCATCATCATCATTGGTCCTCTAAAGACAATATTTCTGGTCTAGCCCATTTGTATCAGCAAGGCTGTTGAAACCAGAGGTCTATGAAATAGACTAACAATGAAAATGAGCATATATGGATAGTGCTAGAAATATCTTAATTCTTTATGTCCTCAGAGAGACTGTTTATAACATTGATGTCTTTTCCAGGATGAAAGAGAAAACTGCAGATTCAGTGTCATTGGGTTTGACACTTGATAACCACAGTGTAAGAGTGCTGAAAGCCCAGATCCCTTCCATTGTGCTACAGATGTTTCTGCTAAGGTCTTCGTCCTCACAGCACCCATATGTGCTTAGTTAGATCGGTTTTACTTCTTGACCCTAGTTTGCAAAATTTAAGCAACATAGTCTTATACTTTTATAATTAACTTAAATGAAGTTTTAGAAGTCATAATTTATATATGAAAGGTAACATTTTTGTTACTGGGAAATTGAGGTTTCTTCTCTTTGGGGTTATTAGTCTTGTTAGTAGAAGAATTTAAAGGAAGCTTGAAGACAAAGGGTTTGAGAGAAAAACAACAGGGAAGGCAACCTGTAAATGTCAACATATGTCAAGAAGAGGAAGAAAGAAAGCCATGTCCTTTGCATTAGGGTCGAAGGAAGAAGGCAGGGTCAGCAAAGGAAACTGGCAAGCCACCACATGGTGGAAGGAGGGAGGAGAGCTGCAGGGAAAGGAAGTGACAAAGCCCAGAGTGTCAGGGCAAGCATACCCAGGCTTCCTGCATCCTAAAGAAAAAGATAGAAGGAAAAGGGAAAACTGCTTTTCTGAGTTATTCAGAAAAGTGGCCACGCACTGCAGTGCTGTATAATGGAACCTTTGCAAATGGCTGTCCGGGAGGAGTTCCTGGGAAGGAGAAGAGCATTATCTCATCAAGGCTGTAATTTTCCTCCTCTTTCCTTAGCATGTCTTCATTCGGCTTTCCTGTGGGGTGTGGACTCCTCACCAGGCGATTGACAGTCCCACTGGATGATTGCCTCTTAAGAGGAGACAATGTATGTAATGTTGTAACCCAGGGCCAGAGCTATTCATTCTTTGGACCAGGAGGCTTAAGGAGTGGAAAACCTGTGTTTACCTTTCTGGTATTACTAAAGACATAGGAGATAGGACCCAAAGCCCACCATGAGTGAGATGTTCATCCTTAATGGCCTGTAAGTCTAAAACTAAAAACATTTTGAAATTTGAAAATATCATCTGCTTATTTCGTATTCGAAAGTATAACAACAGCTAAGTAGATTTAAGGTAAAAGAAAAATTGTAAGTGTATAAATTGTCCTTTAACAAAATCATTTAAAAACACAATTAGACTGTAATCCTGCATTCTTCACTTTTGGTCCAAAATCCTTTCTCTATGTATTTTGTTTTACTGCTTTTAAATTACCATTTGTATGTGTGTGTTCGGGGGTGCACACATGCCACTGCACTTGTGTGGAAGTCAGAGGACAATATTCAGGAGGTGGTTTTCTCCTTCCACTATGTTGGTCCTGGGGACAGAACTTTGGTTGTCAGGCTTGGCAGCTAGTGCCTTTACCCACTATGAGGTACGTTGGTTATAGATCTATAGGCTCAATAGAAAGTCATAACACAGGACAGGAAATAACTGCATAGAGATCACCATGGTAGGACTGAGCCAGTTTTGGATTTAGAGTTAAATTAAAGATTGATAGGAGCTAGAGTAATTTACGGGTATTCCTGTCAATTATAATCACCGACAGGAAAGAAGGCCTTCTAAAATGACATTAGTCCTAGTGGCTAAGCTTAAAATCTATAAGCAACAAGTTAATATATATCTCTATATGTCTAGATCTATCAAGGGAGGGAGGGAGGAGGAAGGAACAAGAAAGAGAGAGAGAGAGAGAAAGAGAAAGTGAGGCAGGCTGGGTTTGACTGTATACACCTGGCTAGCCTTGAACTCAGAGAAAGAGAGCTACCTGCCTCTGCCTCCCAATTTTAACTTCTTGTTAACACTAAATTACCACAACTACCAACCCCCTAGGCATAGATTCCACTTCAACACTCAAATAGCAAATGGTTCCTAATGGACCTCTGAAAGCCTTTGGTCTAACTCATCTCTACCAAAGCTTCTGTTCTGCCAACATGATCCTTAAACTGAGCCAGTCCATATTGTAGTAATATTTATTGATAATCATGATGTCAGTGACAAACAATACAATCATACCATGTAATTTATATAGAGTACTTCTATATGCCAAGTACCATACATTATTTGGTTACTACATTTTTCTAACTCCAAAAGATAGGTAAAATTATTCTCCCTATTTTATCAATGAAGAAAAGTAATCATAGAACTGCTACTTGCCTAGTTTCACACAGTTTGGTGAGTAGTAGGATTCCAGAGCAGTGCTCCTTATTTCTGGGCTTCTACCAAATTTGAAAATATTAATTTCATATTAGTGTCCTTGCTTTGTGCTAGGTTTTGGAGGTTTAATTATGAACAAAAAGCAGGGAGGTAGACTGAGGAAGATAGCTCAGTATGTAAAGTACTTGCTTAGTCAAGGACCTGAGTTTGGATCCCCAGCACCCACATAAACAGTCAAGTATGACAGTGAATGCCTAGAATACCAGCACTGAGGGGTTGGAGGCCTCAGAGATAAGCAGATCCCTAGAGTTCAATGGCTGGCCAATGTAGCTGCCTATGAGTTCCAGATTTAATGAGAGACCATCTCTAAACATAATGTGAAAGCAGGGCAGGGTGGCTGATGTTTTAAACCCAGCACTCAGGAGGCAAAGGCAGGTGGATCTCTGAGTTCAGGCCCAGCCTGGTCTACACAGAGAGTTTTAGGCCAGCTAGGGATGCATAGTGAGACCCTATCTCAAAAAGATGAAGAGCCACTGAGGAACATACCCAATGTTGGCCTCGGGCTTCCATACATTATATACATATACACACATGTGTATGTGTATACACATATACAACCCATCCATTATCCCCTCCCACCCAAAGGAAAAAAAATTTCTATGTATCTCAAAGAACAGTCAAGAAGGCAGAAAATACAGGCAAATATCAAAAATGAAATTAACTATAGGTTAATGAAGAGAAATTATACTGCCCTGTGAGTGTATAATGGGGAGGGACCTAACCTAGTCTTTGATCTCTATGAGTTTCAGGCCAGCCCGTCCTATATAGTGAGCTCTAGGCCACCCAGGGGCTACATAGTGAGACTCTTAAAAAAAAAACCATAAAGAAAAAGAAAGCCTTTGGGAGGCAGAATGTGATAAGGGATTAAGAGAAGGAAAATAATGAAAAGAAGGGGCTGTGAGTAGAGGCTTTATGGGAGGAGGGAGTGTGGACCTCGACTGAGCATTACCTTCATGACGTATTAAGATTGGTAGCGACCAGCCCCTGTCTTTCCCACAGCACACTAGGCATTAGGGTAAGAGCATTATGGCAAGGACTATCCATTTGTGAACAGGCAGGTTTATCCTCCTTAATGTTTTTCTTCACTCTGAAGATTTGTAGTTTGTAGATTTCTCTAAAGTATATAGTCTTCTAAAGCTTCGATTTTTTTTCTGAATGAAATTCAGACTTCTTAGACATCTGAGTGTTTTGGTCTGATGTGATCTACTTTTTTTAAAATTTTACTTATTTTTTATGTGTATGAGTGTACTGTCTGCATGTAGTTTTGTGCACCCGTGTCGTGCAATGCCACGGAGGTCAGAAGAGGGCGTCGGATTCCCTGGAACTGGAGTTAAAGACCGTTCTCAGCCGCCATGTGGGTGCTGGAGATCGAACCCAGGTCTTCTGCAAGAGCAGTTGGTCCTCTTAACTGCTAGGCCATCTCTCTAGCCCCTTGATCTACTTTTTATGCTTTTCTTTTGATGGTTCTTATTTAAATCACTTGCATTGTCAAGTAAGACCTGCCATTTTGTGGACACTGCTTCTTGTCTGCATAGTCTCAGTTTCTTCCTGAGGGCACTTTGGAAGTTGTTTCCATCCTTCAAACCACCATTTCTTTAGGATATTTTATTATTTTGCTGGGATTGCTTACTTTCTTCTTAGCAAATCTAAAAACTCAAAAAATACTGCATATTGTGAATTTCCTTTTGTTTTGCTTTCATATTTCTTTTGTTAGTCAACTCTGATTTGTTTCTTTCTGTTTTTGAGATGTGGTCCTATTTGTGTATGTGTTTTATGTATGGTATATGTTTCTCATAATTACTACTTAGGACATTTCTTTTTGTTGTTTTTTGTTTGGGACTTTGTTATTTATTTCTTCATCTTGTTTTTTGAATTTCTTGGGGGGGGTTCTTTTTGAGACAGGGTCTCCCTGTAGCTCCAGGTATCCTGGAACTCACTGTGTAGACCAGGCTGGCCTTGAACTCAGATATCTGCCTGCCCCTGCTTCCCAAGTGCTGGGATTAAAGGTGCACGCCACCATGCCTGGCTCATTGTTTGTTTTTTGAGACAGGGACTAGCTGTGTAGCCCAGGCTGATCTTAAACTCAGTCCTTCTGACTCATCCTTCTAAGACCTGGGATTGCAGGTGAGTATCACCAGATCCAACTTCTCAAAAATTTTCTTGAAGAAAATACATAATATACTAAGAGATTTTTTTTCTTCTTTCACTGGCTAAAATGATTCATATTATAGAAAACTAGCTAGACTGATACGGTCCAAGAGAACATGTATAAACTCTTCTGGAGAGATAGCTCGTTGTTTAAAGAGCACTTACTGTTCTTGCAGAGAACCTGAGTTCACTAAATCCATATGAGGCAACTTACAACTGCGTGTAACTCTAGTTCCATGGGATGCAACACCCTCTTTTGGCCTCCATAGGCACACACACGCGTAGCATACACTTATACATACACATAAAAGTGAAATAAATAGCTATGTGTAGGGGTGTACACCTTTAATCCTAGCACTCAGGAAGCAGAAGCAGGTGGATCACTGTGAGATCAGGGCCCAGCCTAGGTTGGTCTACATAGCAAGTTCTAGGCCAGCTGGGGCTACATAGTAAGATTCTGCCTCAAAAAGCCTAAAGAAATAAAAAATAGAATAAAACATACCTTAAAAATGATTTAAGCAAGAATGAGGAGTTAATGCTTAATATACAACATTTATTTATTTATTTATTTATTTATTTATTTATTTATTTATTTATTTTTTGTCTTTTCGAGACAGGGTCTCCCTGTAGTCCCTGGCTGTCCTGGAACTCACTCTGTAGCCCAGACTGGCCTTGAACTCACAAAGATCCGCCTGCCTCTGCCTCCCAAGTGCTAGGATTAAAGGCGTGCGCCACCACGCCCGGCCACAACATTTATTTTTTTAAGATTTATTTTGATTTTATGAACATGAGTGTTTGTGTATGTTTGTTCCTGTGTGCATGCCTGGTGTCCACAGAGAAGTGGGTGTCATGTCAGATCCCCTGAAAGTGGAGTTATAGTTGGTTGTGTTATGTCATTGCTGGGAGCCAAACCCAGTTTCTCTGCAAGAGCAGCAAGTGCTCTTGATTGCTGCTCAATCTATCCAATCCCATTTTGTTTCATGTTTTTTATTTTTACGATATTGATGGTGGGTGGTTGTGATTGAAAAAGCCAAGTTTTAAAAATCACCCAGTGATTTTTAAAAATCATTTTTCCCCCACCTGCTTTTCTTTTCATTTTCCTTTACTTTTTTTCTCTTTGTAACTTAAAAATAATCTTTCTCAATCAGCTGCTTTAAAAGCATTTTACACAAATGGAGAAAATAACTTTCATTTCCCTTTGTCAAATTATTGCCCATTACAAATTAGAGGAGTTTAAAATTAGTCTAATAGAAAAAAAGAAGAGTATAAATTAATTTGGAAGTTAGAAAAGGAAACTATAGGGGAAACATGGTATGCATTTTAGTGATAGACCCTAAATCTTACTTGCTAATTAACAGAGTAAACCCAACATTTCTTTTAACATTTATTTCATATATTTTAAAATATATTTTATATACTTTTATGTAATGTTACTGCTCTTGATGTGTGAGCCATTTATTATTTTATTAAATTTAGCGTCTGGCTAGAGAAAATGTCAACAGAATTCTGTTAATACTCTCTTTCTCGCCTCCTTCTTATCCTCTACCAAGCTGTGTGACCTGTACCCTACTTCCAGTTCATGTCTTCATTGTCATTCAAAAATTTTCACTGCACTTATTTCATAAGTATTTATGTCAGCTAGCTTGTAAGTTTTATAGACAAGTAATATTTTTCTCCTCCTTAATAAGAATTGAATTCTGCTATCTTTGAGATTACTATAATTTCTAAAATGTTTCAAATTCTTTAATATTGTTTTTTTTAATTTTTAAAATTTATTTATTATTATTTTTTTTTAATAATAATTTTTAATTTAATTTAATTTATTTTTGTATGTGTATGAGTGTACTGTCTGCATGTAGGTTTGTGCACCCGTGTCGTGCAATGCCGGGAGGTCAGAAGAGGGTGTCGGATTCCCCTGGAACTGGAGTTCTCCTGGAATTGGAGTTTCAGACGGTTCTCAGCCGCCATGTGGGTGCTGGGGATTGAACCCGGGTCCTCTGTAAGAGCGGTCAGCGCTCTCAACCGCTAGGCCATCTCTCCAGCCCCTATTTATTATTTTTATGAATGTACTTTCTGCATGCAGGTTTGTGCACTCGTGTTGTGCAATGCTGCACAGGTCAGAAGAGGGTGTCGGATTCCCCTGGAACTGGAGTTAAAGACAGTTCTCAGCCACCATGTGGGTGCTGAGGATTGAACCTGGGTCCTCTGCAAGAGCAGTTGGTGCTCTTAACCACTGAGCCATCTCTCCAGCCCCAATATAGTTGTTTTTACTTCAGTTAAATGTCATGAAGTAACTGTTATTGAAATTTATAGGTTTATATGACCTGATGATTCTGTGTATATAATTGTGGCATATTTAAGAACCTTTTCTTTGTCATACACATTGAGAGAAGGTGGATTTTATTTGAGGAAGGAAGATCTTTCATGGGTCTGCAGAGCAAGAGGGAAAAGTGTTCTGAGTTGGGAAAGCAGTGCAGGCATGGTAAGGGAGAAACAGTTCTTTGATCTGGAAAATTTTGTTCTGACATGGGAAGTTTCCAGAAGCCACTGTGAACTTTATCTTCTTGAGTTGGTACCAGAGATATGCAAATATATAGTTTTTTTCCGTGGCTGAAATGCCACTTGCTGTCCTAAGTGTATTTCAGATTGCACCCTGCATTTTAGAATTTAACCAGTGTTAAAAAGAAGTTTCCTTGGAGCTGGAGAGATAGCCTAGCGGTTAAGAGCGTCGACTGCTCTTGCAGAGGACCGGGGTTCGATCCCCAGCACCCACATGGCGGCTGAGAACCGTCTGTAACTCCAGTTCCAGGGGAATCCGACACCCTCTTCTGACCTCCGCGGTATTGCACAACACGGGTGCACAAACCTACATGCAGACAGTACATTCATACACATAAAAATAAATAAATAAATAATTTTTAAAAAGTTTCCTTAATATCAAAGGAAACTGCCTTTTTACTGTCTTTAAGTGTTCCCTTCACTACAGTGATTAATTCATTATGTGTTTATCCCATCCACACATATTCATCCCTTGTCAGTTGTGTGTCTTCTCTCAGGACCCAGTGGATTAACCTTTTCATATTCTGCCCATCTGGATTGTTTTTTTTCTCAACATATCCAACAGAAACAATCTACCCATAACCTATATGGCTATTACTTTTATTTCCACTACATTAAAATATACCCAAAGCTATTTTCTATTATATGTTTAATGCTATATATTTTCTTTCATCGCCTGTGTATTTGACTTATGCCTGAGATAATGGCAGACAGACTTGAAGTTGGATACAAAAGCAGGCTTCGAAGCATTTATTTTGCTAGTAAAATATGGCATCAGAAAGGATGTAGGACGAAGCCTTCCACACTGTGAGCCTAGGCCTTCTTTCCTTTGTATTGTTATTTCCCATCTCCTCTAAATCACTGCTGTTTAAAAATCCGCCCCCCCCACACACTTTGCTCCCTGTTTTTGCCCTCTTACCTCTTCTTCTCTTCTTCCCTTTTGCTGGTGTAAAGAGCTTCTGTAGGCAATTGATGATCTATCTGTCTTTCTGCTTCAAAGTCTTTAACACTGGTGCTGCCTGCTAAGAGAAATCGACTAGGTTCCTGTGATCCTTGTCAGTGTCTCTTTTTAATCAATTTTTTTCTTTAGTGGAGATGCTTCTCTTAACAAAAGAAAACTAACCTGAAATTTCCGTTATTTACCTGGTGCTGCTTGGCTTGTGTCTTCTTTCCTTCCTGCCCTGTTATTTTACCCTTTTATTATAAACATTTTTAATTCTTGGCTTTAGTTAATCTCATGTAGTAAAGAGTGAAGAGTTAATTCATTTTAATTCATAGATGCTTAGAGGTTCTAGCTATTTTGAATATATGCATAATTCAACTTATTAAAGTGTTACCTATTCAAATAAAGACAAGGAATACAAATAAAATGACTAAGATTTTTTTGTCAGTCTTGTTGACTCTCCATATAAAACCAAAGGAAAGAAATTCCAATATGCTTCAAAGGGAATCATGCTGTCAAAGAAAATACTGCAAAGATACCCAGGAAAACAAGAGAATTGATTGTTGCCTCTTCTCTAAAGATGCTTTTAAAAAATATATCAAGCTTTGTTACACTTAGATACCGAATTAAGAAAAAATGTCTTTAGGACATGACCGCGTTTGAGCAGCCAAGTTAACAAGAACATAATAAAAACTGATGAGAATATCTATAAAATGAGCTAGACTGCACTAGAATATTCTTTAGACATTACATAAAAGTGTTTATACATAGTGATATTTGAACTAGAACTACTGTGGGAAAATAGGAGTTAATTCAGATGTCCTTTACTTCACTGGTGAGATTAAATGGTGGCACTGTTTCTAAAGCAGGTTTCCTAAACAAGTAACTCTGTGGTATTATTTGTAAGTAGTTCTTATTTAATAAATGTGGGAAATTCTTGTTTTTGCAAATTCAACCTATTTCTTCATTTAATATATAACTTCTCAGTATCTTATCCTACTCTTAGCTATTGATTTCTAAATTAGGGACACAGGATGTACTTTTCACACTTATTGAACATTAGTCCTTTGTTTCCTCCACCTCTCTTTAAGAATCATCTCATGGGACTTAGTTCTTCAGGGGAAAGCACTGGGTAATTCCTGGGTGTTGGCCAGTAATTGCCTATTTATCAATGTCAGCACCTTTACTGGGCCAGGAGAGATGGCTCTGTCGTTAAGAAGAGCACTGGCTGCTCTTACATAGGACATAGGTTTAGTTCCAAGCACCCACATGGCAATTAACAATCATCCTTAATCCCTGTTCCAGGGGATCTACCCCCTCTTCTGGCCTTTGCAGGCAGCGCAAGATACAGATACACTTAATGCAGGCAAAATACTTACACACATAAAATAAAACTTTATTAAAAAATAAAAATGTGGTGACACACGCCTTTAATCTTAGCACTCAGGAGGCAGAGACAGGCGGATCTCTGTGAGTTCAAAGCCAGCCTGGTCTACATAGAGAGCTCCAGGCTAGTTGGGACTAAAGGGAGACCCTGTCTCAAAAAGATCAAATAAATAAATAAATAAACAAACAAACAAATGTATAAAAGCATCCTGTTTAGCGCATAGTTAAATCACTAACTTGGGAAAAATTCAAGGGCATTATAAACATCTTCTGAATATTTTTAATGATATAATTTTATCTTGCAAAACCAGAGACATAATAGTCAGAAAGGTTGGGTGATGGTTGTGGTACATGTTAAGATAGCTAGATGCAGGATGGATGTCTGTATCTTAACAGGAGAGTGAGGATAACTCAATTGATATATGTTGCTGATAAGGGAAATCGCAAAGTTGGCCAGACTAGGTTAATAAAGTGTAAACAACTGAGGAAGAAAAACAATAATAAATAAAATACTTTATTGTTTCACTAGTAGCTTTTGGTAGTAACCTTAAGCCAGTGGTATCTGGCTGTCTTTTCTTGAGAATCAGCAAGATTTGCTTGAATCGGGTACCCTAGTTGTTTAGCAGGGTGGAGTCAACTATACTCTCTGGGAAATCTGTATACTGGAGCAACGACCCTAGATCTCCCTCCCTTCCACCCTTTCTCTTTCCCTCCTTCCCTCCTTCCCTCCTTCCCTCCCTCCCTCCCAATTCTGCCCCAGGGATTGTGTTAGATACTTAGGATACAGGGTTGGAGGTATAGTTTAGTGGTAGAGCACTTGTGTAACACATGCATAGTCCTGGGCTAATTCTTCAGAAAAGGGTAGTGGAGGTGGAGAGAGCAGGATGTGACAACTCATTTAGAAATGGTGGCGCACGCCTTTAATCCTAGCACTTGGGTGGCAGAGGCAGGCGGATCTTTGTGAGTTCAAGGCCAGCCTGGTCTACAGAGCGAATTCTAGGACAGCTGGGGCTACAGGGAAACCCTGTCTGGAAAAGACCAAAAAGTGCGATTTTATTTACTTTCTTTTTTGTTTTTTTTTTTTTTTTGGTGCTTTTCCAGACATGGTTATCCCCCTGTAGCCCCAGCTGTCTAGAATTCGCTCTGTGGACCAGGCTGGCCTTAAATCACAAGATCCGCCTGCCTCTGCCTCCCAAGTGCGTAGGATAAAGGCGGGCGCCCCATTCTACAAATGAGTGTCACATCCTGCTCCGTCCACCTCCACACAATTTTCTGAAGATTAGCCCAGGACTATGCATGTGTTTTAACACAAGTGCTCTACCACTAAATGAAACCTTCCAACCTGATCACTAGACTTAAACAACCTGAAAACAGAAAAAAAAAAAAAAAAAAAAAGGAGGGAGGGGTGAAGGAGGGAAGGAGGGAAGAGAAAGAGTGGAGGAGGGAGGTAGATCCTAGGGTCGTTCCCAGTATACCCAGATTTCCCAGAGAGTATAGTTGACTCCACCCTGCTAAACAACTAGGGTACCCGATTCAAGCAAATCTTGCTGATTCTCAAGAAAAGACAGCCAGATACCACTGGCTTAAGGTTACTACCAAAAGCCTACTAGTGAAACATAAAGTATTTTATTTTATATATTGTTTTCTTCCTAGTTGTTTACACTTTATTAACCTAGTCTGGCCAACTTTGCGATTTCCCTTATCAGCAACATATATCAATTGAGTTATCCTCACTCTCCTGTTAAGATACAGACATCCATCCTGCATCTAGCTATCTTAACATGTACCACAACCATCACCCAACCTTTCTGACTATTATGTCTCGGTTTTTGCAAAGAATAAAATATTCTATAAAATATTAAAAAGCTGTTTAAATCCTATGAATTTTTTCCAAGTTAGTGATGTTAACTATGCGTAAACAGGATTTTTCTCTCTCATTTCTTAAATTTGTTTGTTTTGTTACTTTATTTATTATTTGATCTTTTTGAGGACAGGTCTCTTCCCTTTAGTCCCACTAAGCCTGGAGCTTCTCTAGTTAGACTCACTGGCTTTGAAACTCACAGAGATCCGCCTGTCCTCTCCTCCGAGTGTAAGATAACAGGCGTGGTGTCACCACATTTTTATTTTTTAATAAAGTTATTTATGTGTGGAAGTATTTTGCCAGGCATTAGTGTATCTGTATCTTGCGCTGCCTGCAAAGGCCAGAAGAGGGGGTAGATCCCTTGGAACTGGATTGAGAATGAGTAGAATTGTTATTGGCCATGTGGTGCTTGGACAACCTAAACCTATGTCCTATGTAAGAGCAAGCAGTGGCTCTTCTTAACGACAGAGCCATCTCTCCTGGCCCAGTAAAGGTGCTGACATTGATAAATAGGCAATTACTGGCCAACACCCAGGAATTACCCAGTGCTTTCCCCTGAAGAACTAAGTCCCCAGGAGATGGATTCTTAAAGAAGGTGGAGGAAACAAAGGACTAATGTTCAATAAGTGTTGAAAAGTACATCCTGTGTTCCCTAATTTAGAAATCAATAGCAAGAGTAGGAAAGATTACTGAGAAGTTATATTTAAAATAAAAATAGGTTGGAATTTGCAAAAACAAGAATTTCCCACCATTTATTACATTAAGAACTACTTACAAATAATACCACAGAGTACTTGTTTAGGAAACCTGCTTTAGAAACAGTGCCACCATTTAATCTCACCAGTGAAGTAAAGGACATCTGAATTAACTCCTATTTTCCCACAGTAGTTCTAGTTCAAATATCACTATGTATAAACACTTTTATGTAATGTCTAAAGAATATTCTAGTGCGTCTTAGCTCATTTTATAGACTTCTCTCATCAGTTTTTATTTATGTTCTTGTACTTGGCTGCTCAAACGCGGTCATGTCCTAAAGACCATTTTTCTTAATTCGGTATCTAAGTGTAACAAAGCTGATTATTTTTTAAAAGCATCTTGTAGAGAAGAGGCAATCCAATCAATTCTTCTGTTTTCCTTGGGTATCTGTTGCAGTATTGTTCTTTTAGACCAGCATGATTCCCTTTTGAAGCATATTGGAATTTCTTTCCTTTGGTTTTATATGGAGAGTCAACAAGACTGACAAAAAAATCTTAGTCATTTTATTTGTATTCCTTGTCTTTATTTGAATAGGTAACACTTTAATAAGTTGAATTATGCATATATTCAAAATAGCTAGAACCTCTAAGCATCTATGAATTAAAATGAATTAACTCTTCACTCTTTACTACATGAGATTAACTAAACCAGAATTAAAAATGTTTATAAATAAAAGGGTAAAATAACGGGCAAGAGAAGGAAAGAAACACAAGCCAGCAGCACCAGGTAATAACGAAATTTGCAGGTTAGTTTCTTTGTTAAGAGAAGCCATCTCCACTAAGAAAAAAAATGATTAAAAAAGCACACTGCCAAGGAGCACAGGAACCCTAAGTCGATTTCTCTTAGTCAAGGCAGCACAGTGTTAAAAGACTTTGAACAGAAAGACAGTAGATCTCAAATTGCCTTACAGAAGCTCTTACACCATGCAACCAAGGGAAGAAGAGAAGAAGAGTAAGAGGGACAAAAACAGGAGCAAAGTGTGGGGGGGGGGCGGATTTTAAACAGCAGGATTTCGGGAGCATGGGAAATAAGCATCACCAAAGGAAAGAAGGCCTAGGCTCACAGTGTGGAAGGCTTCGTCCTACATCCTTTCTGATGCCATATTTTACTAGCAAAATAAATGCTTCGAAGCCTGCTTTTGTATCCAACTTCAAGTCTGTCTGCCATTATCTCAGGCATAAGTCAAATACACAGGCGATGAAAGAAAATATATAGCATTAAACATATAATAGAAAATAGCTTTGGGTATATTTTAATGTAGTGGAAATAAAAGTAATAGCCATATAGGTTATGGGTAGATTGTTTCTGTTGGATATGTTGAGAAAAAAAACAATCCAGATGGGCAGAATATGAAAAGGTTAATCCACTGGGTCCTGAGAGAAGACACACAACTGACAAGGGATGAATATGTGTGGATTGGATAAACACATAATGAATTTAATCACTGTAAGTGAAGGGAACACTTAAGACAGTAAAAAGGCAGTTTCCTTTGATCTAAGAGGAAACATTTTTAAACAATTATTTATTTATTTATGTTTATGTGTAGAATGTACTGTCTGCATGAGGTTTGTTCCACCCGTGTTGTGCATACCGCGGAGGTCAGAAGAGGGTGTCGGATCCCCTGGAAGAAGTTCTGGAATTAACAGACGGTTCTCAGCCGCCCATGTGGGTGCTGGGAGTCGAACCCCGGTCCTCTGCAAGAGCAGTCGACGCTCTTAACCGCTAGCTATTCTCCCAGCTGCCAAGGAAACTTTTTTTAACACAGGTTAAATTCTAAAATGCAGGGTGCAATCTGAAATACACTTAGGACAGCAAGTGGCATTTCAGCCACGGAAAAAAACTATATATTTGCATATCTCTGGTACCAACTCAAGAAGATAAAGTTCACAGTGGCTTCTGGAAACTTCCCATGTCAGAACAAAATTTTCCAGAGCAAAGAACTGTTTCTCCCTACCATGCCTGCACTGCTTTACCCACTCAAACACTTTTCCCTCTTCTCTGCAGACCCATGAAAGATCTTCCTTCCTCAAATAAAATCCACCTTCTCTCAATGTGTATGACAAAGAAAAGGTTCTTAAATATGCCACAATTATATACACAGAATCATCAGGTATATAAAACCTATAAATTTCAATAAACAGTTACTTCATGACATTTAACGAAGAAAAACCTATATTGGGGCTGGAGAGATGCTCAGTGGTTAATGAGCAACCAAAACTGCTCGTGCAGAGGGCCCGGGTTCAATTCCAGCACCCACATGGTTGAGAAGACTGTCCTTTAACTCCAGTTCCTTCCAGGGGACTACCGACACCCCTTGACCTGCAGCATTCACAACACGAGTGCAACAAACCTGCATGCAGAAGTACATGTCATAAAAATAATAAATGGGGCTGGAGAGATGGCCTACGGTTGGAGAGCGCTGACCGCTCTTACAGAGGACCGGGGTTACAATCCCCAGCACCACATGGCGGCTGAGAACCGTCTGAAACTCCAATTCCAGAAACTCACAGTTCCGGGGAATCACGACACCCTCTTCGGACCTCCCGCATTGCAACGACACGGGTGCACAACCCTACATGCAGACAGTACAACTCATACACATTACAAAATAAATTAATTAAATTAAAAATTATTATTAAAAAAAACTACAATATAATAAATAATTTTAAAAAATTAAAAAAACAATATTTAAAGAATTTGTAACATTTTAGAAATTATAGTATCTCAAAGATAGCAGAATTCATTCTTATTAAGGATGAGAAAACGAATTACTTGTCATAAAACTTACCAAGCTAGCTGACATAAATACTTATGACATAAGTGCCGTGAAAATTTATAATGCCAATGAAGACATGGAAACTGGGAAGTAGGGTACAGGTCACACAGCTTGGTAGAGGATAAGAAGGAGGCGAGAAAGAGAGTATTAACAGAATTCTGTTGACATTTCTCTAGCCAGACTAAAATTTAATTAAAATAATAAATAAAAAAAAAAAAAAAAAAAAAAAAAAAAAATAAAAAGTATTATAAAATATATTTTAAATATTGTAAATAAATGTTAAAAAGAAATGTGGGTTTACTCTGTTATTAGCAAGTAAAGATTTAGGGTTATCACTAAAATTGTACCCATGTTTCCCTATGTTCTTTCTAACTTCCAAATTAATTTATACTCTTCTTTTTTTCTATTAGACTAATTTTAAACTCCTCTAATTTGTAATGGGCAATAATTTGACAAAGGGAAATGAAAGTTATTTTCTCCATTTGTGTAAAATGCTTTTAAAGCAGCTGATTGAGAAAGATTATTTTTAAGTTCCACCGCGAAAAAAAGTAAAGGAAAATGAAAAGAAAAGCAGGTGGGGGAAAAATGATTTTTAAAACTCACTGGTGATTTTAACATTGGCTTTTCAATCACAACCCCCCACCATCCCTATCGTCAAACTAAAAAACATTGAAAACCCACCTGGGATTGGGATAAGATTGAGCAGCAATCAAGCGACTTGCTGCTCTTGCCGAGAAACTGGGTTTGGCTCCCAGCAATGACATAAAAACCAACTTAACTCCACTTTCCGGGATCTGCCTGACACCCACTCTCTGTGGACCCCCTGATGCCACCCAGGCACCCCATACACAACCCCTCCTGTTCCTACAATCACCTCCATCTTAAAAAACGAAATGTGTGGCCCGGGCGTGGTGGGCGCCGCCCTTTAATCTCGCACTTGGGCGGCCGCGGCGGGGCTCCTTTGTGATTCACGGCCAGTTCTGGCTACGCGTGGTTCCCGGACCGCCGGGCTACCGGGAGGACCCTGTCTCGCCCCCAGCCCCCCCTACCTCCCTCCCATACATCCCTCCCTCCCTCCCTACCTCCCCTCCCCGTTGCTTTTCCGCCTCCCTCCTCTCTTGCCTTCCATCCTTTTTCCGGTCTGTTTTCTTTCTTTTCTTTCTTTTTTCTTTTTTGAGAGAAGTTTTCACTATGTAGTCCTGGATGGGCTATAACTCACTATGAAGACTAGGTTTGCCTTGATTTCACAGGGTTCTGCCTGCTTCTGCTTCCTGCGTGCTGGCTTCCCGGTGTTCCCCCTCCCTCGCTCTTTCTTTCCCTTTCTGTGTCTGTCTCGTGTCGCTCGGTGTGTGTGTCTGGCGGCCCCCAGCGGGTGTGCTTCCCATGGAACTCGCTTCCCCGCGTGTCGTTTGCCTCCTCGGCTTCGTGCCCTCCGGTTTCTCTGCCCGCCCGTCCGTGCTCTTTCCACGCGTCTCTCTCCGCCGCGTCTCCTGTTCTTGCCCGTCTCCGTCTCTAGTTTTCTCTCCTCTGCATTCCTTTTAGCCCGTGCCGCGACCCCCCTTTCGTCTCTTTCTGTCTTTTTTCCCGCCCCTTTTTGCGCCGTTGGATTGTGCTATCCCCTGCCCCCCGGTTTCGCCGGGCTGCGTCGCCGGCTGCGTTTCCGCTCGCTGGGGTCCCCCGCCGCCTGTCTCCCCCCCCCCCCCTGCGCCCCGGCNTCAGGAGGCAGAGATAGGTGGATCTCTCTGTGTGTTCAAGGCCAGCCTAGTCTAAATAGTGAGCTCCAGGACAGTTGGAGCTACAGGGAGACCCCGTCTCAAGAAAGCCACAAAAAGAAAGAGAGAGAGAGAGAGAGAGAGAGAGAGAGAGAGAGAGAGAGAAAGAAAGAAAGAAAGAAAGAAAGAAAGAAATCAAATTGGTTATTCATGGGTCTTGTCCATTTTGTGGTCCAGAACAGGAGGGAAAATGGCTGTGACAAAATCTGCCAAATTGGAATGCCAAAAGAAAATAATTACGAGATAATTATTAAGCTGAGCATTGTAATAACAGAGCATTTGTTAGGTAGACACCTGGGAAAGTGATTCTGAGAGAAAACATTTTGAGTAGAACCAGACCTCTTTCGGCCATTTCAAGTAGTTGAATATGGCTGAAGGTTAAGAGAGAGAGGGCAGTAAAAGTGAGTCAGTTGAAGAGGTGGGTGTCTGGCCCTTTACTTCCTTATAATTTGGCCTATAATTTATCCACCTTGGGAGACTGGAGGATTTGAGCAAGATACTAATCAGAACATATTTTTATTGTAGTTATTTCCTGTGATGTATATTGGGTATGGGTGGGAGACAAGAGGAGGGGGAATTCTAGAGGGCCTAAAACAGTAACAGCGGAGAAAAGTAGGATAAGAGAGATAGAAAGATTATATTCAAGATTTGGTGTGTGTGTGTGTACTATTGATCTCAGAGCGAGAGAAGGGGTGAAAGTGTACAAATGGCTTTATTCTAACTTAGGTGACCGAGTCACAGTTGGAGAAGGAGTAGCAGATTTAGGGTAGGGGAACTGGTCATTGAATTATGTTCTAGAAATGTGAGCATGAAAGCCCTGCGACCATGCAGGTGGCTCTTAGAAGATAAGGTGGGTTTCAGTTATGTATTGGTGGCAGTAATCAGATTTAGATGGTTGTGAAGCTGAGTTTGATAATATCACAATAGCATGAACTGTAAAGTGAGGGTACAACATAAAACAAAAAACCACCCACCCCAAACCAAAAACAATCTAGACATGGACATGAGAAAATACAAGTAAGAAGGACTAATGATAAAAAATATGTAAATATGGGGCTGGAGAGATAGCCTAGGGGTTAAGAGCACCGACTGTTCTTGCAGAGGACCCGGGTTTGATCCCCAGCACCCACATGGCAGCTAAGAACCGTCTTTAACTCCAGTTCCAGGGGAATCCGACACTCTTCTGACCTCCGCAGCATTGCACAACACGGGTGCACCAACCTACATGCAGACAATACATTCATACACATATGAAAATAAATTAAAAAATATTAAAAAATATGTAAATATGCAAATGTTTGAACATGGAAAGCTTATCTTCATTTATGTGTGTTAATGAAAAAATACTTAGTGTATAAATAAATGCATGAAACAATGAATTGTGAAAATATATGAACTAATGACAAATGGAACTAAAAAGTAAAAACTAAAAACCAACTTAAAATCACTTAAGCTTAAGTTATAAAGGGATACTTCTTACTAATGTGTGTATTGAATCATGTTAAAATAAATATTAACATATACATATATACTACAGGAAACATAAAACTGCGTCTATTAATTTGTATCATTGAGGCATAGCACAATGTGGAGTCTGGAAGCATCTAAGTAAAAGCGTGTTACAGAGGACTCACTGGGCTTTGTGCTATTTATGTTGGGTGATTTGGGGAGAGGGTCAAAGAAGCAGGGGTGAATTCAGCTTTGGATACATCAGAAAGCAGGAATAATTCTGTGGGAATCTTTACAGTTCTAATCCAGAAAGCAAGAACAGGGCCAGCCCACATCAGATTGGTAAGAAAGCAGCCATATTAGCTAGAAAAGAGAATGATTAGTTTTTGTTTTAAACAGTGTTCTTGGTTTTGTTTCTGTTCAGATAAGGTTACAGAGTGGTCTTGTCTGATGTGAGTGTTCTCTGAAATAGTTTCTGATAAGAGAGAACTCTGGGACCTAACTGACAGTGGCAGGTCAGCTCCCTGCTGGGAAGGGTTCCTGTTGTCTTTCTCAGTATGTGACAGTGATAAGTAAAGAAGAAAGTTGAGCAATAGCTTGATGCAGAGGAGACATGTTCAGTGCTAGCAAGATGTACTCTAGGAAGTCTGTGTGTAGTTGGGATTCAAAAACAATAGTTAAGGGAGGGTGTCTGTTGGGGCATGGTAGTAATTGATAAACTTGGAATGTAGTTGAGGTAGATTCCTGAACCAGTTTGTGGTGTGATGAAATTAGTGTTTATGGACAAAAGTTCCTCTTAAGATGACTAAATATCTAAAAATGCCTGTAATGGACCTTGCGTATAAGTACTTCAAATAGCTCTCCTTTTCTTTAACATGTTCTGTCCATCTACTTTTTAATATTATCTTATTTTTTTGATGCTGCAGATCTCATGCATGGTATTTAGTTTAGTTTAGTTTTGTTTTGTTTTCATTTTTGAGACAGGTTCTCCCTGTAGCCCTAGCTGTCCTGGAACTCACTTTGTAGACCAGGCTGGCCTTGAATTCATAGAGATCCTATGATCTGCCTCTGCCTCCTGAGTGCTGAGATTAAAAGCTTGGGCCACCATGCCCAGCATGCATGCTATATTTTTATACAGTTGTAACTATAATTTTATATTCTGATAAGAGATAAAAATAAACTGTATCTGTCTAATCATACTTTCTCAGTTGAGTAGTGGATTAGAAAAGTATGAACACAAATATTTAACACCCAACAATGCTACTTCTCCAAGATAACCTGAAAGTTATGATGCACACCTGAGAGCTAAAATAATAAAGTATTTTTCAGGCCAAAAATATTTGATGCTTGGTTATAATAGTAAAGAATAATTAATTAGCCAGGCGTGGTAGCGCATGCCTTTAATCCTAGCACTTGGGAGGCAGAGGCAGGCAGATCTTTGTGAGTTCAAGGCCAGCCTGGTCTACATAGCAAGTTCCAGGACAGCTGGAGTTACAGAGAGACCCTGTCTCAAAAAGACACCCCCAAAAGACACCCCCCAAAAAAGAATACTTAATTTTTTAAAGGTAGAATTTCTAGTGAAAAGAAGTTCACATCCTGAAATCAAAATTCATAATCTACATGTGGCTGGGTTCTTTTCCCATAAAAATTAATCTGGGCACATTAGTGAAGGCTGATACTTCTAGACTTATGTCTAGTGGCTCCATTAGTGATAGTGGAACAATAGCCTTTCTTCCTTAATTTAATCCCTGTTGCTTGATGGGATTGTCTTCCTTTTGATGAGTCTAAAAACACTGTTTTATTCCAGTAATGGAATTGAGGAAAGAAGTGCTCGTTAGAGAAGCTTGATTGTTGAAAGATTGATCTAAACCTTTTTTATGCAATAAAATTAATTTTTGTCCCTTCCATATATATATATATATATATATAATAATATATATATATAGATAGATAGATAGATAGATAGATATAGGTCTTTTTGAGACAAGGTCTCCCTGTAGCCCCACTGACCTGGAACTTGTTATACAAACTGTGCTGGCCTCAATCTCACAGAGATCGACCTGCCTCTACTCAGTATAGATTTTATTAATTGTTATAGTATTGACTAATTCTTTTTTGATATTTTATTTTTTATTTTATGTATATGAGTATATTGATTGGATGTATGTAAGGGTACCCATGTCATGCAGTGCTTATGGAGGTCAGAAGAGGGCATCTAATTCCCCTGGAACTGGAGTTAAGGATGATTGTTAGCCACCATGTGGGTTCTGGGAATCCAACCCAGGTCTTCTGCAAGAGCAGCCAGTGCTCTTAACTACTGAGCCAACTCTCCAGCCCCTAGACAGTAATACTTAAATTATTTGTTTTTTTTTTTAACTTTTATTTTATTTTTTATTTTATTTATTTATGTGTATGAATGTATTGTCTGTGTATAGGTTTGTGCACCCGTGTCGTGCAATGCCGCAGAGGTCAGAAGAAGTCGTCGGATTCCCCTGGAACTGGAGTTCTCCTGGAATTGGAGTTACAGATGGTTCTCAGCCGCCATGTGGGTGCTGGGGATCGAACCTTGTCCTCTGCAAGAGCAGTCGGTGCTCTTAACCGCTAGGCTATCTCTCCAGCCCTTAAATTATTTGTTTTTTTTAAAAATATTTTATCTATTATTTTATTCTGCATATATGAACATACTACCTGAATGTGTGTTAGTGCACCTGTGTTGTGCAAAGCTCATGGGTCAGAAGAAAGCGTTGGATCCCCGGGAACTTGGGTTAAGGACGATTGTTAGCCTCCATGTGGTTGCTGGGAATTGAACCCTGGTCCTCTGTAAGAGCAGTCAGTGCTCTTAACTGTTGAGCCATCTCTCCAGCCCCCGGGGGTGGATATATGTATATAATTTGTATTTTTGTGACAGGGTACCCCGTGGCTCCAGCTGGCCTGGAACTTATTATGTATATCAGGCTGGCCTTGGACTCACAGAGATCTTTCTGCCTCTGCCTCCTGAGTACTGGCATCAAAGGTATGTGCTACCACACCTGGGCTAGATAAATTTTTGTCTTTTTAAGACAGGATCTCCCTATAGTCCCAGCTGGTCTGGAACTCACTATAGACCAGGCTGACCTTGAACTCACAGAGATCCGCCTGCCTCTGCCTCCTGAGTGCTGGGATTAAAGGTATGTGCCACCAGGCTGGGCTGACAATAATTCTTGAATTATTTGTTTTTAAATTTTGTTGACCTTGCCGGGCGTGGTGGCGCACGCCTTTAATCCTAGCACTTGGGAGGCAGAGGCAGGCGGATCTTTGTGAGTTCAAGGCCAGCCTGGTCTACATAGTGAGTTCCAGGACAGCGGGGGCTACAGGGAGACCCTGTCTCGAAAAGACCGAAAAAAAAAAACAAAAAACAAATTTTGTTGACCTTTACCAGTTACAAAGTAACATTGTTTTGCTCTGAAGACTTGTCTACTGTGTCATTTTACAACATATGTAAAAAATTAATTTCTTCTTGTGTATTCATTTCCTCTTAGAAGTCAGTAAATTTATCATTCACTGATATTGACACTTTTAGTCAATTTTGTATTTAGATGACCATTTATAGAAGTAGTGATGGCTATTCACTTAATTAATAAAGTGTTTTAATAAAGTGTTTTATTCCAAATATATTTTAATATTGTAGAGTGTTTACTTATACCTTGGGGGTCATATATTTATGTAGAATGTATGTTATATATAATGTAAATGTGAATGTATCTGTATAATTGAGTATACCCAATACAATATTGTGCATGATCATGGATCTTTATCATTGTGATTGTATTTTTGTTATAAGAGTTAACTGTAGAAACTTGCTAGGATATTGGGAAGTCAAATGTAAAATGAGAAAATTATAATATATATAAACAAATATGTTAGCATTTTTTTTTAGTAAAATCTTATTTATTTATTTATTTATTTATTTATTTATTTATTTATTTATTTATTTTTTGAGACAGGGTCTCCCTGTAGCCCCAGCTGTCTTGGAGCTCACTATGTAGACCAGGCTGGCCTTGAACTCTCAGAGATCCTCCTGCCTCTGCCTCTGCCTCCCAAGTGCTGGGATTACAGGTGTGCACCACCACACCCGGCAGTAAAAATAATTCTTACAAATTAAAGAGAAGCTCACAACTACCTGTAACTCCAGCTCCATGAGATCTGATGCTCTCTTCTGGACTTCACACATGCACATACGTACGCAGGGCTACACATAATGAAACTTAACAATAAAATAAATCTTATAAAAATTAAGCAGACCAAACAAGCATATATATATATATAAAATGAACAAAAGAAAAGAACATGGGAATTCACAAAATATAAATATAGAAATTATGGAAATATAATTAAAGACAGTATTTGATGAGTGAAAGTATAACATAGTTGTGTTTCAATGGTAATATCTGCTGTTGACAAGATTCAGAAAAGTAGACCATCTTATATACCTGGTAGACGTACATACTGACACATTGCTTGAGTATGTTGTCAAGGTATGTAAATAAGGATGAATGTGCACAAAAATACTTATAGTACTTTTTATAATAGCAAAGGCTTTAGAAACAACTAAACACTCATTTTTTTAATTTATTTTTTTATTTTTAAGGGATTCTACAATATAATGACACAGTTGTTTGCAGGTAACATTGATGTTACTCAGTATGTCATACAATTAGGTAATTGGTGCATTTTGCAAGTATCTATGTCCAAATTTTGAACAACCCAAGGTTCCCATAGTCCAGTTGGAGAAGCTTGTATGCACAGGCATGTTGATATTTAGGAGTCCAGCATATTTCCAGTAGTTCTCACGATTCACCCCTAATCCTCTCTGCAGCCCTTAAAATCTACCACGCCTCCTCTTCCGCAGTTTGTTCCCTGGGCTTTGGGAAAGGGGCACAAGCTAACACTCCATTTTAACATAATTCAGTGAAGACTGATTTAAGTATATGAAATTCCTAAAATGTCAGCTTTTTTCTTTTTTTTTTTTTTTTTTTTTTTTTTTTGTCTTTTCGAGACAGGGTCCCTGTAGCCCCAGCGTCCTGGAAACTCACTCTGTAGACCAGGCTTGCTTGACTCACCAAGATCCACCTGCCTCTGCCTCCCAAGTGCTAGGATTAAAGGCGCTCACCACCACGCCTAGCTAGTTTTCTTTTTTTTTTTTTAATTTGGAAAATAAATTCAGTGGCGCACTTAATTTAGCTGTTGAATTCTAAAATGTAGTTTTTTTTTCATTTTATTTTTTTTTTAAGGGATTCACAATATAAGAGCACATTTGTTCAGATCACATTAACGTTGCTCAGTTTTGCCATACAATTAGTAATGGCATAGCATCCAGAGGTGAGGGATACCCTTCTCGTTTGTTTTTCTGGGACTGTGTTACTTCACTCAGCATGATATCTTCTAACTCCAGCATTTACCTGCAAGTTCAATGTCATCTTTCTTTGCCACTACATCGAACTCCACTTCTAGGGATGTATCACCTTTCTTCTCCAAATCATCAGTTGAGGGCACTGGGTTGGTTCCAGCTCTGGCTATTGTGAAGAGAGCTGCAATAACATGGCTGTGCATTTATCTCTGCAGTAAGATGATCTTGTGGATATATACCCAGGAGTGGTATGACTGGGTCAGGTGGCAAGCTCATTCACGAGTCTTCCAAGGGTTTTCCACAGTCACTTTCCATAGTGGCTGTACAAGTTTACATTCCCCACCAGCAGTGGATGAGTGTTCCCCTTTCCCCACAACTCTCCACATTGGTAGCATGTTTTCTTGTCCTAGCCAGAGTGTTATTAGAGTGAGATGATATCTTAAAGTGGTTTTGATTTGCATTTCCTTAAGATTAATGATGTTGAACACTTCTTAAGATGTTTCTAGCCATCTCTATTCCTCACTTGTGAAGTCTCTGTTCAGCTCTTTGCTCCATCTATTGAGTGGGTATTGTTTTCTTCTTTGTTTTTTGAGTAGTTTATATCTGGAAATCAATCCTTCGTCAGATGTTTCTGTGGTGAAGGTTTCCTCCCACTCTGTGGTTTTCTTTTCACTTCCTTGATTCTTTTGATGTACGAAGCTGTTTGAGTTTGATGAGGTCCCTTTGTCAAATGTGGACCTTAATTCTTGTGCAGCTGCTGTCTGATTTAGGAAGTCTTTTCCTACGCCTATGTCTTGTAGTCTGCTGCCAACTTTTTCTTCTATCACCTTCAGAGTTTGGGGTTTCACGTTGAGGTCTTTGATCCATCTGGAGTTGACTTTTGTACAGGGTGAGAGGTAGGGGTTTAATTTCATTCTTCTACAAGTGGTGATCCAGTTTTGCCAACACCACTTGCTGAAGATGCTGTCTTTCCTCCATTGTGTCTTCTTGGCCCCCTTGTCAAATATGAGGTGGCTGAAATTAAATGTGCTTAAGTTTGGATCTTCAGTTTTGTTCCATTTTAGGTCTGTTTTTGTGCCAGTACCAAGCTGTTTTTATGACTATAGCCCTGTAGTATAGTTTGAAGTCTGATAAAGAGATCCCCCCTGTATTGCTCTTTTCACTCAGGGTTGCTTTGGCTATTCAGGGTCTTTTGTTTTTCCAAATGAAATTAAGGACTTTTTTTTTTCCAAGCCTGTGAAGAAACTCTTGGGGATTTTAATTGGGATTGCATTAAATCTGTACAATAGTTTGGGCAGAATGGACATTTTTAATATATTAATTTTCCCAATCCATGAGCATGGCAGATTTTCCATCTTCTGATGTCTTCTTCAGTTTCCTTCAGGAGTTTAAAAAATTTTTTTGTAGAGATATTTGGTGTCTTTGATTAGGTTTGTTCCTAGGTATTTTATTGTTTTTGAGGCTACTGTGAGTGGGAAGGTCTCCTTGAATTCCTCCTTCAGTTGCTTGTTGTTGGTGTAAAGAAAGGCTACTGATTTTTCTAGATTAATTTTCTATCCTGCCACTTTACTGAAGCTCTTAATCATTTCTATGAGTTTTCCAGTGGAATTTTTAGCATCCCTTAAGTAAACAATCATGTCATCAGCAAAACAGGATAGCTTGACTTCCTCTTTTCCAATTAGAGCTCCTTTAATTTCCTTTTCTTGCCTTATTGCCCTAGCAAGTATTTCAAGCACTATATTGAAGAGGAGTGGTGACGGGGCAGCCTTGCCGAGTTCCTACCTTTAAGGGGAATGCTTCTGTCTCTTCTCCATTTAGGATGATGTTGGCTGTGGGTTTCCTGTATATGGCTTTGATTACATTGAGGAATGATCCCTCCAATCCAATTCTCTCTAGGACTGTAAGCATGAAGGGATGCTGGATTTTGTCAAAGGCTTTTTCTGCATCAATTGAGATGATCCATTTATATGTTTTATGATATTTATTGATTTTCATATGTTGAACCATCCCTGCATCTCTGGTGTGAATCTGACTTGGTCATGATGGATGATATTCTTAATGTGGGTCTGTATGTGGTTTACAAGTATTTTATTGAGAATTTTTGCATCTCTATTCATTAATGAGATGGGTCTGTAGTTCTCCTTTTTGGTTGTATCTTTGCCTGGGTTTGGTATTAGAGTGATGCTGGCTTCGTAGAAGGAATTTGGGAGAATTCCCTCTGTATCCTTCTGAACAATTTGAGTAATAGAGGTTGTATGTCGTTTTGAAATGTTTTATAGAATTCTGCCATGAAACCATGTAGGCCTGGGCTTTTTTAGTTGGGAGGTTTATTACATCTTCAATTTCTTCACATATTATGGGTCTGTTTAAGCTGTCGATCTCTTCTTGGTTAAGCTTTGATGATTCCCAGGATTTCAGATATTCATCCATTTCTCCTAGGTTTGCAAACTTAGTAGACTATTGGTTTTTGAAGTATTTCCATATGATTGTCTGGATATTTTGTCTGTTGTGATATTTCTCCTTTCATCCTGGATTCTATTGATTTGGAGTTGTTAACTGGGCTAGAGGTCTGTCTCTCTTGTTTATTCTCTCAAAGAACCAACTTTTGAATTTATTGATTTTTTTTTTGGTATTTTCTTTGTTTCTATTTCGTTGATTTCTGCTCTGATTTTTGTTATTTCTTTCTGTCTGTTGTGTTTAAAATACATTTTTTGTGGTTTCTCAAGTGTTTTTAGCTGTAGTATTAGATTGTTCACTTGTGCTCTTTCTGTTTTTGTAATGTAGGCACTTACCTCTGATGACTGCTTTTAAATTATCCCATGGGTTTTGTTGTGTTGTATTATCATTGTCATTCAGTTCCAGGAATGCTTTTATTATTTTCTTTATTTCTTCCTTGATCCATTCATTATTCAGGAGTGTGTTGTTTAGTGTCCATGTGTTCTTATAGATAGTAGGGCTTATCCTGGTGTTAATAGTGAGCTTTATTGTGTTGTGGTCTGATAGAATACATGAAATCATTTTTTTTGTATTTGTGGAGGTTTTTTCCTTGTCCCAGTATGTGGTTGATTTTGGAGAATGGTTCTGTGGGGTGCTGAGTAGAAAGTGTATTCTCTGGCATTAGGGTTGAATATTCCGTAGATGTCTGTGAGGTCCGTTTGGTGTATCATATCATTCAATTCAGATGTCTCTCTGTTTATTCTTTGTCTGATTGACCTGTCTAAAGGACTCATTGGGGTATTGAAGTCCCCTACTATGAGTGTACTGGGGTTAATCTGTGCCTTGTAGTCCTGGAGAATTGTCTTTATAAAGTTTGGTGCACCAAACTTTATAAAGAGTTTGGTGCATATATATTCATGATTGTGAGATCTTCATGGTTAATTGTTATTTTGATAAAAATGTAATGGCCTTCTTTGTCTCTTCTGGTTTCTTTTACTTTGAAATCTATTTTGTCTGATATTAAAATAACAACACCTGCTTTCTTTTTTTTAATTTTATTTATTTTATTTTTTATGTATATGAATGTATTGTCTGCATGTAGGTCTGTGCACCCATGTCATGCAATGCCGTGGAAGTCGGAAGAGGGTGTTGGATTCCCCTGGAACTGAAGTTCTCCTGGAATTGGAGTTACAGACGGTTCTCAGCCGCCATGTGGGTGCTGGGGATCGAACCCAGGTCCTCTTCAAGAGCAGTCAGCACTCTTAACTGCTAGGCTATCTCTCCAGTCCCAACACCTGCTTTCTTTTTGGTACCATTTGCTTGAAATATTTTTTCCCATCCTTTCACTTTAAATTGGTGCCTATCCTTGAGGGTAAGATGCTTTTCTTGTAGACAACATATCGATGGGTTCTGTTTCCTAATCCAGTCTCCCAGTCTATGTCCTTTGATTGGGGAACTTAGTCCATTAATATTTAAGGTTATAACTGAAAGATGTGTGTTGCTTCCTTTCACCTTATTATCCATTTGCACTTTTGGTCTTGGTTTCTACTTCTGTAGTTATGCTTTTATTAATTTCTCTTTCTAGGTGCTTGGGAAATAGTTGTTCCTTTCTTCTGTCCTTTGAATTGCTTCAAGTATTCTCTGAATGGTTAGTTTCTAGACATGTATTCTATCATCTTGTTTATGTCATGGAGGATTTTTCTCTTTCCTTCAACTATAATCGACATTTTTGCCAGGTATAGTAACCTGGGTTGGCATCTATAGTCCTTTAACCCTGGGAATGCTTTGTTCCACATTCTTCTTGCTTTCATAGTTTGCACTGAGAAGTCAGTTGTAATTCTGATGGGTTCCCCTTATATGTAACTTGTTGTTTTTCTCTTGTGGCTTTCACAATTTTGTCTTTGTTTTGGGCATTTAGGATTTTAACTATGATATGGCGTGGGGAGTCTCTTTTTTTATCTTGTCTGTTTGGAGTTCTATGTGCTTCTTGTATTCGTATTGGTTTATCTTTTTCTAGTTTGGGGAAATTTTCATCCATTATTCTGTTGAAGATCTGATTAATACCATTCTCTTGGGATTCTTCTCCTTCCTCTATTCCTATGATGCGGAGGTTTGATCTTTTCATAGTGTCCCACAGTTCCTGGTCATTCTACTTTTGTGTATTTTAAAATTTTTCATAATGTTTACTTGAGGTGTTTAATTTTTCTGTGTTATCTTCCAGATCTGATATTCTTTGTTCTGCTTCCTCCATTCTACTTCTGAGGCTTTTTCCATTCCTTTCCTCTTGACTGGATGACAGTGATTGAATTATCCAACAGACCAATGGAACAAATGTCCAACAACCCAGAAATAGAATTATCCAACAATCCGCCTGGCTGAAATGCCTGCCTCTTACCTGTGCTTCAGGTGGTTCTGGAAAATCTCCCGATCTAAGCTCTGTGCACTCTAAAATGTAGTTTTCAACTGTTCACTAACTCCCTTGATTTCTTGGCATTACTTTGAGGACTGCTGGAAAGGGAGGTAGCAGAGCATATCTCAATTTTCATTCAGACCCAACAGCTTTGTCTTGTGTGTCTGCCTGTGCCCATGGAAGTTGACACTAGGGTTACCCTTCTTTTGCTCTCTACCTTCTTTTCTTTTCTTTTCTTTTCTTTTCTTTTCTTTTCTTTTCTTTTCTTTTCTTTTCTTTTCTTTTCTTTTCTTTTCTTTTCTTTTCTTTTTTTTAACCTAATCCTGTTAGAAGCTTTTGAGCTACAGTTACTGTTGCTTTACTCTTTGTCACTATCGTATACTTGCAGATCACTAGTTTATTGTTACTAAAATGAAATATGTGAGACTGGGTAACTTTCTTTTATAAAGAACACAGGCTTATTTAGCTAACAATTATGGAGGCTTAAGGGCATGGCACTGAGTAAGTGCAGAACAAGTGAACACATTTCTAGACTGGAAACTAGAGCACACAGCCTCCCATGTGAGCCTCCTGGGTTCACTTTTGGAACAACTCACCAGAGGGAACTCAGTGTTGCATGAAAACTACCTTAATCCATTTTAGGGGCAGGGTTCCCAAAGTTCTAAGGACCTTCTATCTGGCCCTACCTCTTAAAGTCTCATACCTCTCACATTGCCTTACTGAGGAGTGTGCCTCTATCACATGAACTCTTGGAGGACAAACCATATCCAAACCGTAAGAGATAGTAAATAAGACTCATAGAGGTTGATCAGATGTCCATTCCTATTAAAATGTTTAGAAGACTACTGGATAGCTGTGATGGATAGGTTTAATGGTAACTTGGCACAAGTTAGAATCACCTTTGTGAACAACAACAGAAAGACTTCATCAGAAAACTGACTGAAATGGTGAATCGGGAGGGGTGGGAGGGGCAGGAGAGGTGTATATTCGATTAATGCATATTTAATTGATGTGAGTTCAACAAGTATCTAATTTTGCCCAGAAAAAAAAAAAAGAATCACCTTTGTAGGGAGCTTCAACTGAAGACTCCTGATTTCTTTAACTGACATGTGAAAATTCACCCCAAATGTGGGTGGCACCTTGTGGTAGCAGCCCAGATAAAAAGGTGCATGGTGGAAAGAAGATTATTTGCCTTTTGCTTGCTTGGCCTACCATTTCACCACCAAGTTGATTCATCCCGTTCCTGCTGCTGGTCTCCTTTCCTGACATTGGAGCCAGTATTTCCAGGTTTCTGTCATCGACTGAGAACCGATTGTTCTTCAGGAACAGGTTTTTCTTTTTTCTTTTTTTTATTTTATTTTATTTTATTTATTTATCTTTGTGTATGAATGTATTGTCTGCATGTAGGTCTGTGCACTCGTGTTGTGCAACGCCACGGAGGTCAGAAGAGGGTGTCGGATTTCCCTGGAACTGGAGTTCTCCTGGAATTGGAGTTACAGACAGTTCTCAGACACCATGTGGGTGCTGGGGATCGAACCCTGGTCCTCTGCAAGAGCGGTCAGCGCTCTTAACCGCTAGGCCATCCCTCCAGCCCCAGGAACAGGTTTTTCATGCCACATGGGGACTGCTGAGGCTCTCAGCCATAGGGACTGAGCAACTACAGGGTCTTAGCCTCTTCAGTTTATGACAGCCACCGTAGGATTAATCTGGCTGCTGGAATACCCACTCATTCTCAAGTACCATGTTCTCAGCCTCTTAGGTGTGAGTCAACTGTTATAATTTTGAAGTAAAGCTGATTTGTATATATATATATATATATATATATATATAATATAATAAATAGTATATTAATATATTATATATTAATTTTCTCCTGTCAGTTCTGTTCCTCTAGAGAACTCTGTCTAATACAACTTGTGGTGCCAGGAGTAGGGTATTGCTTTGGTGAACCTGACCGTATTATTTGTTGAGAAGATTGTGGAGCATTTGGAACTTGAGGTTAGACATGCCATTGGGTGCTTGGAGTTTAGTGACCTTGGACAAATGCGAATATGGACACATACCTTCTGAACTTTCAGAGGGAAATTTGAGAGTTCCCTCAAAGACTATCCAAACCATTTATGTATCATTTTGAATTGAGAATCTGTGGTTTCTGTTTGGCAAGGGCTGAAGAATCAGCTGCGATTAACAAGAGAGTAGCCCGACTGAAGTGAAACCTTTGCTTTACTAGGATAATCCATGCTGGTTAGCTGGGAATGAAAAATCAGTTATGATTAAGAAGAGACTGGCTTCGTTGAGGTGAAATCTTCTCGAAAGTATTTCATCAGGGTGAGCACATAAAAGCTGTGGTCTGAAGGGGGCTAAGGCTGAATGTTAAGTTGGCAGCTGAACTTGGCAATGTATATAGTTTTCTGCATGGTACTGGTTTTCAGAGCATGATGGTATCAAAGAGAATCTTTGGCCTGGCACTATGTGCTGAAGTTTAATGTCTTTGAGTCACGTGTGACTGCATTCCACACGCTGTTCTTCTCTCCCTGGTAGCTTCAAGACTGTCCCCTGCCTGCAGGCCAACAGTCTCTAGGTTTAACTCTGGCAAGGAGAGGGGAGGGGGAACCGCAGGAGATCACCCATGGAAAATGAATGGACTCACACAGAGAGCTGGAAGGAAAGTAACGCAGTTTTATTCATGCCAATGATGTTTATATATCAAAGGCTACTGTGCTCTGGGCAAGGAAGTGGGAGGGGAAGGGCGAGCCACCTTGGCTCCTATGGGGGGGTGTGTGCAGATCTCCTGTTTGTGCAACAGGTAAACTAGAGGTGCAACATTCTGCTCAGTGCCTCATCAGTCCTGGAACTTTGCAGAGATAGGTAAAGCACGAAAACATTGTAATATCCCAAACCTTCCGGAGCTACAGATAACTAGGAGACAATTGAATGCCCACAGAGATATCAGATAACTCTCCTCGGAGGTCTTACGGGACAGGTCTTACAAGTTCTTGCCTCCAGCCAGGCAAATTTTCATTCCTACACTATGTAAAGTGAGAAGAAGCCATTGGTGAAGATGGATCCTCAACTGAGGATTAAAGGGATCATGGAGAAAAGCTGAGGCTTAGCATCATGAGAGGCCAAGAGTGGCCATTGGTGAAGGTGCAGCCTTAATTGCAGTGGCGATCCCAGCATATTGGAGATGCCAGGATAATGGGATGACTACTAAGGACAGCGGCAGGTGTGGAGTGGAGCTGGCTTGAGCCTACTAGACTAGCTGTGTGCTGTGGATGGCAGAGCTAGAGAAGTGGAGCTGCCCAAGCCTTTTGGAGCCCAGAGGGCATGAATGAATCTTCAGTTGAGGTTCCCTCTTCCTAGGTGTATCAGGTTGACAACTGAAGCTATCCAACACAACCAACCCCTTGTCAACCTGACACACAAAACCAGCATTAAATCATAACCTTTCTATTTCTTGTCCCCAAGATTTCATGTTAATATTAATATCACAACATAAAACAATACAACTTTAAAAGTATCACAGTACTTAAAAATTCCAATACTTGAAGAGCTCAATGTCTCTAAAACACCCAAAGTCTCTTAACTGTGGGCTTCTATAAAATAAAGAACAAGTGCTTCTTATTCCAAAAGGAAAGAACCAGAGCACAGTGATATCAAAGTAAAAACAAAATCTCAAATCTGGGATTCATTCATGGTCTCTGGGCTCCGAAAGGCTTGGGCAGCTCCACTTCGCTGGCTCTGCCATCCACAGCACACACAGCTGTCTAGTAGGCTCAAGTCAGCTACACTCCACACCTTCCACTGTCACCTACACCAAGGAAGAGGGAACCTCAACTGAAGAACTTTCTCTATTGGATTGGCCTGTGTACAGTCTGTGGTTGATTACTGAGTACTGTGGGAGGGTATAGCCAAGTATGGTGGTGCTACCCCTGGGCAAGTGGTCCTGAGTTGTATAGTAAAATAGATTGGGGGAGCTGGAGAGATGACTCAGTGGTTATGAGCTTTAGCTACTCTTGCCGAGGACCAGGGTTTGGCTCCCAGCATCCATATGGTTGCTAACAGCCAATCCTTAACTCCAGTTCCAGGACCTCTGGTGCCCTCTTCTGGTATTGATAGATACACTTACATGAATATAGGCAAAACACTTATATCCATAAAATAAACATTATTGATAAACTTTTTAGACTCAGCATGGGCCAGCAGAACAAGCCAGTAAGCAGTGTTCCTTAGGTCTGTCCTTCAGTTCTTCATCCAGGTTCATGCCCTGAGTTCCTGGCTTGGCTTCTCTTGGTGATGGACTGTTTTAGTGGATATAAACCCTTTCCTCCCCAAGTTGTTTGTAGTCATTGTGTTTATCACAGCAATAGAGAATCTGATGCAATAGCCATGGCCTTGAGTTAGTGTATATCCCCTCCCTCCCCCCACCTCCTCCAGACACAGCTGGCCTGGAACTTGTTATATAGACCAGGCTGGCCTTGATCTCACTGAGATCCACCTGCCTCTACCTCCCAAGTGCTGGGACTCAAGGCGTGCACCACCATGCCCAACTCATGGTATACATTTTTAAAAGCATACTAATTGCCATACCTATGCCTGTTTGTTCAGTGTCTACTTGCTTTACCTCTACAACCCTTATAAAAAATTATCCTTAGACTCTACACAAATCAGTCAAAAAGACTTGAAAATGATGTCTTTTTTTTTTTGGCTTTTTGAGACAGGGTCTCCCTGTAGCCCCAGCTGTCCTGGAACTCACTCTGTAGACCAGGCTGGCCTTGAACTCACAAAGATCCGCCTGCCTCTGCCTCCCAAGTGCTAGGATTAAAGGCATGCGCCACCACGCCCAGCATGTGAAAATGATGTCTTTTAGTAATAAATCCTAATCTAGACTTCCTACTGTCTATAATATCTGTGGTTGATTCAGTTCTTGTGGTAACTGACTGTTGAACCAACCATCTGTATACTGTCTTGTTCTCATTCTGTGTGTGAAAACTAAGGTCAAGTGTGAAGGGATGGCTGGAGGACAGGGAAATGGGAGTGTAGGGGAAGTGTGCTTTCAGAAAGGTCTTAGAAATTAAAATAGCTTTACTGAAAGGTGGGGAGCTAGCTATTGACTAGTCCTGATGACTAAAACGAACCTTTCACCATGTTCTTTTTTACTACCAGATCTCACTGTGTAAACCAGGCTGGCCTCAAATCCACAATCCTGCCTTGATGTCCTGAGTACTGGAGTTACAAGCATGTGTCATCACACAAATGTGCTTGACATGTGTAAATGAGAGAGTTTTAAGTTTGAGGCCAGCCTAGCAAGAAAGTGAGCCCCTATTTAAAAAACCAAAATAACAGCAATAACAAATCAGTATCCCTAGCTGAGAGATAATTTTGAAAGACAAAATATTACATAAGGGGAGAGGATTAAGAAAGAATCTATTGCCAGGCATGGTGGCGCACACCTTTAATCATAGCACTCAGGAGGCAGAGGTAGGCGGATCTCTGTGAGTTCAAGGCCAGTCTGAATGTATCATAATCGTAAATTAATGACGCCTTTGCTTAAAATTATATCTTGTTTCTCTGGTTCAGAATGAACTATTTGTAGTAATGTGAAAAATGTTGAAATAGTGAAGTATTTATTTCTGGCATGTATCCAGTAACTTATTCCATGAAAGAATTAGAGCAGAGTTGTGGAACTTGTTTCATGTCTGGAAAAGATACCCAGGGATTTATGACCCTTCTGTGGTCCTTAGAGCACACTGTACACTTGAACAGATTCTGTGACTTTTCTTTCAGAGGAAGATGGTTTGTTTATTCTTCACCCAACCTTATACTAACCATAAATAGTTCCACCAATATGTAGATAGGAAGACATAGCCATTGAGGTAAATAAAAACATTCAGTAACATGTTATTTCATGTCACTACCTGTATTATCTTTCATATCCATAGGATTGAACAGTGTAAAGACTGAAAGTTCATTTGAACACTAGCAAAGTACCTCAGATATGTATGGTCCAACTCTAGGGCTGTGATATGCAAGGTGGCAGTCACTCACCTCTTATGAACATTTGAATTTCAGTCAGTACAAATTAAATACAATGATTGGCTTCCTAGTTTCACTAAAAGGATTTCCAACCCAGCATCCATATGATTAATTGGTAGAAATTATTGCATAGGAGAGCATTACACAAAATCATCGCTTAGCTCTTCTGGAATGGCTGTCTGTCTGTGGAGGAAATCATGGCATTTGATTCCTTTCTGGCTTTTAGAGTGAGTGTAAGTATATTGAAAAGAAACTCCTGGTTTTTCAAATAAGGCAGATGTAGTTTTTAAAATTTTGTGTATTGCAAATTCAAAAATTTCAAAATAAATATTAACATAGAGGACCATTTTATTCAAATTAATCAATGTAGAGATTTATTGTGTTTGACTCAACATGCTGTACAGTTCAGCTTGTGGACTACAGCATTGTAGGTATTGAAAACAAACACTAATGCAGTGCACAGGAAACCTGACCTCCCAGCTTCACTATCTAGTTCTGATAATTGGGCAGGTTAATTTGGGATTTAACCTTATCGTAAATTAAAAGACATTTGGACATAGAAAATTGAGCAGAAGGCAAAAGCAGTTACAGCTAGGCATGATGCCACATACTTAATCCCAGCACTCAGAAGACTTGAGGCAGAAGGTAGGAGGCAGGGAGTGGGCAGAATCTCTGCTGTAGAATGTTTATTACAGCAGCAATATGGAGAATGGAGTAAAAGCCAAAAGACCAGTGTGTGGGGCTCTTGGTAGAGTTTAAGTGAGACTTGTTAATGGGTTGTATTAGGAAACTGGAAAGAAGGGAATAGATTCTGTACTTGGTAAGGGTTGTAAATCAGGACTAATTGAACTTGGTGATTGGCTGGCTGTGGCATTGAGGGAGATGGAGGGTTCTGTCTCAGCTGTGAGATGGATGATGATGACTTCTCATTGAATAAAGAATACATTAAGGAGAATTGACTCATGACTTAATGTAGTGTAAGTCTAGGAGACAGCCTTGGAACAGGCTGCCTTGGTTAACATCCTGGCAATGTAGTTTATTATTTCTGTGATCCTAGGCACATTATTGTACTTCAGTATACTTCATTAGTGTCTTGTACACAAGTAGGTGTGCTTTAACAGGTTTAGAAGATTTCTTAGCATAATGAGTACTAGCTGTGTTTGCTGGTTAAAATTTAGATATGCTGGGAGGTCTTGGGGATCCACTAATGGGACTTTAGCCAGTGTCCAGTCTATAAAAGAGGAAAGTCTGCTCATGTTTCAAAAAGGGAAGTCTGGCCAGATGTTTTGGCACACACCTTAAATCCCAGCACTCGGGAGGCAGAGGCAGGCAGATCTCTGGGAGTTCAAGGCCAGCCTGGTCTACATAGTGAGCTCCAGGCCAGCTGGGACTAAAGGGCGACCCTGTCTCAAAAAGACCAAAAAAAAAAAAAACCCAAAAGGAAAGTCTGGTCTAGTAAGACCTGACTTTGTCCTCGAGTGGATGGAACTGCTAAATGAAAAGGATCCAGGGGCTCCCCCCTAAAAAAAAAAAAATCCAGACCCCTGAGGACCAGATCCTCAGCTGACCTTGAGAAAACAAAAACCTTGAATAATCTGGGCTGTGTGTCTTTAAACATCCAAAAGGAAAGTATAACCAGAAATAATCAGTAAGGCCTGAGAAATTGTACTTCAGGTATAAAACTTGAGATCTTAATAAAAAGACAAAAAGAAAATGAAAGAAAAAAAGCACTGTTGTTTTGCCTGTCTTCAATTCTTACTGGCAAGTACATCTACCCGTGGGTGCCACTGCTTTTGCCATCCTTCAAAGACATGAGACACAGCTTTTCAACCTTCCAATATGGACTGAAGACTCATACCTCTCCAAGAATCCTCCAAACCTTCAGTGCCAGATGGGGACTGCTGAGACATTCAGCTTGTGGACTAAGCAGCTACTGGGGTTTCAGCCTCTTCAGAGTATAGACTACCATTGTTGTACTACCCAGACTGTATCATGGAGACCAGTACAGGAAGATCAAGACAGGACACGGTGCTTACTGGACCTCATTTGGGTGACCATGGGAAGGAAAGACCCCAGTGTGGAGCACAAGGGCAGATTGATGGTTGTTTGGGCTTGCCAAGGAGGAGCCTTCAAACAATTTCTTAAGGAAAACATGACATCTTTCAGCCTAACAAAGAAAATAAAAATCATAAGCTATGGTTGCTAAAACTTATGACATCATAATCTTGATATATGTGTGGCATGCATATGTGCATATTTTGGAATGATCCAAATTGGAAGGAACAACAACAACAACAACAAAAAGACCGGGTCAAAGAACTGACTGAAAAAGTAAACTTCTGGCCAAAACAGTAAATTTCTGCCCCAAACAGTAAACTTCTGCATTAAAATTTAAAAATTGCATAAAAATTAAAAAAAAAAAAGACTGAGAAAAAGATGAAAGACATGCATGGCAGAATGCATGATGCATGAGCTCTGGTGGGGGGGCAAGGAAGGGGGGATGGTTCTAAATTTGATTAAGAAATGTTGTATGAAATGCACAAAACTTCAATAAAAAGTTGGCTTTGAAAAAAAGATTAAAAAAATTAGATACACTGACAAAGTTAATGTGGAAGAATGTGGTTAGATGTATGAGGTAGTGCTCAGCACAGAAGGAACACAGCTTTGGTTCTCAGCATCCACATGGTGTCTAACAGCCGTCTGAAACTCTAGTTCCAGGGGGATCCAACACCTTCTCTGACCTTCTGATAATAATTGCTTCTCTGTCTCAGTGTACTAATTGCAGTTTTTCAGACTTCTGTGTTGTAACTATTTTTCTGCTTGGTTCTTGGGCTTTTCTCATGATGAAGTGTCTGCTGAGGTTCATAGCTGTTCCTTTTTCTTTTTGGTGCTGGCAGTTGAAAGCCTTATACTTGCTAAGTGTGTGTTCTCCCGCTCAGCCTTGGATGTAGTTTACATTTTCCAAAGTGACCTACGTTTATTACATGGCAGTTTTGCTAAATGTTTAAAACATGCTTTGATACTACGTAGCATGGATCACCGTCCAGGATAAAATTTCTTGCCTCCCACCTCCTGAAACTGAGATGATATTAACATTTTAGATTTTTGTCATGACTGTACCTCACTTGTAGCTTTTAGTACCTACCACTCAGGAGAGTAGAGATTATTTTTGAAGCATATATAACTTCAAAGTTTTAGAACCTAACAGAATAAAAGTTCTCTCTCCCCCACCCCATATGTGTCCAATCTAGGCTGTAGGGCCTTCTACTCCTAGTGCTAATGAGGTCTCCATCATGAAATTGTCTTGACCTCCTTTCAGCTTCAAATTCTACTCCTGTGAAATTTAAGAATTGCCATTCACCTCAGACTTTTTGAAAAATAATGAGCTCGAAAAAATGTAGTTGTAATAAAAGCATTAACATTCCATTAAAGCTGTGAGCTATTTTCTGAAATGGCATCTAAAAATTTACAGACTCCAGTTGTGGAATTATATAACATTTTTATTTCTATGTTGAATTACTAGCAATATTTAACAGCTGCTTATATTCTTCAATTATAAATGTCTAATTTGGAGATTTTTCTTTTTAAGAAAAGTTTATGCTGGCCATGGCAGTGCACACCTGTGATGTCAGCATTCTGGAGGCCATCAGGAAGAACATGAGTTCAAGGCTCTATAGCAAGACAGCTACAAATTCTTATAGTATTTTGATTGACACATAATACTTAGACATATTAGAGATTTTAAATAACCAGATTCTGTAGCTAACTTAAATAACTTGAGAGCCAGGCATGGTGGCACACGCCTTTAATCCTAGCACTCGGGAGGCAGAGGCAGGCGGATCTCTGTGAGTTCAAGGCCAGCCTGGTCTACAGAGTGAGTTCCAGGACAGCTGGGGCTACAGGGAGACCCTGTCTTAAAAAGACCAAAAAAATAATAATAATTTGAAGAAATATTCATTTAAAAATATTTTTATTGTAAATCATTCTGTTATTAAAAATAACTCATGTTAATGTCATATATATTTTGTGCTTTTTATTTTGTTGCTTAATCTGTATTTGTAACATTATTATAACATTAGCTTACTACATTGCTGTTAACATTTTCTCTGTCCATGATTGTTTTTCCTTCATATTCTGTATAATAGATTATTTTAGTGATTGAACTTTTACTCTAAGCCATAGAGTTAACACTAAAAATAAGCATCCTTGTTATCATGCTGTGTTTGAAAGGACATTATATCTTAACAGTGACTACTTACGTAAATTTCATCATTTCAAACACATGTATTTGGGCAGTTTTTAGTTTCATGTTAACACCCCACCGTCAAGCAAATGCTATAATACTTGCTACCTAATGATGATTTTATCTGAAAGAGTGGGTCATACTTTTATGTGAATTTGTCTATAATAGAATTTTTTAAATGGTTATATTTATTTAGTGTGTGTATGCATGCGCTGGAGCACAGCATGCATGTGGAGGTCCGAGGACAACTTGTAGGTGTCAGTTCTTTCCTTTCAGGTGTGTCTTTGGGACTGAACTCAGGGCATCAGTTTGGAGTAAAGACATTTACCCATCGAGCCATTTCATCAGCCCTGTAGAAGAATCTTTTTGGTAGAATAGATGGATCAAAGAATATGTACATTCAATTTATATATCACTAAATTGCTTTTTATAAAGTGGTATCTGTTTCCAGCTGCCAGCATTCTAAGTTTTACCATACTTAAAAAACAACAATGAGTGTACTTTTGTGCTGGGTAACACAAGATTTTTTTGCTTTGATAATCTTGAAATTACAGGAATATTGTATAAAGCCATGGTAATCATGATCTTTCTTTACACTCCCCACTTTTTACAGAGCAAACTATTCATGGAAGGATTTAGAAGCTTGAAAGAAGGAGAGCCAGTGGAATTCACATTTAAAAAATCTTCCAAAGGCCTTGAATCAATACGGGTAACAGGACCAGGTGGGAGCCCCTGTTTAGGAAGTGAAAGAAGACCTAAAGGGAAGACACTACAAAAAAGAAAACCAAAAGGAGATAGGTAATCATTTTATTTGGCTAATTTATAAGTGTATTCTATTTGTAAAATATTAAAAAAATTTTTAATATCTTTATGGTTATGGGATTTTATAAAGTCTAGCCAAAAGGAAATGCCACCACCATGTAGTTGAATAGGATATATCAAGAATGCAGTCTTGCAGTTTGAATTATCTTTAGTGTGCTGGGTTGGGTTTAGTATGAAGCACTGAATGGTCCTTTGGCTGTTGTTCACCAGACTGCTCTAAGTCCAGAGGTGAGGAGCTGAAGTTCCCTGCAAGCAGGGATGCCTCTCTGTACAGAATTTGCTAGTCCTTCAAATATATTTCATTCAATTGAAAATATACTGATTGCTTTGTCTGCTTTTTAAAACATAGTTCACATATCGAAAATCCAAATAAAAAACTGAAAGGGTGAGGGATCATTTTAAATCCTGACTATATGTGGAATCCTAAAATATATGCTGCTTTGAGATTTGTAAGTTTTTAAGTTGAACATATCAGAGACTGTTGTGTCCTATTCATGGCTACCTATGTTACTGTCCACTGGATGAAACTACCAAAAGTTACTTTAAACAAATAGTGCCGTTAATGGCTCTTGAGGCTGTTTTCAGTATTTTGAAACCAGTAGCACCACTATATGAATTCTAACGTGTACAGTTTTTGAAATGTGGTCTGATTATATCCTTAGGATAAATACTTACTAAAGATTCTAGAGCAAAGAATATGTATTTAAAAGTTTTTTGATATTTCTAAACTGCTTTCCAAAATAAGTAGAGCAAAAGATGTAACCACTCCAGAAGTGAGACAGTTCACTGAATGTTATCTGCTTAATCTTTTCTAAATATGTAGCTTAAAGAGATAGCTCTGTTTTCTTTACATTATTAGATTACATTGGAAATTGAATATATTTTTACAGAGAGATTTTATTTTCATTTTCTTCTTCTGTAGATTGCATATTTCTTGTTTTTGACCTTCCATCTATTCAGATTTTTGTTTGTTGTTATTGATAATTTGTCTCTATTTGGAGCAGGTAAAATATTTTTTACATCTTATGAAATATATTTTACCTTTAGTAATACTGGTTTAAAAAATATAATTTAAGTTCAGAATTTTTATAGAAATGAGCCTGTAACTCTCTCCGTAATACTGGAGAGAGTATTCAATATGGATTTTCCAATTACAAAGTTAAAAATATATGACATGGGCCAGTAGCTATGATCCCAGTACTTTGGAGACTCAGACAAGAGGACTGAAAGTCTGGGCTAGGTGTGTAGCTCACTAGTAGAGCACATGTGCAAGGCCCTAGATTCAACCACCACCACCAAAAAAGATGTACTGTATTTATTTACATGATGTTTTCTTTTTTGTTAATGAACTCCTTTTTTCCATTGTATTGCCTGTTTTTTAAATTTTTTTTATTAATTTTATTTATTTCTGTATGTGTATGAATGTACTGTCTGCATGCAAGTCTGTGTACCCGTGTCGTGCAATGCTGCGGAGGTCAGAAGAGGGTGTCGGATTCCCCTGGAACTGGAGTTATCCTGGAATTGGAGTTCCAGACGGTTCTCGGCCGCCATGTGGATGCTGGGGATCGAACCCGGGTCCTCTGCAAGAGCGGTCGGCGCTCTTAACCTCTAGGCCATCCCTCCAGCCCGTATTGCCTGTTTTTTAAGAGAGGTCTATAAGGCTCTAATTTTCATTCTAAACTGGTACCTTGTTATGACAGCCATTTATTGTCAAGTCCTTATTTTCTCTCTGATTAGAAAAGCCTTCCAGTAAGAAAATAAGTTTTTTCCACCCATGTTTTTAGGTCCTTTTGTACAAAAGAAAATCTGTGAGAGAGTGTGTGTGTGTGTGTGTGTGTGTGTGTGTGTGTGTGAAATTTAAAGATGTACTTAGGTTTGAAAATTGTTTTCTATTCCCAAAGATGATGATGATGGTGGTGGTGGTGGTGGTGGTAATAGTAATGGTAAATTTATACATACATGAGAATAAAGCAAAATAAAATGAAATAGTCCTTTATTTTTCCATTAAATGTTTAGCTGTGTATTTCTAGAATGTCTCTTTTATGGTTTGGAATTAGTAAGAGGGAGAATGGAAGAGGGATGAGAGTCAAAACATAAGATAGGAGGACATGCCTTCCTACAGGCTTTTATCAACCACTATAAGAACTTTGATTCTGGAGAAAATAGTAAGTCATTGGAAAGTTTTAGGTTTGAAAGTAACAATCTTTTAAATCTAATTCATCTCTTTCAGTAGTATGGTTTCCTTTGTTATGCCAAAATTCCTGAGAACATTAAGAGAGGAAATATTTATTTTGCTCACCTTATGGCTCCTGGAACAGAGAGGAAGATGCATATATAATAGGGCAGGGTTGGGGCAGAAGCCCAGAGGGCACACTGAAGTAAACTACTTTCATCTACTGTGCCTACCTTTTAAGTTTCCAATTGCACACTAAGCTATGAACCCAACAGTGGTTTAATGCGTTGGTGATATTAAAGTGAATCACCTCTTAAGGGCCCTGCTGCATTGAGGCCAAGCCTTCAACATACAAACTTTTGGAAATATTTCAGATCCAAATGGTAACATTCCTTAAAGTACTTTCTGGCAGCTGTCACTATAGCATTTGGAGCAAGGATGGAAGCTGAGAGCTCACTAAGGGATGCTTTTCCAGTGCTACCAAAAAGAGATGGTGGTGGTTTGGATTGGGGTAGTAGACATGGAACTGGTGAGCGAAAATTCCTGTATGTTTTGAAGGTGGAGACGGCAGGATTTACTGATGGATCAGATGTGGACTGTGAGAGAAGAAGAGTCCAGGATGATTCCAAGGTTTGTTTGGCTTGGGCAACAGGAAAGATGGAGGGACCTCTTACCAAGATGGGAAAAAACTACAGAAGGAACAATACGTCATAAGATTGGTGTGGGACATTCTAGAGTTCCCTAATGAACATGCAAGTGGGTTTATAAATTAGATGTGTAGATGCATGATGCGGAGTTCTGGGGCTACAGATAAAAATTCAGCAGTATCTGGCAAAAAGATATTTATAACCATAATGCAAATATAAACAAGAAAAGAGGAACAAGCCCTGGGTCATTATAGCATTGAGAAGAATCAGCAAAGGGGACTGAAAAGGAAGTGGAAATAGGAAAAATCTGGAAGGGCTTTTTGTTTTGGATGGCAGGGAAAGAACCATCGAGGAGGTATCAGGACTGTTAGAGATGTTGATGATGAAATGATCAAGATGATCACAAAGACTCAAACACTTAGCAACACAGAGTCATTAATGCAGATGACACTGGTGGACTGTTGGGAATAGACTGGTAGGAGTGATGGCCCATGGGTAGTGTCAATAGCAGTGGGAGGAGAGGAAGCAAAAGCAGCAAATACAAACTATGGTGTCTTACAAATGGGAACCAAAAAAAACGAAGATGCGGTTAAGAAGAAATTATGTGTTGATGGGCAAAGAGAAAAGAGGATGGTTGTTAGAATGATTTCCTTGGCTAGATGAACAGATTTGGAACTAAGTGCAGCTGTGAGCACCAATTGTGACCACAAATGGTTTAATTTTTAAAACTTGAGGCAAGACATAGTACACAGGTGGATGAGTAGATAAGTGAGATTTCACACCTAAAGCATGATCATTAACTGAGAGTGATGTTGGAAGAGAGGAAGTTCAGAGATTTATTAAGAAAGAAGGTACACATATTGTGGAAAAGAGAAACCATTACAGGCTGTACCAAAGACTGTGCAAGAATAGTAGGTATACTCGTTACTTTTCTGTGCTGTGATAAAATCCAATGACCAAGGCAACTTAAAAAAAGGAAGAGTTTATTTGAGCTTATGATTCTAGAAGGATAAGAGCCCATCGTATTGGGGCAGCATGGTAGCCAAGGTGACCAGAACAGCTCAGTTGAGAGATCTTCCCTCAAATAATTGATGAAATATCATCAAAGAGCAGAAAGCTGAGTTCCCATATCTCCAAGCATGCAAAGGAGACAGAGAGAGCAAGACGGGAAGTGGCACAAGGTTATGAACTCAAGGCCTGCCCATGTGCTTCTTCCAGGTCGGCCTCCCCTCCAAAGTTGCCATGACCTTCCCAAATAGCACCATCACCTGGCCAGATTCAAATACTTGAGCCTAAGGGGGACACTTATTCAAAGCAAAGTGGCCATTAATTTAAAGTCAGCCCATCATTGTGTTTTCCCTGTCCCTGTAGAGTTCATGGCTATAAATAGTGAAAACAGACATTTAATGAATTGGCCAAGAGTGACATTTTCCTAGTTGAGAATGATAAAAGGAAGGAACAGCACTGAAGGTAAGGGGAATAATTGCAGAGATAGATAAGAGGCTGTAAGTTGGGTGAGAAGTGAGAACATTGAGGTGTTAGCTTTGGGTTATCTTGAGTCCATAGTCCTTGTACCTGGAGTATTGGATGGCATAATCTGGCAACATGGACAGTGGAGGCAGTCCGGAGAAAAACTGCTTCAACTGCTGACATTGTCTTATTCTGGTTAACACTGACACATTTGGTGTCTAATATTTCTAACACTATTTCACAATGCCATAACCTTTGTCACTAGAATTAACAACTCCAGTTTTTCATGTGTCACTGTTTATAAAATATTTAGGTAAGCACGAAGACCTACGAATAGAAACTGAAAGAATGACAATATAAGATTTGACAGTGTTGTGGTAAGATATGGGTCTTAGGACTAGGGAACTGGCTCAGCTCAGTGGTTAAAGGGTTTGCTGGGAAAGGATGAAGATCCCCAGAAGCCATGTAAAAGCTGGATGGGTGTGGCAGCCTACCTGTAATCAGCATTCAGAAGACACAGACAGTAGATCCTAGAGGAAGCTGGCTAGGTAGATTTTTGAATCAGTGAGCTCTGGTTCAATTGAGAGATCTTGCCTCAAATAATTGATGAGATATCATCACTCTTGTTAACTTTGGATCTCCACATGCACACCTGTGCCCACACACCTATATATATGTGAACATGCATACATGCATCTACACCATGGACATACTTAAAAAAATAGAAGAAACGGGTCTTTGTCAACTATTCTAGTTTCCTTTCCATTGCTGTGACAAAACACTTTGACCAATTCCAACTTGGGGAAGAAAGGGTTTATTTGGCCTTTTCACATCTCCTGGGTCACAGTTCGTCACTGGGTTAGCCCACCATAGGAACTCAGGGCAGGAACCTGGAGGCAGGAGCTGAACCGCAGGCCATGGAGGAAGGCTGCTTACTGGCTTGCTCCCCTGGCCCATGCCCACATGCTTTCTTATACTGTACATAACAACCTGCGCGGGGGTGGGGGTGGGGTGGGGGGGGTGGCACCACCCACAGTGGGCTGGGCCCTCCCACATAACTCAACCATCAAGACAATACTCCACACATGTGGCCACAGGCCAATCCAATGGAGTCAATTCCCCAATTGACGGTCCCTCAACCCAGGTGTGTCAAGTTGACACTAAAGCTATCCAGCACATCAACTAATGGCTGGGATAATTACCAAGGCAGCAATTTGCTTGCCAAATGCGTTAAAAGACTTCAAAGAATTTTTTATAACTATTGAGTTAGTTAAGTCTTTTTCAAAACTTTATTTTTTATTCTATGTTATGCCTGCATGTATGTAAGTGCACCTGTGTCATGCAGTGTCCATGTTGGTCAGGAGAGGATGTCAGATTCCCTGGAACTAGAGTTACAGATAGTTGTTAGCTACCATGTTGGTACTGGGATTTGAACCTGGGTCTCCTGCAAGTGCAGCCAGTGCTCTTAGGCACTGTGCAGTCTCTCCAGCTCCATAACTATTGATTTCATCCATAGGCGGGTACTGACTATGTGTACTTCCTACAACAGGAATCAGCTTTCATGTTTATTAGCAAAATATTATACAAAGCAGCCTAAAACTCTTACACAGTATTCTGGATTTTGCCAGTGCTTTCATTTTTCCTCCATTTTTTCTGTATTTTATTGTGTCATTGTATTTTAAAGAATCAGCTCTTAGATTAACTTGCTATGCTACTTTTCATAACTTCGTATGGTTATTATCTTCTGTTTTATTTTACTTTTGTCATGAAAATATTTCAGGAATACAAGGAAGTAGAAAAATGGTGCTAATGTATAGTGAGGTTTTTAAATATATGTTTGTGGAACAGTTTAAAAATATAAGTCCATAGCACTTAATCCCTTATCAAAACAAATATAATAGCTTTCCTAATATCTAACAGCTCATATTAAAATGTCATCCTGACCTGACAGGCATGGTGGCACATTGCCTTTAATTTCAGCACTCGGGAGGCAGAGGCAGATGGATCTCTGTGAGTTCAAGGCCAGCCTGGTCTACATAGCAAGCTCCAGGCTAGCTGGGACTAAAGGGAGACACTGTCTCAAAAATACCCAAAAATAAAATAAAATAATAAAATAAAAGTCATCCTTTAGGCCTGGAAATATGGAGAGTGGTAGTGGTAGAGTGCTTTCTAGCATGCTCAAGGCCCTGCATTTGATTCTAAGCACAGGGGGAAAAATACATTATATGTGTGTGCGTGTGTGTGTGTGTGTGTGTGTGTGTAATGAATAGATGTTTCTCAGTTTTCTAAAACTTCTCTTTTATGCTTTTTCCCCCCCAACTTGGAAACAAGATAAAGAACATGTCTTCAGGGGCTGCGGGTGTAGTTCAGTTGGTAGAGTGCATGCATGAAGCCTTGGGTTCCATCTCTGCATAAACCAGCTTAGTGCTTCACACTGTAGTGTCAGCTCTTGCGATACAAATGGCAGGAGGATGAAGGCCATCCTCATGTATATAACAAGTTTGAGGCTAGTCTGTAATACATGAGACCCTGTGTCAAAAATAAAACAACAGCCAGCAAGATGGTTCAGTGAGTACGTTAGGCACTTGCTACCAAGCCCGATCACATAAGTACCATCCCAAGACCCACATGGTAGAGAGAAAGAAACTGGTGCAAGCTGTCCACATCCACACAGGGTTCATTGCCTTTGTGTGCACACATGCTCACACACATACATATAGATGTGCCTATATACATACATACAGATACAATAAATAATTAATTTAAAAAAATGTATAAAAACATACTTTTAAATTCATTTTTACATCCTCAGTGTCTTGTTATTGAGTGCTGTACCTATGTATTCTTTCAGGAAGATTCCTCATCACTATGAAAAATTTTCATTTATGTCTTGGTCAGAACCATTGGCTTATGGGTTTTCCCATGACTTATAATCTGTATTTGTCATTATTTACATTGTGCCCAAATTTCCTGCTACTTAGCAGCACCCCCTTGCTGGTCTCCGCCCCTTTGACAAGGCTTTATCATTTTTAAAGTGTTTACTCATGGTGTCAAATGCTTTCATCTTCATAGCCTAAAGAATTTTGATAATTATAGTATTATGGCTGGGGATATAGATCCCTAGTGAAGTTCTTGCCACGTAGTTAAGGCTGTGGGATTAAAGCTGGTTACTTAAAAATGATGGCAAATCGGGGCTGGAGAGATAGCTCAGTGGGTAAGAGCACTGGCTGCTGTTGCAGAGGACCTGAGTTCGATTCCCAGCACCCACATGGCAGCTAACAACTATCCATAGCTCCAGTACCAGGGGATCCAATGCCCTCCTCTAACCTCTGCAGGCAATACACCATTGATAACATGGGTGAACTTACATATATGCAGGTAACACTAATACACATAAAAATAAAAATAACAAATAAAATATTTTTTAAAAAATGATGGCCCAGTGGTTGGCAGTGCTGACTGCTCTTGCAGATGACCTAGCTTCAATTTCCAGCTCCCACATGGCAGTTAACAACTGTCCTTAACTCTAGTTCCAGGGGATCTGACACCTTCTGAATTCTGTTAACCTTGTACAACATGGGGCACTTACATGCATGCAAGCCATACATTCTTATGCTAAAAAAAAAAAATTAAAAAATGATAGTAAATAATGGATTTGGCTTGCTGAAGTACCGGAAAGTTAAAATTAATTTCTTGTTAAAGAAAAAAATTAATATTGGTACATTTTTGTATATTTCATATATTTTGATTTGTTTCAGGTGTTGGTTTTATTATATTTTTTTTAATTGTGATAAGTAACAAACATTTTTTCCTTTGTTTACAATTCTGTGAATTTTGACACATGTATTATTGCTCTGGTTACAATTGCAGTTAGTCAGACACTCTGCTATTCCAGCATCCAATTGCTTACTCTCATTTGTAGCTATCTATCCTCCATTCTGTAACCCCTGGCAACCAGCAACCAGTTCTTCCATGTTATAGTTGATTTTTTTGTGAATGGTATATAAACAGAACTATGTGTTATATAACCTGTTGAAGCTGAATTTGAAATTTAGTCGTTGTAATGCTTTTTTTGAGATTCATCTACAGTGTTGAATTTATCAATAGGTCTTTTTTTTTTTTTTATTGCTGAGTGGTATTCCATTATGAGGATACAATTGTTTATTCAGTTCATCTGTTGAGGGCCTTTGGGAGATTTTCTAGTTGTAGTAGGTATGAACAAAGGCTCTACAAAGATTTGTGTACAGGTTTTTAATGAACATTAGTTTTCATTTTTAAAGTTGAATTGCTGCATAATAATGGTCACGGATATATGTTTAACCTTGTAAGAAAACTGCCAAATTGTTTTCCAGAGTAATTACTATTTTGCATTCCTGCCATCTGTATGTAAGGTATGCCTGCTATGCATCTTTGCCAGTAATTGATGTTGTCCACTGTAAAAAAAGATTTAAGGACTCTTAATAGAAGTGTAATAATACTAAGTTTTAATGTTTCTTTGACACTGCACATCTTTTACAGCATTTTAATGTATATTATCCTCTAGTGAAATGCTTGTGTCTTTGCCCATTTTTCACTAACTTGTTTTCTTACCTTATCCTAGAGCTTTTGTATACATTGTAGATAAAGGACTTTTCCAGATATTGTTTTGTGAATGTTTTTTCCTATCCTGTGGCTTGTTTTTCCTTTCTCTTAAATAATCCTACAGAGTTAAAGTTTGTGATTTTGATGAAGACAGTTTAAACAACCTGTATCTAATACCATGTTTAAGAAATTGTGCTTAACCCCAGATCATAGCATTTCCTTCCATACTTTCTCAAGTAGGGTGTTTTGTTGTGGTGATGGTTGGTTTCTTTGTTGTTATTATAGTTTTACATCTTACATTCACTTAATAATTTTTGCATGTGATGTGAGGCTTAAGTCAAGATTCATTTTTGCTTATGAATAATATGAATTGTTCAGACACTTTATTTAAAAAAGTGTTCTTTCTGATATGCTTAAGTTTTCCACACTAGAAAATTTTTCTGGGAGCTAGAGAGGTGGCTCAGGAGTTAATAGCACTTGCCAGAGGACTCCATTCCAAGCACTCATATGATGGCTCTGTTGCCCTCTGGCCTTCATATCAGCATACATATAACAACCAAAACACTTGGATAAATAAAAATAAATAATTTAAAAGACTTCCTAGGGTTGGAGCCATGGCTCAGCAGTTAAGAGAACTAGCTTTGCCTTAGCACCTGAAAAGGAGCTGGGTTCAATTCCCAGCACCTACATGGCAGCTAACTCTAGTTCCAGGGGATCCGACACACCTTCTGGCTTCCATGGGCATTGCATAACAAAGACACACTTATATACATGTAAGCAAAATACTCATGCACATAAAATTTAAAATTTTCTTAAAATTTCAAATAAATAATTTCAGATTTACTGCTTATTCTAGTTTTTGTTATATTCCTTTTCAAAAATTAAGATTTAAAAAAAAATCTCATAGAACTTTATAAAATTAAGATGATGTAGAAACCTTATGTTTCTTCCTAAAAATCTAGCCTAGTCAGATCTCTGTAAGTTCAAGACCATACTAGTTCTATATACCAAGTTCCAGTCTACCCAGTGCTGCATGGTGAGACCCTGACTCAAAACAACACAAAGCAAACAAACAAAAACTAGCTTAGCAGTGGTACTTTTTCTCTTAAGAATACAATTTACTGTGACAAAAAGATGTAAATTCTGACAGTGAAATTTTTGAGGAAAGATACTATATACTATAATGGTTAGTTTGCAGTTGTATTTACACGTAGTAATGTCAGCCTATAACTATTTCCTATAATAACATTCTAGTTTATATTAGCAAATACCTACCTAGCTAGGGTTTTCCGTTGGCAATTTCTGTTTTCCTTCTTTTAATTCTGTTTTTCCCCTAGGGTAGTAACTGTCGTCTTTGTTCTCCCTAACCTTCCGCAGCTTTTGACCCAGCTACACACTCCAAGAAGTGCTGCTTATCCTAATGGAAGTCCTCCTTTCAACAGTGGAGGCTTGAGAGCTTGTTTTTAAAAACTTGGTTCTTAAAAAGTAACTTAGAAAAAAAATGCTAGTGCTTCCATTTAACTTAGTGCAGTATGTAAAATTTTAAACAGAATTAGCATGAGTATACATTTTCATTTTCTGCATGTCTTGAAGTAGTAACGTATTTTGTTTAAAAATACGTTTAAAAGTTTAATTGCTAAGGTTTTTGACATAGAAATGTAGAGAATTCTTTTATGTGGTCATGTTAAAAAGAGCATTTACTTAAAGATGCCTTTTATACTTGAAGTTTAACATTCTTGTTAGTGTTATTGAAGTAGCACATTGTGATATGCTTATCATTTATGGTCAGGAAGACTGAATGTAAGTAGAAGTTTATTATATGATGTCTAATTTGGACTCCATTCAGAAGAGTTAACTCACCCTTTTCTTTAGAGTGGAAATCTATGACTTATTTTTACAAGGCAATAATTTTGGGGATTCAGATTACTTTAAATTTGTAAGAATGTTGTGGAAGTCATAAGATCTAGGAGTAAAAATTTTGACCTAGACTTTCCTTAATGAAGCCCTTTATGTTTTTTACAATGAAAAATATTTACCTGGTTCCCTCATTCACTCTTAGAGCAAGAGATCTTCAGATGAGCTAGTGGAGGTCCGTCCCTCACCTCCACCGCACCATTCATTATCTCCATGCTATAATTCAGGCTTTCTAGTTACTTGGGAAATCTAGTGCTATATCTTTTGAAATCCTAATGGCATTCCAGAAAATAATAATCCTGTACTTTGGTTTGCTGTTCTATTGTGGAATAACCATGCAACTTTAAGAAGTCTTACAATCGCGATGTTTTTGTATGTACCATTCACCAGAACCTCTTTCCAAAAGAACATTTAAGGGTCGGGCGTGGTGGTGCATGCCTTTAATCCTAGCACTTGGGAGGCAGAGGCAGGCGGATTTCTGTGAGTTCAAGGCCAGCCTAGTCTACAGAGTGAGTTCCAGGATAGCTGGAGCTACAGGGAGATCCTGTCTCAAAAAGACAAAAAAAAAGAACATTTAAAATTCTGTTTCGCTGCTAAGGATGTTTGAAAAATGCAAATCAACAAATTCCAATAAATAACTGTTTCTCCCTGATACTTGTGTGATTAGATTTAGGAATTTGCTGTTTAGTAGGTTCCTATTGTGGCAGAAAAATCTTTCAGGCATGAATTGATAGTCCAGATCCTTTGAGGTCTGTCTATCCTGACCTATGACCCCTATTCTTACAAGATCAACATCTGAGGGCAAGAGATTAAGGCAGTTTAAAGACCGGCATGGTAAATGGAATGGAAAAATTAGCCAGCACATTTTGGGTGCAAAACATCAAAGTCATCAAATAGTTTGCTTATTTTAAACCTGGCTTCTGGGTGTAACAAGCTAATTTTACCATGTTTGTTGAGCTCAGAAAAAAAATTAACTCTCAGATACGCTTATATCCTAATCAGTTTTAACTGTATGAAACAGATTAAATTCATACAGCTCAGTATAGGGAAATACAAAATACTCCACAGTATTAGTACCTTTTAATTTTATGTTCAGTTTGAATACTTAATTTATATTGGAAAACTATTAAACATTTTACTGTGAAATATTTATTAACAGTGTTGGATGTAATATACTTACACTGTCTCATAATTTGAAATGACCAAACAGTTAGCTGTTGGTATACACTGTTGAATTGTAAGAAACAGATTTTCTTAAAGGTAGAAAATAGAAGACACATTGATCCAGGTAGAAGCAATTTGTTCTTTTTTCTCCTTGTCTTTTTGAGACTTTGCTGTTTATGTGCTATGTCTTAAAAATCATTAAGTTTTATGTCTTTCATACAATTAAAATCTTTTTAGAGCTTAATTGCACTAATTTAAATACAGACCAGTAGATTTCCTTCCTAATTCCCATGTGTTGTCCTTTGTAAGAAGTTCAGCAGAGCCCTTTATTTCACATTTGCTTGCGTCTGGGGTGGCTGTAATTTTGCATCCTCTGCTTTTGACTAATGACTGGCAAATACTGCTTAACGACTCAACTGTTGCTTCCAAGTTTTCATTCATTTACTTAGAGCCTAAGGAAGTTAGTAAAACCAATAGTATACCCAAGTCTCTTTGTTTTACACTTTCAAATTTTATTTCCAAATTTCCATATTATAGACCTAATTTTCGGGTAGTTTTCCTAGTCCTTTCTTCTTGTGATTATTTGGCCAGAGATCGCTTAATGAGGCAATTATAGTTGTTTCCTCCATTCACATTATCTTAGCAGATGCTTTCCCTGCTGTGACCCCTGTTCAGACCAAGCAGACAATGTGCCATTCTCATCACCCTCTGCCAGACACTGTGTGGGGCTGAGCTTCATCTTGGCGCTGCCTAGGTCTCCCAGGATGCCTGAGGGGAGTGGTCAGAAGACAAGTGGCGAGTAAGCAGAATATGAGGTTGAATTTTCTGGTTTCTGTTTTATTCTAAGCATGGCAAATACTAAAATAATGTCTGTAGGGAAAAAATCTGGAAGCAACTCTAATATTTTAAGTACAATGTGGATTTTTAACAGTAACTTAGCTTTCTTCCTTTAGACTATGAATTGGTAAAATGAGATCAAATATTTACTTTATGGTTTCAGTACAGAGTTCTAGTTAGAAATAAGCATTTCCAACTTAGAGATCCTTTCAAAAGGGAAATCAACTTAGCCCCTAATATTATTTATGTATAGTTTTGAAATTAACATTATTTAAAGTATTATTACTTTGATTTAAATGTCTTAAATTTAATCATAAATTCTCATATATATTATCTGCTAGCTTTGCTGTCCAATTTGTTTCTGTGAGAATAGAATTAAACATGATCAACTTGAAGATTAATAATAAAATTTCCATATTTATGTTGCCAAATCTCTCTACTGAAATTCTAGTTCTGTACTCCAAACTGAGGAAGTAGCCAAGGAGAGTAGCAAGGATGTTAGCAGCCCTGGCCTCCAGTAACAAGGAGAGTAGCAAGGATGTTAGCAGCCCTGGCCTCCAGTAACAAGGAGAGCAGCAAGGATGTTAGCAGCCCTGGCCTCCAGTAACAAGGAGAGCAGCAAGGATGTTAGCAGCCCTGGCCTCTAGTAACAAGGAGAGTAGCAAGGATGTTAGCAGCCCTGGCCTCCAGAAACAAGGAGAGTAGCAAGGGCGTTAGCAGCCCTGGCCTCCAGAAACAAGGAGAGAAGATCAAAATCTGTTCTGATAAAGTTGGGGAGCCTGGGAAAAGATTCTTTTACTTATTTATTTATATTGGGATTTTAACATTTTTAAAAAAAGTTTGGTTAAATAGATTAAGAGGTTGGCCATAAACTACTCTCAATGAAAATTTTGGGTTTGTTGCAATAATAACATTCTATATTAATAGTTTATCATACATTACATAAATTATCCTCATGTACTTCTCAGTAAGAAGTAGTAATTAGGTAAAACAGGATACCTTTTTGTAAAATCAGGTTTATAATCTTTGTGAGTTCAAGGCCAGCTGGGGCTACAGGGAGACCCTGTTTCGAAAAAGACCAAAAAGAAAAAAAATCAGGTTTATAATCAGTCAATTTCCATAGAAATGCTATGTTTAAAAAATATATTTCTATATATCAGGCTTAAGAATTGTGAGAACTTTGAAAGCTCAGTCAGTAAAATGCTTGCTTTGCAAGCTTAGGACCCAAGTTTGATCCCCTGAACCAGAAAGCTGTGTGTGCTATGTGTTTGTAATCCCATGCCAGGGAGCTGGAAAAAAGCAAATCCCTGGGACTCAGTGGGCCAGCCGGCCTAGCCAGCTTAGCAAGTTCCAGGCCAGTGAGAGACTGTATCAAGATAAGGTGGGGACCACAAGATGGGTCAGTAGGTTAAAAAGTACTAGTCATGCAAGACTGATGACCTGAGTTAAATCCCCAGAACCTATGTTAAATGCCACATGCTGTTACATGTTTCTGTAATTCTAGCATGGGCAAGGTATGAGGCATAGCTAGGATCATGGTAGGGCTGGTTACGTGGGAGTATGCAGAACAGCAGCAGAAACGAGAAAGACCCTGCCTACAGATGGAGGGTGGAAACAAGTTCCTGAAGTCTTCTGCCAGCACTAAGGATGCTTGTGAAGTCCTCTGCCAGCAGTAAGGGTGCTTGTGAAGTCCTCTGCCAGCAGTAAGGGGACTTGTGAAGTCCTCTGCCAGCAGTATGGGTGCTTGTGAAGTCTGATGACCTGAGTGTGATTTCTAGGACCCACGCGGTAGGAAAGAACTGACTTCTGCTGGTTTTCCTCTGAGCGTCACACATGTGCTTTGCTATACAAACACACACACACACACACACACACACACACACACACACACACACACACACACACACACACACACGTGCTCACACACACATACTTAATTTAAAAAAGAAAACTGGGTGGAAAGCACCTAAAGAACAGTCCTGAAGTTGCCCTCGGGTGTCCACACACATAAATTGTTGATACTTTTAGTTGAGTATTGTTTTGTCTTGTTTTATTTTGTTTGAGACTGGGTCCTCTGCTGGCCTGGAACTTGATGTGTAAACCAGGCTGGCCTCAGTCTGGCAGAGATTCACATGCCTGTGCCTCCCAAATACTGGGACTAAAAGTATGCACTAACATATTTTACCAATTATTGGTACTTTTAGTATAAGCAGAAAACAAATATTAAACCTAAAAAAAAGTCAGGCACGGTGGTGCAAGTTTATAATCCCGGTGCTGGAGAGATGAAAACTGGGAGATCCCTGGGGCTCACTGACCATCCAGCCTGGTCTACTTGATAAGTTCCCCAGCTGCTACTACAGGGGGGAGACCCTGTCTTGAAAAGACAAAAAAAAAAAAACAAAAAAAAAAAAAAAACCCCAAGAAGGGAAACATGCTCTTATGATCATCTTAAGTCTGTAAGTTGAGGAAGAATTCAAGAATTTTCATTTCTGAACAGGTTATTATCTTTAACTCTGGGTTAATAAGTAATGAAATCAGATGTCTCCCTTACTCTTGGGAGAGAATACCACTCATTGACTGCGTAAGAATCATTGGTTGAGGAGGGCTTAGTGGGTCAAGTGCTTGCCATGAAAACATGAGTACCAGAGTTTGGATCTCCAAAAAAGCAGCTGTGGTAGTAGTGCACGACTGTGCTCCCAGTGCTTCTGCAGGGAAATGGGAGATCGAAGTAATAGAATCCTCAGAAGCTTGTTGGATAGCTAGTGTCACATACCCAACAATGAACAAGAAGGCACTGTTTCAAATAAGGTAGAAGGCAAGGATTGTCAGAGGAGGTTGTCCTTTGACCACCAGGTGTAGAATGTGGCACGCCCCCCCCCTCCAGAGTTCATAATCTAAAAATGAAAAAAGTAACTGTACTCACCTATTGAATAACAAGTTCTATAAAATATGCTTATCTTTAAAAATGTGATCATCGTGACCTACTTTCTTCCCTTCACAGTTGGAAACCTGGATAAAAATTTAAAAATCTGTTTTCTGAGACTCTTATTACTAAGCAAAACTGAATTTCATAACCATCTTTATTGAAAGATAAAATAAAATATGGTCATCTTTCAAGGAGCCCATTTGACTTATGCTGAGTTTGACTGTATATACCTAGCCTGTCTCATCACTAGCCATTCTATACTGTAGATAATACTTGATAGCACTTATTTTTACAGGACTATTGTAAGCTAACTCAGTTTGCTTTTTTCCTCCTTGGCTGATTCTTCTGTATGATTCCAGTCTCTTCATTATTAATAGAGTCTTTAACAAACATAGTAGAAGTAATAGCAATACAATAAGAGAAGAAAAAAGAAGAAAAAGAACCAACCAAGTACTTTGTACTGTTCATATACAGTATGGTCTCATATCTGAGGTTATTCACAAATTAGTGGAATAATAATTGGAATAAATTAATGTAACAAGATTGCTTGTTATTGTAAGTTAAACACATGAATTAAATTAAGAACAACTTAATATCAGTAATATAAGGACATATTCCCCATGAACTTACAATTAGAAGTTAGATGCTATGAAAACCAGAGGGAAAATTATTATTTGAAAGTCCTACTGAATAATACACATGCAATAAGTATACAACTGTTACATAGATGAAGGCTATATAACACAACTATAAAACAAAAACACTTTGCCAGGCAGGGGTAACCTTCCTTTGAGTTGTTGGTTAAGGTAGTTCAAGAGATGCTCAAAATAACACAGGCTATTGCCACAGCTCTTGATTGCCTCCCAGAATTTGAAGGCAAAACTCTGTTGCTGAAGACAGGCCATAGTTGGCACACAGAACTAGAAAAAAATTGATCTGGAACTGACCTAGAAGCCCCCTCCCTGAAGACTAGTATCATGGTGTCAGAGGATTCTGTACAAACTGCCCAGGGAGACTGCCAATCAATGGTCCTATCCAGCTGTAAAGCCTAACAAACAACGAAGACTGGCCCAGCAGACTTATCACTATTGGTGCAGTAGTGGTACTTCTATTTTGGAGGGGGGTAATCAACAGCTGTCTAATTGTAATTAAGACTTGCTCAATGGGAGGGAACGTATGAGTGGTATTGTAAGCATAGCCAAGTATAGCCCATTGCTTAACTGGTATGAAATAAACCTGAGATTAGACCAGGAGTCCCCTGACTCTGCTTCTTGGGAGCCATTTCACTGCCCTCTTGAGAACTTTTATTGGAATCTCTGCTTTTTAAGTTCACACAGAATTTAAATATGGTAAGTGCTCAAGCAGTACAAAACACATAGGAATTTTCCCATCATAACGATGAGAAAGCAGCACAGTGTGCCCATGGCCATGGTGACTGGCCCAGTAACAGACCTTCTCTGATGTATGCAGAAACAAAAAACAAGGGCTACCCACCTGCTCTGACATCCCAGCAATAGCATCCTGGGAGCAGAGTGTCCCTTCCTCAAGCGTCTACTACATCAACAAAGTCCAATAGAGTCCATTAACTCTTTTTTTTTATTTTTTATTAATTTTATTTATTTTTGTATGTGTATGAATGTACTGTCTGCATGCAGGTTTGTGCACCCGTGTCGTGCAACGCCGCGGAGGTCAGAAGAGGGTCTCAGATTCCCCTGGAACTGGAGTTCTCCTGGAATTGGAGTTTCAGACGGTTCTCAGCCGCCATGTGGGTGCTGGGGATCGGACCCGGGTCCTCTGCAAGAGCGGTTGGCGCTCTTAACCACTAGGCCATCTCTCCAGCCCGAGTCCATTAACTCTTAGTGAGCCAAGAGACAGCAGCCTATTAATTATTAGTGAGCAGAGCACCATTGTCCTTAAGGGATGGAACAAGGGGGTCCCTACAGTCTAATCTACATGGTTGGAGAGGTCAGAGCTCCTACAGAAAAATATTTTAGCACATTCCTAGACCAAGATAATTTCATATTGTATTCTAACTATATATACATCCTCATATTTATAGATAAGTGTACCTCTCATCCATGAAAGAAGCTTCTTTTAGCAACGGATGGAGACTAGTACAGAGTTGTACAACTGGTCAAATGCAGAGAAACGGTACTTTCTTTAAAAAGGTTCATTAATGTGGCTGGAGAGATGGCCTAGCGGTTAAGAGCGCTAACCACTCTTGCAAAGGATCCGGGTTCGATCCCCAGCACCCAAATGACGGCTGAGAACCATCCGTAACTCCAGTTCCAGGAGAACTCCAGTTCCAGGGGAATCCAACACCCTCTTCTGACCCATGGCATTGCACGACACGGGTGCACAGACCTACATGCAGACAATACATTCATACACATACAAAAATAAATTAATTTTAAAAAAGGTTCATTAATGTTCCTGGGAGCATAACTTGGTAGTAGAGTACATGCTTAGGCCCAATCACTAACACCAAGAAAAATGGTTCATTTTACAAGTGGAATTCAAACTGTACCAAAAAGAAAATCTGACAAAACTATAAAGATCCTTGTGAAGAAAAGTTATAAAACTACATTAGATTTGGAAGCAGACCTAAGTAATAGTCTTGTGGTGTTTTTTTTAAGATTTATTTTATTTTTTTATGTGTATGTGTGTATACATGTTTGTATGCTATGTGTATGTGGGTGCCCATAGAAGACATAGAAGACAGAGGAGGGAAGGTGTCAGAACCCCTGTAGCCAGAGTTAAGGGGAGTTGTGAGTTCCCTTATATCAGTCCTTGGAGTTGAACTCAGTTCTTCTGGAAGAGCAGCAAGTGTTCTTAATTGCTGAGCTATCTCTCCAGCCCAAGGAGTGTTTTGTTCATAAAAAACATTGGGTTTTTTTTTTTTGTTTTGTTTTTTTAAGATTTCAAGCATTACTGAAAAATGATGTCTGAAATATATAAAACATCAATAAAGTATTATATTAAAGAAAAAAAAGATTTCAAGCACCAAAAAAAAAAAATGATTGGATGAATGAAATTTTTTTGGTGCTTGAGATTGAATGGAACCCGTGGGATATGGCACATACTGGGGCGAGTACTCTCACTGAGCCCAAGCCTTTTTTTTTCCTCTCTCAGATTTTAAAGAAGCTAATTTCCTCATAAATTATGACTTCTATGTAATTCTGCTAAAAAATTCCAAAAAGGTTATGTAAGTATATATAATTGTTTGTTAACCAAAAGGCAAATAAAACATTGGGAAAGTGTGTGTGAGTGTGTGTGTGTGTGTGTGTGTGTATACAGAGTCAGAGCATTCAGAGAATTTCAGAAAGCCAAGTGGTTCTGACTCTTGAAGGGGAACTGAAAGGAATTCCTAGAGAGGACTCTACAAACCACTACCTCCAGCTATAGTCCCTGTGGTTCACAGATAAGACGGAAGAAAGGTTCCCAACCCTTCTGACCCAGAACAGCCTACAAAACCACAAACAGATGTTATCAACCTGTGCCCTGTGTTGTCTTCATCACTTTTGTGGGATACACTGTTTTCAATATTATATGTGCTTTCCAGGTGGTCTTAGGTGGAATTTGCAGTTACTGCATCTCAAGCACACCTGCATTATTTAAAGTTAGGGGATAACAGAGTCACAATATTCAGAACATGGTATAAAATGAAAGCTATACCTTCAGCTTAGCTTGTAAGGGTTAATTACTCAGAAATTATTTTGCTTAAAAGCAAGCTAAATTTAAACAAACTTAATGTATAGTAAGAAAACAGATGAAGTACATAGTTCTAAATGATTTCAGAGAATGCGATTAACTTGGTCCTAGAAAAGTCATTCCTACAAAGAACAATCTGAAATGCACAGTTGAAACGTGCGGTCTCTAGAGCAGCATCACATGGCTCTTGGTAGAAATGCACACTTCAAAGCCAGTGGTGGTAGTGGAGCAGTTGGGAGCCTGAGGCAGGAGGATTGCTTTGAGTTTGAGGACAGTCTGGGATACATAGCAAAACCTTGTCTACAATAAAAATAGGGAGCTGGAGAGAAGGCTCCATGGTTAAGAGCATTAGCTGCTCATGCAGAGGACCTGGGCTCAGTTCCCAGCACCCACATGGCAGCTGATAACAGTTCCAGGGGATCTCATGCTCTCTTATGGAACTTACATACACATGGGCAAAGGATTCATACACATAATAAAAATAAACACATAGATGGGCAGTGGTATTTTTCCAGCAAACTCTCCAGATGTTGATAGACTCAGACATTGGAGTCTCTTGACTCAAGGAGATGGAATGAAGCTTTATGACGATATAATTAATAAATAATTTATGATTTCAGAATTTAAAGTAATCTTAGGCACATGTAGATCTGAGTGTTCAATCCTGCTATCAAGAGGAATATACTTTCCAGCTAGTAGAACAAATGCCCAGGATTGATTTATTGACTGAGACTAGAATGCTGAACTCTGGTTTGCTAGTCAGGAGTCATTTGCCCTTATGCCAGGGAGTCACAGGAGCCCCATGCAAACCACAAGCATTAAAAATACAGTAGAGATGATTCTTTTTTTGAAAAGTATAATTATGTGAAATATTCAGTAGGGGTAGGTTTTTATATTAAAAAAAGTGTCACTTGCATTATTTGTTTTGGATACTAAGCCAGCTGGGGCAGCACAGACAAAAGGCACGATAGTCCAGGTGGACAGGCGGGAGGGTCGGCCAGCTAGACACCTGCCCCACCCACAGCGGGCCTCGCCGCAGCCATGCTGCCAGCCCCTCGAGCGCTGGCGTCTGTCTCCTTTGATTCTCAGGTTTTGAAGATGGCTGCACAGTCAGCGCTGAAAGTTGTGCTAAAAGGCACCACCAGTATGTCTCTAAATGAACACCTTACTAATACACTGATGGACAAACATTGGAAACCAGTGAATATTCGAGCTTCGATGCAGTAACAACAGCAGTTAGCCAGTGTCAGAAACGGAAGACTGGCCCAGCAGGTGGAGAATAGACCCTCTGCCCAGGCAGCATTAAAACTTAAGCAGAACTTAAAGCAACACCTGGGTAAGAGTAACATCCAGGTCTTTAGATGATCCATAGGTGCCCTGGCCAGGGGAGCAACTGGAGGATGAGGCCTGCCCATAATCCATAGAGGCTTGCTGAGAGGAGGACTATGTGAGGGACGTGCCACTAGTACCCTACTTAGGGGCGGAATGTCACTCCGAGGTCAAAACCTGCTCCAAGGTGGAGGAGCTGTAGCTCCCTGAATGGGTTTAAGAAGAGGTGGTGTTCCAGGTCATAGAAGTCCTGGGAGAGGACGTGGAGCTATGAATTGTGGCGGAGCCGGTGGTAGAGGTCAGGGTATGATAGGTCGGGTGAAGAGGGGCCTTTGGAGGCAGAGGCGGAGGTCGTGGCCGAGGGAGAGGTGCCCTCACTCGCCTTGTGTTGACCAAGGAGCAGCTGGACAAGCAATTGGATGCGTACATGTCGAAAACTAAAGGACACCTGGATGCTGAATTGGATGCCTCTATGGCGCAGACAGATCAGATCTTGAAAGCAGTGATTGAAGCCTACCTGCCTGCTCTCCTGTAAGAGACTCTTGTTAAAGTCAACATTTCTATAAAATAACCTTGGAAAAACATGAGAAGAAATCTGATTGATGCTGGAACGACCTATCACAATAGGCTGTGGACTTACCTGCCACCAGTTGGTGCATTTAGTCTCTTCTGTTTACTTCCTGTGTTATATGAAACCCTATTTTGTTTTGATTTGGTTGAGTTTATTTTGGTTGGTTATTTGTTTTTGTTTTTGTTTTTCCCAGAAGTCACTGAGACGTCTGTTTGAACGGCAATGTGTCAGCCTTACAGGGAGGACACTCTCTCAGCCTCCTCCTTCCTCACCTGTCAGATGCTCTGACATGCTAATATTTCCTGTGTCGATTTCTATGTCTCCACACAAAGGTCCCAAGAAGAAACAGTGTCCTTCACTAATGCTTGGTTTCTGGGATAGAATCTATTCTATGTCTTCTGTAAAAGCTGCTTAGAAGTGTTAAAATCTCGAGCTCAAAAATGTACCTGCTCTGTTGATAGTGTAGGTAGTGAATTGGGACTGCGCGTGTTGTTGCCTCAGGGCCACAGTAGGTTACACATGGTAGCAACTTATGTGATCAAAGTTGGTAGCCCCTACATTGACACCACATAGATGGTAGCTAGCATGCTGGGTTGGATATGTAAAATTTCTATACTAAGATTTTTAAGCTTTCCTTTTGGCTTTCTGTCATGTCCAAGAAGACTGTGCACCTCCATTAAGAGGAAGAAGCCATTTGGCGTGGTGGCGGATGTGGTAGGAGGCACAAAGATGGAAGAATGGTGGCAGACCAGCTGCTGGGAAGGGGGCATGCGCTACTCATGCCAAATGCAGTTCTCTTTGTTTATCCAAAACCAGTTTGGGTCTAACCCACTTACTGGCCTTTTTTGGGCCTCTTTCTCTTAAAGATTTTTCAACCATAGTTCATTGGCTGTTTCATTTTCAGTGGACTCTTGTATTTCTGTTTCATTATAACAAATTGTTCCCTTTAAAAAAAACAAAGTGTGGGGTGGGGGGCTGGAGAGATGGCCTAGCAGTTAAGAGCACCAACTCCTCTTGCAGAGGACCCAAGTTCCATCCCCAGCACCCACATGGCGGCTGAGAACTGTCTTTAAATCCAGTTCCAGGGGAATCCGACACCATCTTCTGACCACCGCAGCATTGCACAACACAGATGCACAAACCTACATGCAGACAGTACATTCATACACATAAAAAATAAATAAAATTAAAAAAAATTTTTTAAAGTGTCACTCAAAGTGGCCAGCCTACAAGTTATCACTGAGAAGGAATCTGTGTTCAGGAGTGTCACCATACCAGTTGCTTCACAGAATTCTTCCTATACTCGTTACCCACACTGAATATTCACTTCATCATGCCTTTAGTTATTTTCTTATGTCATTATTTGTATAGTTCTTTCTTCATGCTTCCTCTTCTGTGATTCAACTGTTAGCTCCTAAAAGTAGTTTTTATAGTTTGATCTTTCCTCCTAGTATTTCTTTCTCCTGTCTTACTTTGTGTTGTAAGATCACTCTTTTGAATGTTAATTGAGTTCTTCCAGAATATTGATTAAGATCTCAGTTGTGTTTTTTTCACTTTTTCTTTTCTATTCAGTTTAAAATTTCAAAGTCATATTTTCAGTCTCAGAGAGCCTTCTTTTTTGTTTAACATCATTTTGTGGTAAATTCACTTCAGATGACCAAAGGAACCATATTTTCTAAAAATGCATAGTATTCTGCTTCAGATTATTTTTATGAATTATTGCTTGTTTGTTTTCCCATCCTTGGTATGAACAGACCTAGCTTTTGGCTTTCTTGGTTGGAGTCACAGCTTAGACCCATATTTGGAAGGTGTAATTTCAGTAAGGCAGCTAATGAAACCTTTCTGTTTAGGGAGATGGGGGATTGGAAAGCAAAGGAAGAACCTAACCTCTCTCTGTTTTCTTCTGCTCATTGGAAGAACATGGTCTGTTTACCAGGGACAGGAGGGCCGGGCACCAGAATAAAGTTTAATAAGAAATATGTAGGTCATAATGGAAGAAGACTATAACTGCACTGAGTCAGTAATAAGGAAAATGTGGATAAGTCCAAATACACATCTAACACATGTACAGGGATAAAATATGTGTGTGTGTGTGTGTGTGTGTGTGTGTGTGTGTGTGTCCATCTAATAGTGTTTTTGGTCAATGTCTTTTTTTTAATTAATGTATGTGTATGAGTGTTACATCTGCGTATGTGTAAGTGTACCCATGTGGTGTAGGACAAAAGAGGGCATCGAATCCCTTGGAACTGGAGTTACACATGGTTGTTAAATACCACGTGGGGTGCTGGGATTCAAGCCTCGGTCTTCTGCAGTTCAGCCTCCCCTTCATTGAATGTCTTAAAGCTTTTTCTTTGTTGAGGTCTTATATTTTCTTGCATATGTTTATTCTTTTATTGTTGTTTTGTGTTTTTGTTTTCTAAAGCTACCGTTTGAATGGCTCCCCCCCCCATCTCTTCCTTTGCAAGTTCATTATTGGTTATTTGGTTAACTGCTGGTGTTGCAGAAAATTTTCCTAGCACTGTGTGCAGTCACTCAAAAGCGGCAGTCATCTTGGCACACCCCTCTCCCCTCCAAGGACCCCAAGACAGATGGAAGAACAGACTTGCCAAACAACTTCAGTTTAGGGGAGTCTAGCAAGTTTAATGGGTTTTCCTACAGAACGAATGGGGGGAAATGATCACTTGCCGGGTCTCTTTAGCATTCCCTCTCACGTTTATCCTGGCTAGACCCAGGAGTTGTGTACAACATGATGCAGGCAGGAGAGAGAGAGCTGCGCACCAGCTCTCCAAGTATGAAAGAAGCCTTTAGTCCCTCCCTTTTGGTGAGCTGGCTGGTTGAGAGAGGTCCCGGGATCCCTGGTTCCAGCTCTCCTTTGAAGCACCTTGTCTGGGAGGTGTCTGATGTCTGATATCTAATGTCTGATGGCCAGGGCCAGTCTGTTTAAAAGAGAGTCTAATTTATGTTTTGATTTTGAGTCCTGCTAATTTGCTCAAAGTATGTATGAGGGGAGTAGGTGGAAAGATTGCTGAGTAGTTAAGAGCACTGGCTACTTCTGAAGAGTAGGTTCCCAGTTAATGTGGCAGCTAACAACTGTCCACAACTCCAGTTCCAGTCCCAGGGTACCTGACACCCTCTTCTGACCTCTGTAGTCACTGCATGACATGGGGTCACATACATACATGCAGGCAAAATACTCATACACATAAAATAAAAATGAATTAAAAAATGTAAAATATGTATCATGTCTGAGAGTTTTGGAGTGGAATCCTTAGGTAGGATCATGTCATCTGCAAATGGAATAATTTGGCTTCTTTCTTCCTTGTGTCTATATTTTCTTCTCTCATCTAATTTTTCTAGCTAAGACCTTGAGCACTGCATTGAATCCTAGTGGTAAAAGTAAGCACACTTGTCTTTGCTCCTGGTTTTAATGGGAATGCTTTCACTTTCCTCCATTTAGTATAATGTTGGCAGTAGGTTTGTCATGTATATCCTTATGTTGAATTACATTCCTTCTAGTCCTGTATACCCATTATGTTGAATTATATTCCTTCTAGTCCTGTATATCCTTGTGTTGAATTACATTCCTTCTAGTCCTGTATATCCATTATGTTGAATTACATTCCTTCTAGGCCTAGTTTCTTCGGGGTTTTTATCAGGAAGAGATGTTGAACTTTGTTCTCAAATTTAATTTGCCAGTGGTTCATTAAAAATTGTTGTATCTGTTCATTGGGAAACCAGTCTGTAGTTTTCAGTATTTGTTATGTTCTCATTGTTTTCATTTGATTCTAAGGATTTTAAAATTTCTTCTTTGATTTCTTTAATGGCCTACAACTTATTTAAAAACACATTAAATATGTTTTAATTCCCAAGTATTTGTGTAGCTTCAGTGGCTTCCAATGTTTTTGATTTCCAGTTTTGTTGCACTGTAATCTGATAGACTACAAAGAATTATTCAAATGTTTGTTGCATCTGTGAAGGCTTGCTGTGAAGCCTATATTCTGACCAATTTTAGAGACAATGTAAAGAATGTGTAACTTGGTATCTATGCGATATGTTTCTTGGAGACAACGGCTAGTTGGATCTTGTTTTTTGATCTGGTTGGCTGGTAGACAACTTATTATTGGTGAATTAAGACTACATTTAAGGTTCTTACTAAGAGCTGTTTGCTGTAATTTTGTAGGTTGTCTTTCTTGTTGCTGGGTTGTTTATTTTGGGCTTTCTTCCCTATTAGTTTGCTCCTTTATTGTGTTGGGCAGGGTAGATTCCTTCTAGCTCTCCTTGTTTGTTTGTTCCTCTTGTGAATTTTATTTCCTGTGTTTTTGTGTTTGAGATTATCTTCTTTTGTGCATAGCATTCCTTTAAGTATCTTACAGGTTCCTGACTTGATAGTCATGAAATCCCTTAGTTTCTGTATGTTTTGATATGTCCTTATTTTTCTGTCAAATTTAGAAGATAGCTTTGCTGAATATAGAAATCTTGGTTAGTCATTTAATTTCTCGGCTTCATATATATTGTTTCATGATTTCCCAGCTTTGAGGGTAGCTGATGAGAGATTTGGTGTTTCTCTGATGTGTTTTCCTTTGCAATTTTATGTTTTTACCTTAACTGCTTTTTGTGAATTTGTTTTTTGTTTATTGAGACTGGGGCTTCATTCATGCAGCCCAGGCTGACCTTGAACTCCTGGTCCTCCTACCTCTGCTTTCCAAGTGCTGGGATTACAGCTTTTAGTACTTTTTTTTTTTCATTTGTATTTGGACATCTTGACTATAACATGTCATTGAGAGCTTCTTCTCTGGTCATGTGTGTTTGGTGTCCTAAGTGAGAATTGTGTTTGGTTGTCCATTTTTTCCTCTAGATTCAGGGAATTTTCTGCTGTATTCTCACTGAACAGATACTCTGCGCCTTTAGTTGTTATGTCAACTCTTCCTGTCCTGTGAATTCTTTGGTCCCTCATACATTTTCCTGTTTAAGTCAGATGAGTTAGATGTTTTCTTTTTGTTAAGAAATTCATGAGATCTCCCAAGACCACCTGAAGCACAGCAAGGAGCTGGAACCAACCCAAATGCCCCTCAACTGATGAGTGGATAGAGAAAATGTGGTACATCTACACAATGGAGTTCTAGGCAGCAGTAAAAAAAGATGACTTCATGAGCTTTGCAGGAAAATGGCTGGAGCTAGAGGACATCATACTGAGTGAAGTAACACAGTCCCAAAAAAACGACGAATGGTATCCCTCATGTGTGGATGCTAGTGCCAATTACCTAGTTGTAAGTATTTCTTGTGCACGGCCCCTTGAGCTTTTGTCCAAGCAGTTGGGAGTGATGCGTATTGGAAACAACAAGAACAACAACAACAGAAAGGACTGCATCAAAGAACTGACTGAAACAGTGAACTTCTGCTCAAAACAGTCAACTTCCACATGGAGAATTTTGAGAAAGACTGAGAAAAAGTTGAAAAGCATGTTTGGCAGAATACATGAGCTCTGGTGGGGTGGGGGGATAGGGTGGGGGGTATGGGTCTAGATTTGATAATTTTGTACAAAAAAAAAAAATATATATATATATATAAAATAAAGTATCATCAGAGAAAAAAAACAAAAAACAAAACAAAAAAGAAATTCATTACATGATATAAATTACTCTAATACAGACTGTGTTTTACAATGAGACATTAAAAAGTATGTAGGGTTCAACTGTGCCTCACAAATACCTAAAATAAATGCAGGTTTGGTATACAAAAGGAATAGACACCCAAGGGACAATTCACTTTTTTTTTTTTTTTTTTTTTTTTTTTTTTTTTTTTTTTTTTTTTTGAAACAGGGTCTCACTAAGTTTGCCAGTTTGTCCTTGAACTCACAGAGGTCCGCCTGCCTCTGTCTCCCAAGTGCTAGGATTAAAGGTATGCGCCACCATGCCCGGCAAGGAACAATTACTTTTATTTTTTTTTATTTTTATTTATTTATTTTATTTTATTTTATTTTTTTATTTATTTTGGTATGTGTATCAATGTACTGTCTGCATGCAGGTTTGTGCACCCGTGTCGTACAATGCCGCGGAGGTCAGAAGAGGGTCTCGGATTCCCCTGGAACTGGAGTTCTCCTGGAATTGGAGTTTCAGATGGCTCTCGGCCGCCATGTGGGTGCTGGGGATCGAACCCGGGTCCTCTGTAAGAGCGGTAGGCGCTCTTAACCGCTAGGCCATCTCTCCAGCCCCAAGGAACAATTACTTTTAACTGAGCTGTTGAATACTGTATACTAATTTCAGTTCCCCAAGTGTCAAAGAAATATGTACAATTGAAGAGGACATATAATTTGAGGGGTTTTGAAATGTCATCTCTGTAAGAACGAGGCCTTGATCTCTCCCTGAATCTCTAACTTTAAATACCGATTGAGTAAATAATAAGTATTTATAGAATTAGCTGTAAATGGGGCTGGAGAGATGGCCTAGAGGTTAAAAGCACCGACTGCTCTTACAGAGGACCCGGGTTCGATCCCCAGCACCCACATGGCGGCTGAGAACCATCTGTAACTCCAGTTCCAGGGGAATCCGACACCCTCTTCTGACCTCCATGGCTTTGCTTGACATGGGTGCACAGACCTACATGCAGACAGTACATTCATACAAATAAATAAATAAATAAATAAATAAATAAATAAATAAATAAATAAAATATTAAAAAATTAAAAAAAAAGAATTAGCTGTGGATTTAGACATTTAAATGTCCTGCTCCTTAACTGTGCCATTAGTAACTACTTTTATTCATTTTACATAGCTTTTATTTTTTAAGATTTATTTTTATTTTATGTGTATGAGTGTATGTGCACTACATGTATGCTTGGTGCTGGCAGAGGCCAGAAGAATACCAGATGTGGGTAGATCCCCTGGAACTGGAGTTATGTGTGGTTGTAAGCTGCCTTGTGGATGCTGGGAATCAAACCTGGATTCGCTATAGGAGTTGTAAATACTCTTAACTGCTGAGCCATGTCCCTAGCCCCATTTACCTAGTTTAGTTGAGTACCTACATCTTACCATTGTCTCAGCACAGTTCTGAGAGACAGTATGCTGAGAGCAGAGTGGGACATATGAGACTGCTGTGTAGCAAATGTTTTAAGAGTCTGAGACAAAGAACAAAAACAGATCTATAAGTTTATAAAATATGTCAGACTGTGATAACTTCTTGGAAAAAAGAGCAGTGTGAGTTACAGTTGAACTGTTGTTGCTCAAGTGATCAGAAAGTGCCCAAGAAGGTGGCATCTGAACAGAGACCTAAGTCATGTGAATGATTAAGCCTTATGAACATGGGGAAAGTGATTGCTGTTCAGAAGGAAACTTGGAAGCAGAGACCTTGAGGCCTCAGTGAACTGAGCATGTTTGAAGAGCTGTAGGCAGCCATCATGACTCAGGGAACTAACTTCTGAAGCAAGTCCAGTGTGTAGGGCTGGATATTGACAGGAATCAGAATATATAGGGACATATAGGCCATGATTATGTGTGAAGTTTGAATTCATTCTTGGTAAGGTAGGTGACCTGTGAAGCATCTGGGTGAAGGGGAGTGATATAACCTGTTTTATTATGCCAAGATCACCAGGTACTTTGAATAATAAACTGTGGTCAGGAAAGAATTAAAGCAAACAGACCAGTTTGGAGGTAACTGAGAAAAGATGGTGGCTTAGTTCCTGGGGCCGGCTGTGGAACTGAAAATAGTTGTCAGGTTCTAGACATCTCAAATGAGCTAGCAAGAACTGCTGATGGAGTATGAGGGGATGGGAGGAATTAGGATGGTTCCTAATTTCTTATGAGTCAAGGTATTGCAACTTATTATGATGCAGTTTGAGTAAAGGATGGTATGATTTACTGAGGTTTGGATGGGAGCAGGCAGAGTTGTAAAATCATGAGGACTCTCTAGGACATACTAGGTCCAAAAGACATGAGGTATGTTACTATGTGAAATATGCATGGTGGCTGAATCTTTCTGAAGTTCAAAGTAGAGGAAAAGGCTGCAGATATAAATTTGGGAGCCATCAAAATATTTTTATTACAGTCTTTTAATATATATATAATTGATTTAAAATGTCTTTTCATGTATACAGTAATATATTGTTTGACTCTTTCCCTCATTTTCGATTTATTTCGTTTATCAAAAGAATCTTTATTATATGTACATGAGTGTTATATAAATGCAAGCCAAAAATTAAAAAAAAAATACTGATGTCACCATATTCCTTTGACAACAGAACTTTGTTTCTCACAGTTCTGGAGACGAAGAAGTCAGGGCAGACTTGGGTCTCCTGAGGGTCTCGATGGCATTTCCCTGTGTCCTTACGTGCCTTTTCTCTGAATGCACACAACCCCAGTGTCTCTCTTTTTTTTTTTTCTCTCTTAAGTACATCAGTTATATTGGATTAGAGTCCTGTTCTTAATGTTTGTTTAAGTGACCTGTCTAAAAATTATATACACTGTTACATTGGAATTGGAATTCAGCACATAAATTTGGGGTACAAGTGCAATTTGGTCCATAACCCTAATATTACTTCTGTCTTTTCAGGTTTTTTATTTCTTTATGTTTTATGTTCCCCATTTAAACAAGTTACAGCTGCTGTTTCTTATATTTAGGAAAAAGCTTATCTGACAACCTAAAATGTGTTGCATTGAGTCTACATTTTACTGCTGTTACTGATATAATTTTACTAGTGATTTTTGTTGTGTATTAACTTTGCATTTTTCCGTGTATGTGTACATGTTTGTATGAGTGTATCTGTGTGCATGTGTAAGCCAGAGTTTGACATCAGATGTTTTTCTATTTCACTCATTTTTTATTGAATTTTTGTGATTTTCATAAAGTATGATTTGATGGTATTTAGATATTTCCCCTCTCCTGACCTTCCCCTTTTCTCCCACCCAATTTAATGAACTCTCTTATACTTATAATACAGAGTAAGATTTATGTTCCCCAATGTCCATCAGTGTGAATCCCTTCACTGGGCCCATGATGAGTCCCAACACTGTAAGACACTATTTTTCTTTCCAGTAGCCATCAGTTGTCAGAAGTTCCTTTGGATGGTTTGGGATTTCTTACTCACTTCCCCATGCCGGGATGTGGTCTGGTCTGAGCTTGCTTAAACTTGTGCATGCTGTCATCATTGCTTTAAGTTCATATGAGTAAATGACCAGCTGTCTGGAGGACTCTGTTTCCTTGTGGTCATCCACCTCTTACAGTCTTTCCACCTCCTCTTCTGCAATGATCTCTGAGCCTTGGGAGGTAGAGGTTTGAATAGCTGTCCTATTCAGGGAGAAGTATTCTGTGGCCATTTGCTCTTTGCAAATACTTTGTGAATCACCATCTGCTGCATAAGGAAAGTTCTCTGGTGAGGGTTAAGAGGTTCATTCATCCTAAGCGGAGTGGTTGCATTGAAAATGTCTCACTTAGGGGTTAAATGTATAAGAGGCACCTTTTTTCTGAATCTGACTAGTTCTAGAATTCTGTAATAGTCTTTATCTGTGGCAAAAGGAAGCTTCTTTGATGAGGGGTAAAAGGTATACTTGTCTATAAATTTAAGGATGCATATTTAAAATAAAGCAAGAAATTACATTTGTCTAGAGATGTGGCAGAAGTAGGTTTTTCTCTAGGGTCGCGACCTCTCCAGCAAACATGGCTATGCTTACAGCACTCCACGAATTGTTGCCACTGAGTGAGCGTTAACTCCAAATAGACTCCAAATCCAAATAGACTCCAAATCCAAATGTGATTACCCTCAAGAAAAAAGTGCCACTACTGCACCAATAGTAATAATACTGGGCCAGTTGTTGTTGCTTATTAGGCTTCACAGCTCCATATGACCATTGATTGGTTTTCTCACTTGGCAGCTTGCACGGTATCCTCTGATATCATGAGAGCTAGTCTTCAAGAATGAGGCTTCCTGGTCAGTTCCAGCTCTGTTGCTCCGTCCGTATCTGATGTGTGTCCTGTCTTCAGCAGTAGTGTCTTACCTTCAAGTTCTGGGAGGCAATCAAGAGTGGCAATAGCCTGTGGTTTCTGTTGGACTACCCTGACCAACAAACTGAAGGGAAGTTTCTCCTGCCCGACACTAAATTTTTTTGTGTAGTCTTCATCTACACACCTGTACTCATATATTTCTTGTATGTGTGTTTTTCAGTAGGACTTTGAACTGCTATGTTTCCCCCTGGTTTGCCATACCATCTAAACAATATTTATCTCTTCCATTGCTTCCCCATATAAACCTCCCTACTCCCTCCCCAGTTAAACTTCTTCCTCTTCTCCCCATTTCTCCCTTAATATGTCTCCTACTATCCCTCTCTCCTGAGCTCCCACTTTCCCTTTATCCCAATGGTTCATTTCCATTTTCCTGGCTCCTACAGTTACATTGGGATGTGTACTCACATTTAGGGATTTAAAGCTTAAGACCCAGAAAGGATAGAGAAAAACACTTCTTTTTCTGAGTTTATATTACTTCACTTAATATAACAGTTTCTGTTTCCATCCATTTACCTGCAGATTTCATGATTTTGACTTTCTTTTTTTTTTTAATTTTATTTATTTATTTATTTATTTATTTATTTATTTATTTATTTATTTATTTATTTATGTATATGAATGTCCTTTCTGCATGTAGGTTTGTGCACCCGTGTCGTGCAATGCCGGGGAGGTCAGAAGAGGGTGTCGGATTCCCCTGGAACTGGAGTTCTCCTGGAATTGGAGTTACAGACTGTTCTCAGCCACCATGTGGGTGCTGGGGATCGAACCCGGGTCTTCTGCAAGAGCAGTCAGTACTCTTAACCGCTAAACCATCTCTCCAGCCCCGATTTTGACTTTCTTTATTGCTAAGTAGAACTCTATCATGTAAATGTACCACATTTTTACTTACCATTCATCAGTTGTGGGACATTGAGGTTGTTTCCATTTCTTAGCTGTTGTGGAAAGAGCAGCAATAACTATGTGCAAATATTTCTGTAGTAGAACGAATCTATTGGGTATAAACCAAGGAATGGTGTGATTGGATAATATATATTTAATTTTTAGCGTTTTAATGCATTCTGGCAGGGAGTAGGCAAGGAAAGGGAATTGGATCCAAACTTGATTAAGAAATGTGGGGGCTGGAGAGACGGCCTAGCGGTTCAGAGTGCCGACTGCTCTTTCAGAGGACCTGGGTTCGATCCCCATACCCACATGGCGGCTGAGAATTGTCTTTAACTCCAGTTCCAGGGGAATCCAATACCCTCTTCTGACCTCTGTGGCATGGCATGACACGGGTGCACAAACCTACATGCAGATAGTACATTCATACACATAAAAAATAAATAAGAAATTTTAAAAAGATTTTTAAAAATGTTGTATGTATTATATGAAATTCACAAAAACTCAATAAAAATACTAAAAATAAAAATTTATGTTCTAAGCTAACCTACTTGAAAGCATTTGCACTAGAAACTGTACTGTTGTGAAATACTATTTTTAAATCTATTTTTCCTATTCATTAATCTATCTGTCCATCTATTGATCTATCTATCTATCTATCTATCTATCTAATCTATCTATACTTGCACACAAATGGAACATCTGTGCTATTGTGCAAGTGTGAAGATCCAAAGATGAACCCTCAAGGAGTTGGTTCTCATTTTATTTTCCAAGTTTGATCAGCATGCTGTACAAGAGGGTAATGAGATATATCTTTATGATTCTTCACCATATAGGCTCTTTTAATTTAATAAATACCAACTATTATGACAAAAAAAAAATGTTGTATGAAATACACAAAACTTCGAGATAGCCTAGCAGTTAAGAGCATCGACTGCTCTTGCAGAGGACCCGGGTTCGATCCCCAGCACCCACATGGCGGCTAAGAACCGTCTGTAACTCCAATTCCAGGAGAACTCCAGTTCCAGGGGAATCCAAGACCCTCTTCTAACCTCCGCGACATTGCACGACAGGGGTGCACAGACCTACATGCAGACAGTACACTCATACACATACAGAAATAAATAAAAAAAATTAAAAAAAAAAAAAAGAAATAAACAAAACTAAAATTAGAA